>CM067369.1:40910551-41260551 GCA_034401795.1 Chaetoderma sp. LZ-2023a | reverse complement strand
CAGGCAGGCAGGCAAGCAGGCAGGCAGGCAGGCAGCATGACGGACGGACAAACAGACAGACATACAGAAGCACACGCACGCACGCACGCACGCATAACACACACATACACACATGCACGCAAACACATACCGGCGTACACGCAAACACGCATTCACACACACATACACACAGACACGCATACGCACGCACGCACGCGCACACACGCATGCGCACGCACGCACACACACGCATGCAGGCAGGCACGCACGCACGCACGCACGCACGCACGCACGCACGCACGCACGCACGCACACACACACGCACGCACACACACACCCACACACAGACACACACACACGCACACACACACAGACACACACACACGCACGTACGCACGCACTCACTCACTCACTCACTCACTCACTCACGCACGCACGCACGCACGCACGCACGCACGCACGCACGCACGCACGCACGCACACATACCCACGCACTCACGCACTCACGCACTCACGCACACACACACACCCACACACATACACACACACGCACACACACACAGACACACACACACACGAACGCACGCACGCACTCACGGACGCACGCACGCACGCACGCACGATCTCACACGCGCACGCGCACGCACACGCACACGCACACGTACACGCATACGCACACGCACACGCACACGCACACACACGCACACGCATACACGCCAGACAGACAGATAGACAGATAGACAAACAGACATACATGCAGGCAGGCAGGCAGGCAGGCAGGCAGGCATGCATGCAGGCAGGCAGGCAGGCAGGCAGGCAGACAGGCAGGCAGGCAGGCAGGCAGGCAGGCATACATACATACATACATACATACAGACAGACAGACAGCATGACTGACGGACAAACATACAGACATACAGAACCACGCACGCACGCACGCACGCACGCACGCACGCACGCACGCACGCACGCACGCACGCACGCACGCACGCACGCACGCACGCACGCACGCACGCACGCACGCACGCACGCACGCACGCACGCACGCACGCACGCACGCACGCACGCACGCACGCACGCACGCACGCACGCACGCACGCACGCACGCACCCACCCACCCACCCACCCACCCACCCACCCACGCACGCACGCACGCACGCACGCACGTCAGATAGACAGACAGACAGACAGAAAGACAGAAAGACAGGCAGGCAGGCAGGCAGGCAGGCAGGCAGGCAGGCAGGCAGGCAGGCAGGCAGGCAGGCAGGCAGGCAGGCAGGCAGGCAGGCAGGCAGGCAGGCAGGCACGCACGCAGGCACGCACGCAGGCAGGCAGGCAGGCAGGTAGCATGACAGACGGACAAACAGACAGACATACAGAAGCACGCACGCACGTACGCACGTACGCACGTACGCACGTACGCACGTACGCACGTACGCACGCACGCACGCACGCACGCACGCACGCACGCACGCACGCACGCACGCACGCACGCACGCACGCACGCACGCACGCACGCACGTCAGATAGACAGACAGGCAGGCAGGCAGGCAGGCAGGCAGGCAGGCAGGCAGGCAGGCAGGCAGGCAGGGAGGTAGGCAGGCAGGCAGGCAGGCAGGCAGGCACGCAGGCACGCACGCAGGCAGGCAGGCAGGCAGGCAGGTAGCATGACAGACGGACAAACAGACATACATACAGAAGCACGCACGCACGCACGCACGTACGCACGCACGCACGCACGCACGCACGCACGCACGCACGCACGCACGCACGTACGCACGCACGCATAATACACACATACACACATGCACGCAAACACATACCGGCGTACGCGCAAACACGCATACACACACATACACACAGACACGCATACGAACGCACGCACGCGCACACACGCATATGCACGCACGCACGCACGCGAACGCACACACGCATGCACACACGCATGCACGCACGCATGCACGCACGCATGCACGCACGCACGCACGCATGCACGCATGCACGCACGCACGCACGCACGCACGCACACGCACACGCGCACGCACTCACGCACGCACACACACACGCACACACACGCACGCACACACACACACACACACACACAGACACATACACACGCACACACACACAGACACACACACACGCACGCACGCACGCACGCACGCACGCACGCACGCACGCACGCACGCACGCACGCACGCACGCACGCACGCACGCACCCACGCACGCACGCACGCACTCACACACACACACAGATAAGTACATCGCTAAGAAACTGGTAAAGCATCTGCTAGGTGAGAATAATCCACAAAATCGGACATTTTATATCTTGCCTAAAATCCATAAACCTATCCGCACCTGGTTAGATCCATTGACACCACCTGGACGACCCATCATTTCAGACTGTGGCAGTGAGTCTTATGCCATTTCAGAATATATTGATTACTATTTAAGGCCCATTGCTAATAGACACAAGAGCTGTCTCAAGAACACAGAACACTTTCTTTCAAAGTTATCCAAATGTCAGTTCCGAAAGAGGCATATTTAGTCACATTAGACATAGATGCTATGTATACGAATATAGATATTGATGCTGGAGTCAATGCTATTAAGAATTCTTTTGTCAAATTTCCTGATCCAGATCGACCAGACACGGAAATTTTAAAATTATTAGAGTTAAGTCTTAAAGGAAACGACTTCCAATTTAATGGTGAAAATTACCTTCAAATCTGTGGATGCGCAATGGGTAAACGATTCAACCCAAATTTTGACACGATCTATGTTGCAGATTGGAAGAGGAGGCACTGAACAAATCAACCAAAAAGCCTCTTCTTTACCTCAGATATCTAGATGACATCTTCATAATTTGGCAGCATTCAGAAGAAGACTTTTGGGAACTTTTTAGCATTTTAAATAACCAAGATTCAAACATCAAGCTAAAAGCTACTATTAGTGGAACATCAGTTGACTTTTTAGATGTCACGAGCTATAAGGGTCCTCAATTTGATTCCTCTGGAAAATTAGAATATAAAGTATTCTTTAAGCCAACAGACTCCCATCAGCTGCTTCACAAAAAATCATATCATCCTCCACACACATTTAAAGGTCTGATCAAATCACAAATCATAAGATTCTTTCGAAACTCTAGCAACAGGCAAAATCTGAATGATGCATGCTCTACTCTGTTTGATGCTTTGAAAGCACGAGGCTATTCAGCCCGTTTTCTTCGAAAAATTAAAGCAGACACCATCAATGAGCTTGAAAATCTAAAGCCTCATAGCGGACCCTAGTTTGAACCGTTCCAAATTAAACACAATAAACCAATCATGTGCGATGGATCAGTTTCTAAATGTGACAAAAATAGATGCAAATTAAACAACTATATTGTAAACCAACAAAGATTCCTGAGCTTTCAAACTAAAAATGAATATCATATCCGAACTAATATGCATTGTGATTCTGAGAATGTAGTCTATTTGATCAATTGTGCCATTTGCCAGAAACAGTATGTCGGTGAAACAAAAAATGCATTTTGAGTGCGTGCTAGACGCCACGTTTCTGATATTAACACCTCAGCAGATACGCCAATTGCTCAACATTTCCAACTTCCTGATCATTCAGTTGAACATCATTTTGAAATCATGCCAATAGAACAGATTCTGATCCTCGATAGTGAAGAAGAAACGAGTTCGTTTCGCAAAATACGAGAAGGCCATTGGATTAGAACACTCCAAACAAAAGCACCATTTGGAATAAATGTAGATTTGGGAATATCACAAAAGAACAAAATTATACCATTTCAACTCATATACAATAGACATAATGTTGAATTAGCGAAAACCATGAAAGACGAATATTCACAGTTGCAATCTAAATTAAAGGAACCGATCAAAGCACGACCAGTAATAGCTTACAATAGAAATCCAAACCTGAAAGATTTGCTAGTAAGATCAAAGTTAGACCTTATAGTTCCTGATAACAATGACAAGGTTTCATCCCTCCCTACCTATTCTTCAATAAATCTAATTCCAACCAAAATCAATGGTGAGGCAACATGAAATCATATCCGTAGGACATCTTTTAATTTTGTGTCTGCAAACGTGTGTGTGCGTGCGTGTGTGTATGTGTATGTGTGCGTGCGTGCGTGCGTGCGTGCGTGCGTGCGTGCGTGCGTGCGTGCGTGCGTGCGTTCGTTCGTGCATGCGTTCGTTCGTGCGTCCGGGCGTTTGTTCGTATGTGTGTATGTGTGTGGGTGTGTGCTCGTACATCCGTACGTGTGTGCATCTATACTTGCGTGGGTGTATGTGTATGTGGGTGTGGGTGCATTAATTCGTGAGTACATTAGTGCCTGGGTGTGTGCGTGCATGCATGTATTCGTGCGTTCGTTCGTGCATGTGTTCATGCATGCATTATTGCGTGCATTCGTGCATGTATTACTGTGTGCATGTATTATTGCATGCATTCGTGCATTCGTTCAGATATGTGCGTGCGTGCGTGCGTGCGTGCGTGCGTGCTTGCTTGCGTGCGTGCGTGCGTGCGTGCGTGCGTGCGTGCGTGCGTGCGTGCGTGCGTGCGTGCGTGCGTGCGTGCGTGCGTGCGTGCGTGCGTGCGTGCGTGCGTGCGTGCGTATGTACGTGCGTGTGTGTGTGTGTATGTGTGTGCATTCGTGTGTGTGATTTCTCTATAATGTAGGATCAATCCCAGCCTTTACCTGTTAAAGCGACCTACTGATTAATTCACTTTACCCCACCTAATCTCAAGGGGGGACCACTCTAAGTAAATCTAAACTTGGTCTCGATAGGACAAATTTAGGCAAAGAAATTTGTAATTAAATTCCTGTGCCAATGCGTTTTTTTCAATGTAAAGACAGACGCACGCACGCACGCACGCACGCACGCACGCACGCACGCACGCACGCACGCACGCACGCACGCACCCACGCACGCACGCACGCACGCACGCACACACACAGATAAGTACATCGCTAAGAAACTGGTAAAGCATCTGCTAGGTGAGAATCCACCACAATACCCTCTTCCCCGAGCGTAAAATAAACATTTTGCAACCAATGTTGAAGCGAAAACCTCAACGTTGCTAACAATTAACAGTAACAGACTGAAGAGTACCATCCTCTGCTCCTAATGTGCATTGATCTATATCAGTCGACAGTTAAGTGGTGAACGGGTTACTTGCATTCCCCTGAGTGACATCACTGAATAGGATTATCTTACTGTACACCAAGTGCATGATAATGCATGTGACATCCATTAGCTACGTGACATGCAAAAATACCTTGCATAGATAGATACATACATTGACAGTTGACAATATCCAGAACAGTGCCACTGACAGCTCCTGCTGCTAGCATGAGTTTCGAACTGTATATTTAAAAACGAATACCCATAGATCATTATATGTCAGCTGATTAATGTAAGTCGTAGTCTACTAAGAGGCGCTCAAGTGGGTCATAGGCTGAGTTTTAGGTTTCTTCGATAACTTAATTTCCACTTTAATAATAAGAAAACGTGTTTCTTATTAAGTTTCTATCTGTGAAAAAATCCCTTTTTTGTCAGTTAATCCAACCCTCATTACTCCATCTAACCCAACACCTGTATTTTCTGGGAAATGTGGTTGTCCTTTAACAAGATTGTCCTTGGATCATATTAATGGCGCGTCAGGGGCGTTGAGCTTCGAGCAAGGCTGTTACCGAATGGGTTGGGACGAGTAGTATATCCGGAGTCAACATGATACCACCTCAAAAATGATGCCGCCATAGACCGACAATCGCCGATTATTAATCTACGCGGCGGGCTGCCGCCGTAGACCGACAATCGCCGATTATAATCTACGTCTGAGTCAAAATGATACCACCTCAAAATAGATATGGGGTAGATATGAGGCAAAGGTTATCTACGTCGCGACCCGTCCCGGTAAAAAGGTTTTTGAACAAATCTACGTCGTGGCCCTCCCTACGCAAAGCAGGCCCCTACTGGGCGCCGATCGGTGATCCGTGGCCCCACAGCTATCTCAAGCCCTGGGGCAGCCGATCGGCGATCCGTGGCCCCCACAGCTATCTACCTAGAAATGTTTTCGGGAAAAAAGTTATCTACGTCGCCGGGCGTTCGGGTAGAAGCAGAATTTGATCTCATTCCCGTGGCTGCGAAAGGTGCGAAAATTTCCATTTAGAGATAAGCAACCACAGTGATATACCAGCTGATTGTCTTGGTCTGAACGTCCATTTAGAGACAAGCATACTCAGCGGTATACGAGCTGATCAAGCACGCATTACAGGGTCTGAACGTCCATTTAGAGACAAGCATACTCAGTGGTATACCAGCTGATCAAGCACACATAAAAGGTCTGAACGTCCATTTAGAGACAAGCATACTCAGTGGTAAGACTGTGATCAAGCACACATTACAGGGTCTGAACGTCCATTTAGAGACAAGCATACTCAGTGGTATAGCTTATGATCAAGTACGCATTACATGGTCTGAATGTCCATTTAGAGACAAGCATACTCAGTGGTATGTATACACCATGATTACTGTTGCACAGCTATGGCAAGGCAAATCGGCCTTAGAGGCTACTCTAAGGCCAAGAAAGCCGACCTGCTCCAGTGGATCGGACAGGCCCGTGCCGAGGAATTCATTGCTCGGCTGAGATGATCAGTGAAGACGGGACGGTTTCCAGCGACCACCAGAGATGATCCTGAGAACTTCCACAAGAAGGCACAGCGGCGGCGTGAGCTTCATCAGTTGGATGAGGAGGTGACGGCTAGCATACGAGCCAAAGCTGTAGCGACGCGGATGGCAGACCATCCAACGGAGCGCCTACCTGCCCTACGCAGGATCACTAAGCGAGTGATGGGGAGGTCTGAACCCTTAGACGGCGCATGAGGCGAGAGGGTGAGCAGATTCTCAATGAGCGTCTGGGTGAGATGGAAGGTGAGGAGAGAGGAAGACGGATAGTGCGCTGGACGCTCTTCCAAGGCCTCAATGGAGACATTACATGACAGATCATGAGTAAGATCCAGCAGACTGTCCAGAACGCCTTCTACCTCCGGTATACCCACACCTATCGCATCAGAAACATCGAGGACGGTAGGGTGATGCTCTTCCACAAGAACGCACCAGGGAGTCCGTGGCTGAACACGATAGGAGCAGTTCAGGACTGAGTGGCGGCAAGAGAGCAAGCCCGCCTCGACCCCGACAACATCAATCGACCAAACACCAAGTGGGCTTTCGTCCGATCAATCAACGTTACGGTCAAGGCTATCCTCGACCACCAACCTTTGCTTGGGACAGGACCGCTCTCAGACTGGCTACGACAGAAGAAGAGCATGGTGGCACTTGACACCTACAATGATAACATGTGTCTCTGGAGATGCCTAGCAGTGTATCAGTGGGTGAGACCTGATAGAAGTACTGCTCCTGCACGAGAGCTCGCTAGACAGTTCTACAGCGCCCGCGCACCTATGCCTGATGTTCCAAAAACCTCTATGGATCAGTTGGATAAGGTAGAGTTCTTCGCGAAGATCGGGATTCGCATGTATGAACCAACCAAAGAGGGCACCTGGCATCTGATCAGGCAAGCGGCCCACTACCGTGACACTATGACCATCGGAGTGTACGACCACCATGCCTTCTATATCAAGAACATCTCCAAGCTGGCCCACACACTAGTCTGCAGTCACTGTCAGCAGAGGTTCACAAAGGCCCCGAATCTTCAGCGTCATGCTGACCGTTGTACAGGCGGCAAAACAACCATATAATTGTCTGGGGAGAAGGTTGATGCACCACAGTCTGCATATGAGAAAGCCTTCTATCCAATCCAACCATCCAGTTCAGTGGCTACTCGATGGGTCAGGTATGAGTCGAGAAACAGAGGTATACACATACACCATGTAGCGTGTGGGCACGGTGGCGCACGTTGGATCGAGGGGGCTCCCGTAGATGGTTATGATCTGACTACCAACACCGTTTACCAGTTCCATGGCTGTTTCTGGCATGGATGCCCTCAGCACCAGCAAGGTGAGGATGCCGAACAAAGATACCACAAGACAGTTCTGAGAGAGGAGAAGCTGAGAGCATCTGGATGACCGTTGGTGGTACAGTGGGAGTGCTGTATAAAACACTGTCCAAGCGTCCCTAAACGAGTTCGGACCGTCTCATACCCGCACTTCATCGTGTATGACTTTGAGGCACTCCTAGATGGTGCCAAGGCTCATCCTACGGAGACTCTCACGATTGAGAGTACCCACATACCGATCTCTGTGTCAGTTGGCTGCTCCTTGGAAGGCTCCACCAGTGAGCCAACTCACCTCTGCAATCCTGACCCAGAAGCTTTGATCAAGGCTTTCATGGATGAGATTACATGGCGAGCACACAGAATCCGTACAGATGTCAGGGCACAGTTCATACCTTTAGACCTTGACAAGCTCCCAAAGCGACAGCAGCGACTAATTACCGAGTGGTGTGACCAAGTTCCGGTGCTAGGCTTCAACTCTGGCCGCTATGACCTAAACCAGATCAAGAAGCACTTTGTGGATGAGCTGACCAACAGTACTGGCACAGTGAAAGTCGCCATGAAAGCGAACCAGATAATGTTCCTCATCACCCCGAGCTTAGGTTTCTCGATGTCTTGAACTACCTTGGTCAAGGAGTCTCCTACGAGGCATGGATCAAAGCATATGTGTGTACACAGCAGAAGGGATGGTTCCCATATGACACACCCGAGAGGCTTAATTATCCCGGACTCCCCGACTACCCAGCGTGGTGGTCTAAGCTCAAGGATGGCTACCTCTTGAAGCTATTAGAGTGGAAACAGTGCAAACAGACATTCAACGAGCATGGAATGCGGACATTCGCCAACTGGCTGCGATACTACAACAACCTGGATGTCAGTCCATTCATCGAAGCCCTAGAGCGAATGCGGGAGTTCTACACAGAACGAGAAATAGACATCCTCAAAGATGCGATGTCTCTCCCAGGGGTGTCACTGCAGTACCTCCTACGTGGAACCGCTCAGCACATGCCGGATGTTAGTCTCTACTCTCCGGGCAAGGAGGCCTACGAGATGCTGAAGGATGCGCTTGTTGGAGGGCCCAGCATCGTGTTCACCAGATACCACGAGGCAGGTGGGACACGCATCCGCCAGAGTAAGCGTGTCTGCCAACGTATACTCGGCTACGGCGCAAATGCTCTGTACTTGTCTACGATGGCTAAAGAGATGCCATGTGGTAAGGAGACAGTACGGCGGTGGTCCAGTGCTAGCGACGTAGCACGATTTAAGAAGGATCTGCTGGCTGACCACTGGTTCGGTTTCGCTGAAGTGGACATAGAGGTTCCTAAGGCACTGTGGGCGAAGTTCGAGGAAATGCCACCTCTCTTCTACAACAGAGAGATTCCAGCTGAGGCAGTATCTGTTGAGATGCTCACATAACTAGAGAACACAGGTAGGAAACGTCCCACAACCAGTACACTAGTCGGCGCACTCTCATCCAAGAGGAAGCTCCTGTATGCACCATCACTCAAGTGGTACCTCGCCCATGGGCTAGAGATTACAGCTGTCTACTGGACAATAGACTACAAGCCGCAGAGACCCTTTGAATGGTTTGTGAACAATGTTACCGATGCTCGTCGTACAGGTGATGTTGATAAGAGCAAAGTGCTCTTGGCAAATCTGTTCAAGCTACTAGGCAACAGTGCTTATGGCAAGTTCATCGAGGCTCTAGAGCGTCACAGCAACACAACCTTCACCAAGGATGAACGAGCGGTGGATAGAGCCCTCCGCAGTGCATGGTTCGAGGATCTCGAGGCGATCAGCGAGTCCTACGAGCTCCAGAGTCGCAAGGCCAAAATCACCAGTCATCGCCCCTTCCAGGTGGGGATAGCCATATACGAGCTCGCGAAGCTGCGGATGCTGGAATTCTACTACGACTTCCTGGATCACTATGTGCCTTGTGACAGCTTCGAGTACCTCCAGATGGACACAGACTCTGCGTACATCGCAACAGCTGCCTCCAGCCTCGACGAAGTCATTCGCCCTAAATGCGAACAGAGTATGAGGCTCATAAGCGGGAGTGGCTATCTTGGGACTGTTCAAGCTCGAGTTCGAAGGCATCCGTGGTATCGCTCTCTGTTCCAAGTGCTACTACGTGGAGAGCCTCGCTGGGAAGGTGAAATGCTCAGCCAAAGGTATGTCTAAGCGACAGAACGATGTCTCTTGGCAAAGGTTCTTCAGTGCCCTAAACGGTAGCGTGGACAGAGCTGCAAACCAAGGCCTACGCATGTGCAACCAGGGAATGGTGATGTATGAACAGGAAAAACCTGGTCTCAGCCTACTATAATAAGCGGCATATGTTGCCAGATGGTGTCCATACCGAGCTAATCGAGTACCATATCCCTCAGGCTTAGACACCTGGCGATGGAGGTCTGGAGGGACCACCTGAAACTCCTCCCGAACAAACGGCCGTTTGGGAAAGCTCTCTGAGCGTGCCAGATAGTACAGCGTAGGCTGCCCCTCCATCTCGACATACCTGTCAAGTGTGTGGACATCTAGCGACCAGCTAGGATCTGTTGCACGTCGTCGCCCACATTCCAACTCACCAGGTTCATACAGGTACCGAACCAGTGCATAAGCTGGAAGGCACACCTGTTCCTTGTCTGCTCCTCCGGAAGGTTGGGCAACAGAGGATCGTTGGATAGCCTCTACTGGCTTCTTACCAGTTAACCAAGTTACCTCAGTATTGGATCGCTCTACCACCATGGGCAAACCTTTCACCCACACCCTGGACCGCTCTCCAGCCTGTGCCATCTCCTGGGCATATTGGTGGGCAAACAGTCTTTCTGCTAGTGTCCGATTCCACCACACGACGATTGCCTGGGCACGGTCGTGACCAACTTCACCTCGTCTAATCACCACACCATGTTTCCTCATGAGGGCCGCAGTCTCGCCTCTGAACTCCTTACCCTCATCCACCTGCAACAATTCTGGCCACTGGAGGGGATTTTCCAGATCCTCGTAGACAACCTGGAATGCATGGGCCACCTGGCCAGCTGACTTGTCTGTGAGCGGTGCTGCAGCCTTGTACCTGCTGGCGACATCGACGATGGTGAGGGCATACTTGTAGGTCTTACGACCAACTGAGTCGTGTGGTAGGAATAGAACATCTGCCTGGTGAACTCTATTCGGGACAGTTTCATCGAAATGGGCATGCCTGATGTGCCGTGGACGAGGTCTGTATATCGGCCACATTGCCTGGCAGCTGAGCCACTGGCTAACTGTCTCCAATGCCAAGTTGTGGCCCTTGCGACGTACATCCTCGAGTAGTTGGTGGGGCTCACGGTAATATCCACCAGGCTGATAGTAGAGTTCCTCAAGAAAGATGGTTGATAAGCCCCCGGATTCCATCACTGACGTTCACTCCCGTCCTGTCATTCACAGCCTGGGCGAACTCTACACAGACGAACAGACGGCCGTTACGCATTCGACTATCACTGAAGACCTCCTCAAACACCTCCGTACACCGGCGTCTAGTCTCTGCCGGATCCTCGCTGAATGGTAGCTTATCGAGTAACCCTGGGAATTTAAGTGTCTTGACCAGGTCGTACAGAGACGCCATCCTTATATAGTATGGCTTAAATGTTCGGTGGCCCAGATGGCCGCAAGTGCTATGGCAACATACGGTAGCCAAGGGCCTGCGACTCCGAAGAACGTACGTACTCATGAGGCGATGGCTGGTATGGCTTCAGAAGTCTTCTCCACACCATGGAGAGCATTGTTGGCGATCTTGCGGACTGTCCCGCCCACCTTCGTTGTGAACAGATCAATCAGAGCCCCAACTGCTGCCAGCGGACCGATAGCACCTTTTACGCAAGTGCGATGGATTCCTTTCGCTCTGTGTATTAGCTTGCGGGATTCAGGCTCTACATCATCACCCGCGGTCTCCGCTACATCGTAGTCGTCTGCATCAAAATCCTCCTCATCATAGTCCTCGTCATCTATATCCTCGACTGGATCTTCATACGCCTCTGGTTTATACATATCCGTCGCCAGCTATATAGTAGCTTTAAACTGTAGTCTATAGCATGGCCTCCGAAATCTTGAATGCGGGCGTGTTTGTCTTAGCAAACTGGAGACTCCACTTGGCCGACAAGAAGGCGGCAGAAGTCGAGCGTGAGCGTCATGACCAGGCGATGGAGAAGCTGTCTAATGAGAAGTTTGAGTACAGCAAAGCACTCGAGCATATGCGCCAGAGGGAGGCACGCCGACGACAACTCCGAGCTCCGGACAACCAGAGCCTCAAAGAGGCAGATGAGAGTCTCGATGAGTACAACGAGGCTGTAAAGATATCTCAGCCAACGCTCGACTATGAAGCATCGACAGTTCAGAAGACAGCAGAGCTTATAGTAGTGGTGGCAGCTGCAGCTGTGACGACAGGAGTCGTGCTCTACGCACGCGCAAGCTGAATACCTGATGTGTTCGACATGCATACCTTGGCATAGGCAAAGTAAAGTACCGTCACACCTAATGAGTGAGTCCCAGCTATGAGGTTTCCGATGTTGAAGCTGAGCTGGTTGCCTTGATTAGGTGGGATGTTCCTGCCCCCGAGGTGGTGACGGCCCTAGAGTGCCGACTCGAGGTCATCGCTTCCACTGGTTAGTCGCAGAAGTGCATATGACTTAGTTTTCTGTCTGTAGAGTTGGCAGTCAGCCAGCTCGCGTACCTCACCAAGAATATTGGTCCCAGCAACCACAAGCTTGAAGTCGTCTAGTTTATCCACCTCCTGGATGACTCCTCCCTTCTGAACCAGGACCGCAACAGCGACACAGTCCGATGCACCACAATGCAATGTCAGCTCTACCCATTGGTTAGCTGTGGCTTGGACCTGCTGGTGTTCTCGCTCCACATGCACGATCCGCTGTTTGGAACTTGTTTGCTTCAGTTCCTGGTCATTCTCGTCATGCCAGACATGAAGTCTCGGAGCATTCATCATCGCATCTGCGGGCTGCTCAGTGTACACCCGGAGGAACAGCCCATCATGCATGGCAGCCGGATACACGTGTGTGTTCTCGAGGAGAATGCAGAGTGGAACTGCCACAGGCTTCTCGACACCTGCCTCTAGTTCGAATTCCGTGAATCCATCATTGCACCCCACAGCGTAGTACCCCTTTCCCTTTGCATAGAAGGTAGGTTCACGAGCCAGCGGACCTATGACTCGGTACTCATCGTTCACATAGGTGGTGACATGGTGCTGTTGCTCTGCACGATCTCCCACCTGTTTAGAACCTGCGAGTATTCTACCGTCTGTTCTATTGTGCTCTTAAGTTTGAACTCGAGTGTCATGCTCTTGAGCTCGTGGATCTGTGCCGAGATTGAAAAGTCAATGTACTTCCCAACAGCAGACAACGGGTTCTCATCGTGTATACTGGATCGAATGACCGTCAAGCAGTCCTTCTGTGGATCAGCGCGGTGCGGTGTCGCAGGTTCAACAGCCTCATCCGGATGTTGCACATACTGCAGCATGTTTAAGGTCTGGGTATATAGAGGGAATAAACGGCTGCCATGTTTGGTAAAGTTCTCCAGAAGATTATCTATAGGCAGCAGGACAAGTCGGCACGACAGTCGGCACGACAGCCACGGCGTGCACTGTCCCACTGTGACTGGGTCCGAGGCCTGCTTCATGACATCAACATTATCAATGAGCGAGTCGCGGTTACACCGCCGACGGATTCGGAGATACTGGCCGCCATAAAGGAAGGAGCGCCAGCTCGTAGTACAAAAGAACTCCTGACTCGGATACTGTACCGGAAGTTTGACAGCACCCAGGGTAGGGCACTAAACCTAGCTGTGGGCCAAACCAACAGTCCTGCTATTCTAGCTCTCCAAAAGGCGAGGGTCGACCCCAAAGATCTACTAATGCTTGGGAAGTGGGCTGCCGTATTTAGCCTCCATAGCCAGGAAGAGCGAGAGATGCTGGATAGCCTCCAGTCTGGAGCAAATAACTACTTCAGGGAGGAGGTCAGTGCCACTGTATCGGAGAGCCATGACACTGGTCATGCAAAAGGTAGTCAAGAGGGGTTCACTGTTGGCCGACAAGGAGGCTGTTGAGCATATCTTCAATGAAAGAGGGCGTAGGAGATTGGACAGGAATCTGTCAGCATTTCTGAAATTCCCAGATAACTACCAGGACTACCTCATCAAAACCACTTGCAAGTCAGATGCTCATTGCGCATGGAAAAAGTGGGTCTTCTGTGAGAAGTTCCAGAAGAAGAGAGTCCTACCATCTGACCCTCAGTGGATAGAGTTTCAGCAGGCTTCTGACGAAACTGACGAAGTTCCTCAAGCTTCTGACGAAGTTCCTCAAGCTTCTGACGAAGTTCCTCGAGCTTCTGACGAAGTTCCTCAAGCTTCTGACGAAGTTCCTCAGGCTTCTGACGAAGTTCCTCCAGGCTTCTGACGAAGTTCCTCAAGCTTCTGACGAAGTTCCTCAAGCTTCTGATGAAGTTCCTCAAGCTTCTGACGAAGTAGCGTACGAAGTTCCTCAGTCTTCTGATGAACGAAAAAAGTTGCGGCCGACAGTCTGTCAGCGATGATGCATAGAGCAGGCTAGTTTCCTGGCTGGATTCAGCTTGTAGGTGAAGGTCTGCACCGTTTCCAGAGAGGGCTTGAAGTGTGACAGCTCACCTGTCTCCTTGTTGCTGAAGATGATGCAGTACAGCTCAGCTGCCCTCTGTACACCTGCGATAATGTTCCCGTTGGGCTCCTTGACGGTTCGGCGGGCGTATATGGTCATGAGCAGGGCACGTCCACACTTGGAGCTGAAGTACAGCAACCGGGCATTGTGGCGGATGTCCGGGGAGATCTCGCGGGTGTACTTTCGAAAGAGGATGAAGACAGTTATCTTTGTGTGCCAGATGCGCCTGGTGATGTTGCTGAGGTAGGTGACTGTCTTCTGGTCCATTGCAGGGTCATCGATAACTAGAACAAGTGGTTCTGTCAGTCGGGCTGCCAGCAGCTTCTCCATCAGGGCTTGCAGGTTCTGCGTCTTAGTGATTGGACCATTGTACCATTGATCATTACTGGCAACTGCCTCAGCGGCGGAGTCAGACACCAGAAGGGTGCATTGAGAGTGTAGATGTTCGGCCAGGAGGGCCCGCAGCAAGATGTTTTTCCCGTGGCCTGACGGGGCAATGATCAGCACCACCTGGTCAGCATCAGCCGGCCTACTGTTGAATGGTACAGACATGCGCGCGGAGGATGGTTAACACTTGGTCGGCAGTAGCCTCGTCTATATCTGGGAGACTAAATGGCAGTACTTCCTGCACCAGCTTTAGTGCCTGCTGTGTGGGTAGTGTTGTACCTCCGGCGGATACGAAGGATGCGATGGAGGCGTCAAGCATGAAATCCCAGCAGCAGCTGAGAAGATAGCGTAGAGGGCCTGTGTCGGCACCCACAGTGTCTAGACATCCAGTATATGTACGATACATGCACGGGAAGTCATGACTATTATGTGAGCTTAAACGGCAAACCAAAGAACCCTGACTTCTTCACCTCTGGTCGCTGGAGGCTGGTGGTAGCACCTTTTTTGCCATCAACAGTGATATTGCTCATGCCGATGGTGCCTACCCTGAGATTCTCTCCGTCTTATTGGAAAGAGCTCCGTGGTTTCAGGAGATCCTTAACCAGGTCTTGTGCATAGGACTCGGCTAAAACCTTGATGGCACCACTTCGTCGACTCCGAGCATACCCCGCATCGTTTCCCTGTCTTTGATGCCAATCCCCTTGTATACAGTCTTGGCCTTGGTAATGGCCGATTTTCCTACTGTGTCAGTGTTTCCGATGAGATCTCGGGCTGGGATGGTACCTCGGATCTCCCGCGGGTCTCCCTTCTCATCGAAGTCTAGGAAGGAGATAGGGGCAACTGCCTCGCCCAAGTGAGCAAGATCGCCTCGCTATTTGCTTTCTAGGTCTGTGAGTGCCAGAGTCATAGTCATATACAGATGGCTTAAACCTGCTAGGCATACCCCTAGTGAAATAATTGGGCATAGAAGGACCACGCAGTCGGCCAAGGGAATAGGTACCAGTGCTCAGGGTACTTGCCCTCTCTGTAGGGGCGCGCATTGTGGGAGGTCCACCATTCCTGGGCATTGGCAATCCTCAGGCCCCGTGCTCGACTATGGGCTACATACTGCCCTCCAGCATGCCATGCCTCATATGCTGCAGGGGTCTCGTCATCCTTCTCTCACTATTCAGAGTGGTTAAACGTAGGCAACGATGATCTCAGTCATTGCACTCGTTGCTAGCACTAGAACCGCGGCCTCCATTAGTGTAACACGTTCACCCATGATCTTGGCAGTGGCAGTGTAGGCGGCACCACTGAGGGCGATCTTTGGAATGGGGTGAGTTATTCCGAGACAGTGGCCGGCCACCCCACTCACCACGGTAGCGAGGACAGCCGCAGTGGCAGAAGGAAGAACCTCATTTCCCCCTGTCCTCTTCACCACGGCCACATTCGCCGCCACGTTACTGGCGACATGGACTGCCAGAGGCTTAGCCTGTGTCAGCAACTTCTGTGTCTTCGTTCGTAGCAGGTTCTCCACCTTCTGAAGACTCGCCTGGCTCTCGGGCAGTTGCTTCACGATCTGTACCATTGACGTAATTGTTTAAGCTCTGAGTATACAACGCAGTTAAACGCCTGTGTGCCCTGTCGAGTGAGCTAATAAGATCGTCCCAGTCTGCATATGCTAGGTGTCCGGGTTGGTACTCAGGAATATTCATCTCTCTATTGAGACATCTTAAACATGTCCGGGCTCACACTATGCGAGAAGTACTATGAGGTCTTCTGGAGGGAGCTGAAGGCCTACAAGAAGAAGATGCCAGATGAGCTCGCTCAGCTCTCCGGTGCTGAGCTGACAGAGGAGCTGACAGCTGTGAAGCTCTATCTAGGATTTGGTAAGGGGCAGATCTGCTTCCTTGAATACCGTATCATGGGCGGGAGTATCGTCGAGCAGCTCCTGCGAGCTAAAGGTTTCTACAAGGATCGGGAGTATCTGTCAGATGTGTTCCAGCAGTTGCAGACCTCCATGGCCTCACCTGACTCAGAGCTGAACAAGGCTCTGCGATACTACAAGATGGAAAAAGGATGCGCTGCGGAACACTCCAGCCCTTGGATGTGCATGTTGGCAGCGTGTAGAGGGGCTATAGGGCAGGCCAAGCTGGCTCAGTGTCTCACCGTCGTCCCACCGCTACTGACGAGAGTTATGATAGTCTTATAGCTGATTTGCTAGCGGCGGAGTAGGCTGATCCCGAGCACCACGATAGCTAGGCCTGACACCACTCGTAGAGCTGCCATGGGAAGCGGCGTCGTGTCGACTGGCTGCAGTGGTGGGTGTATGGGAAGCGGCGTGTTGACTGGCTGCAGTGGCAGGGTCGGAACGACTGTATGGCCCGTACTACGTGTAGGTGTGTTGATATCCATGTTGAAACCGAAGTGGACACCGGGGGAACTCCCCTCGACTATCATGTTGTTATAGCCCCTGACTTGGAGGTCCTCGATGTTCACGATCATGTTGCTCAGAATCAACCGTAGGTATGGTGAAATGGCAAAGTCAAGTTTGCGACGGGCCTTCTGCAACCCCTGCTGGAACTTAGCAACAAGACTGCTGGGATCTGCCACGATGATCATATCCTCAACGAGACTGATGAACATGGCCTGGACCTCTGCTCCGCTGACACCATCTATGGAATGACGCAGCTTTGTCTGTGCTGTAAGGAGGCAGTAGCACACGGCTTCCAGGGACTGGTTGAACCAAACGATCCCTGCTAGTGTGAGGCCTGAGGTGGTGTGTGGGACAAAGTACTTCCACACATCTGAATAGTCCTGCCTGATTCCGGTGATGTGCATATTTTGCACTATCGCTCCAGGGTCTGAGTCTGGATCGAACGAGAATGTCGCTGTCTTCCGACGACCTACTCGTCGGGGTGTTCGATAGGGGAATCCTGAGTAGTCACGTCTCGGGGCACCGTACATAACCCCTAGACAGCTGTTGTTGCCGCCATGCCACCGATAGTCTGGGTGAGCTCTGAACTCTCTCTGTAGTCTGCTGGCCGCTGAGACGCTATGACTGTTGAGCTGTGGGTCGAAGTCGTTTGTATCAGGGAGGCTTGCACACAGCTCATGGAGGATTCGTCGCATAGTGAAGTACACGTGGAAATTGAGACAGCTGGCGATGAGCACAGCTTCAGGAGTACCAGAATAGGAGTGAAGCATGGTGGAACTTACTCCACAGCCTGCCGTGGCACACCACACGGCAAAGTTCAGCTGCTGATTCCAGTATGAGAGGCTTGGAGCATCCAGTCAAGTATGAGCTTGCTTCGCATCCTTCATGGTGATGGGGCGGTTCGTCAGCGGTCGTGGGTTGACGGAGAAGCTGGTTCGGGCCCGTCCATCTACTGTGATAGAGAACGGTGTTAGCTCTGGTATATCATCTAGTAGGCCTCTCAGGCCAGTCAAGGGTGTACCCAGGAGGGGCGGTTGGGTCCGGATGACTGTCGTGAGGTTCAGTGGGAAAGCCATCTATACTGGTGTTCTTAAAGCTACCGTACAGGCAGCACATTATTTGTAGTCGTCTCGACTCCGGGGACCGGCGAGGTGACCTCGCCATAGCATCTCGGTTTTTGCTCCTCCATATCAACTCGCCCGCTGGAGCCTTTGAGGTATTGCTGTCGCACTTTAGGTTTCTCAGTGCGGTACAGGGCTTGGACCTTCAATATATGGCGGTACTCTTCATCAGTGACCTGGCCATCCTCGAGAGATTTGCTGACAGACTCGTCGATAGTCCGTAGCATACTATGTGCTAGTGTCACGTACTTAGCATGCTTCTCCAACCTCCTTGTGATCTGCCGCTGCCCCACCTCCAATCCCGTGGCCAAGACAGTGGTGGCTGTTGTCACGCCACCCAGCGGGATGGCGACGAGGGAACCCAACCCTGTAGCGAGAGAGGCCACAGCTGCCACACCAGCACTGGCTCCAATCACACCTGCAGCAGTGGTTGTACGCGCGAGGACGTTGTAGGCTGTCTTATATCGACTGCGCGTTCTGCCGTAATTTTCTGCCTCATGGATGAGATTCTGCCTGATGGTATCTATCTGCTGGAGTCGCCAGCCGTGGAGGGTACCGCCCTCGTCAGCAGTCAGGGAGGGGTATAGTTATGGTTGCTTCCGCCACTCTGACTTTGCCATAGTATACCTAGAGATTAAACCTGCATCACCTGCTTATGAGTCATAGAAGGGTTCATTGTGGAGAGCCTGGCTAACCGTACCAGCCTTTTGGTCTTGAGACAGCTGTCTCTTAGAACGTGGTCATCCAGCACTATGTCGGGTGCCAGTAGCGTTCTGAGACATGACATCTGGAACTTCACCTTATCACCAAGATAGTAGGTCCGCCGCTGGATGGCTCTCTTGATCTTATACTTCCGCGCCATCTCCTCTTCCCACTGTATGACCTCTGGCTCATCCTCATCTGAGAAGACACCTGGCTCATCGTCGTATGTGAAGACTGTTGATACCAGTTCTCCCGCTGTAGGCGCTCTCCTTCTTGTTGACAGATCTGTTGCTGTGCGGGCATCTGTTCATTTAAGCCCTTTATCTGTGCAGGGGTTATGAAGGGGCAATCCTCTATCGGGTTCATTGTCTCGGCCAAGGCCAGATATTGCTGGTATGATATCATGTTGTCGTCAGGTCAATGAGTAATAAGAGTGTAAACTCTAAATGGGCGTCCGAAATCCCATCCGTGCTGGCGTATATGTTAATGGAGGGGCTGTCAAACAGGTGATTTACAGGTGTGAACAGGCTAGGACTGATTGCTTTCCATAGGTTGCTGTTGGCACCTGGAAGATACTCTATCACGTCCCAGCCGACTTCTACCAGTGAGCTGCTGTGTGCACTGCCCGGAGGTTGATGTAGCACATCGGTGTGTATGTATGTTGTGCCCCGCTGGGGCACCTCGAGGAGGACCCATTCTACACGGTACTGTACCACCCGTCTCCCCTCTAGAGAGGGTGAGATTATCTTCTCACCACTGGAGAGCAGCAGTCGGACAATCGGCATGGTTATATGTCTCGTTTAAACCCCTCCTATAAGCGTGCTATGGAACCCATATTTGCTCACTCGACTGGTCTTGCTGACCTCGCAGATGTGTACGCAGTTGATGCTGCCAATGTAGAAGAGAGTGATGGCAAGTCATTCGCCCTACAGTACGAAGCAAGCTCAAAGGCATTCTCCGTCCACCCCATTGGTGGTGATGGGGTGGAGATGCTCACAGACCTCAAGGATGTGTCGAAAGGGCGTCTGGGCCGCAACATAGATGGCCACAAGATCGTGTTTCGGTACGATTTCCAGAAGAAGAAGTACATCCTCGAGCCGTTGATTGATGTCTCGGATACAGAGGTGGCAGACATCAACACCCTAAATGACGACCTCGGCTTTCATCCGGTCAAACCCTATTCGAGCAATGTCCCGCCGATGACACATGAGGGTCTGCTATTGACCCTGCCAAAAAACATGCAGTTCATGTTTGAGAAGAATGAAGTGTGGTACCACGCTGGACCTGGGGGTAACTGGCAAACATGGTTGCCCCTATATAGACCTCCCTCAGTCATTGACATACAGGTTACTCCCCTCTCCACTGTTGTGAAAAGGGATGGGAAAGCTCTACAATCGGGGATCATCCTTCCTCACCTACATAGGTGAAGGTATCTCCCTAACGAGGGTGGGTCACCCGATCGGGGTTACATGTGGAAAGCTCCTGCTGCGGCGTCCATTCGATGGCCCAGAAGAAGCTGTTAACCTCCAGGAGGGCATCCCACGGGTAGATGGGGTGTCACATGCCACCAAAGCCAAGGGTGCTGTTAAACTGCTTCAGCGAGTGGGACTCACTAGCCCGTAAACGACTCATATAGTCCTAGAGCTACGTTTCTTAGCCGGTGGCAAAGTGAAGCAGCTAGCCACTGCCCCTGAGGGGATGAAGATCACTATAAAACCGGATGGAGCAGGCTCGATCTGGCACAGATATTTCTCGAGGCGTTCACTCTGTTCAGTTTACCTATTCATGTATAGTCAAGACGCTTTCTTGTATATAAGGCTCGGCCTAGCTGGCAAAAGGTTATTTACTGGAACGCACCACAATAAATAATTGGGGCAAAAGTTATCTACCGGGACGCGCCGTGACGTAGATAATGTGGCGCGACGTAGATGCCTGTGGGGGCCACGGATCGCCGATCGGCTGCCCCAGGGCTTCAGATAGCTGTGGGGCCACGGATCACCGATCAGCGCCCAGTAGGGGCCTGTCTTGCTTAGAAAATCATTCTACCAGGATGGGTCGCGACGTAGATAACCTTTGCCCCATATCTACCCCATATCTATTTTGAGGTGGTATCATTTTGACTCAGACGTAGATTAATAATCGGCGATTGTCGGTCTACGCGGCGGCCCGCCACATAGATTAATAATCGGCGATAGTCGGTCTACGCGGTGGCGATTGTCGGTCTACGGCGGCATCATGTTTGAGGTCGTATCATTTTGACTCCGGATATACTACTGGACGTTTGGTGGCAGTCAATATATCTCAAGTCGAGAATTACAAATAACTGCAAGATTTACCTTAAGTAAATCGACATTGCTTTATTAATAAATTCGTAAATATCTTATCCGTGTAACGCAATATGCTCCACGTTGCGTTCGGAATGATGTTCCATTTGCAGATGTTTGAAAGAGGTACGACCTAAGAATCGTTTGCATCGATTTCTACATAACAATGTTTCCAAAATGGACCATGATCTTGTTCTTCAATGTTTATAACATCTTGATAATCTTTGAAGCAGTAAAACGGATACTACGTTTTGATTCATGCACACTTTGAAATCAATAGAGGGATCCGTTATGCCATGCAAGCATTTGATGTCATAATTAATTACTTCACTTGTTACCTGATGTCAAAAACAAAATACGTAGCTTGATCGTGAAAATCGAAAGTCCGTCACTAAATTAAAGTGTGCAAATCGTAACCCGATTAATGTACAGTTTAATAACCACTCTGTTGAATATTTTGAAACTGGTTTGACTGTGAGTTCTTAGTGACATATGCAAAAACGTCTCCAGGCACATTTGATTCAAGGTAGAATACATCTCACCTCTCTATCTACCTTGAAATTTAGACACGGAGAATTCAGGTTTCAAAGATTTACATTGATTCTAACCCATGGACACAATGGGCGGAGCTTAGTTAGAAATGGGCGGGCATAGCTAGAAATGGATTCCGCTGCTAGTTTCTGTTTATATAACGTGGAACATGACACCTATAAGACACATAGCTGCTCTAGAACAGGTGGGAAGTGATTACAATGTAGACAGAGAAAAGGATATTTAGATAAGGTGGTATCTCAATACACGTGTGATAGCAAATGATCTGGTCTTTTATTACACGATAATGGTTCCATAAAGCAGATGATCTCGAAGAGTTTTCATGAATTCAGAGATAATATTGTTGTGGCTCTTCAGAAAGTTTAACAAGATGGCTATGCTTCTGAAACAGTTGGCTGAAACTACTGGGCACACATTTTGCTCTGTCCAAGCAGAATGTTCAGATACACATTGGCATTATTTTCTTGAGGAAATAAAGATTTTGCATTGTCACTCATCGAGAATACTCAAATATTATCGAGTAAACGTGCAAATTATATCATCATATAATATCGCCACAAACCATTATCATGTGTCATAGGTCATATTTTGACACATCTATAATGATGAAGACGCCCACGTATTACCACCTCCCAATCGCGTTTACACACAATAGTATTTAAAATAATAATATTTCAGGCACACAGGCACATTTCTCCACATCTTTATCGATTTGCAAGCGTCTTGGGAAACTGTCCGGCTGCCGGTTTCTCCTAAGAATAGCGGTACCCTAATATTGGTTGATCTTTTATCTAAACAGTTTCTCCTTACAATCCACATTGCACAGATACTACTAATCTTCAAATTGATCGAGACTACCACCACTTCAATATGTGACAAAATATATTCCGCTGGATCCCGCGGAGTATGAAGTACTATACAATGCTTCAAAGGAATGATGGCAGATTACCTCGCCAATGGAGTGTGTGATCTTGCACACGTAATGGCTGGTTTCATGCTTGACGAATGCTGTCTTTAATCCCACGGCGAGACGAATGGATTTCCTACTCGATAAGAGAGTTAGCATTAAATCATATTTCTCGATAATGTCTGTACCTATAGCCACATGCTATATCCACTGTGGGCATCTGCGAGGGGGTTATTTGAACAATGAAGCACGTCTTGTATGATATCTGCTGTGAATAGTAACATACCTTTTTATATGAACAAATCTTTCATCAAAATTAATGTAAATAATAGTATTATACATATGCTTGTGTTGCATAACGAGCTCGTGCTCAAACAAATACAAAATTACAAATGTTATTTTCATGTCACAATGTCAATGATAACACAGTGCAATGTTTGCGAATAGTGAAATCACTAATACCGTCTCTTAGTTGGACCTATGAAAGCTGGATAGAGCGATGCAAATATGGCTTATATGATCAACATTAAATACAAGTCGATCATATAATCTTCAATAATATGTTTCCATCATCATTTCAATGCACAACAACCAAATACGACAATATATATTGCCTCTAACTTATTGACGATTTGGATACTAATTTTGGCAATAGCATTGCGATATGATTACTTTGAAATTGTGAATCATCGAGGCTGTAGTTTCTCTGTAAGCTGAGCATATAACATGTGTTTGAACTAGGAATTCGTCTGGTCATTTCTGACACTCCTTGCATTTGATGTTATGGTGGAGAATACGTACCAACCCAAACCCTATTCGCGACACTCCATTAAAGGCATCCAATGATGCATTGACACTGCGCACGTGCATGCGTACCTACGTACACGCGTGCGTGATTGTGCGTGAAGCCGAATTCTCGATGGTGATAATTCCGTGGTATAGTGCTTCATTACAGCTGCGGTTGTCTGATTGATGGCATAATTTCATCCAGTGAACCCCAGTGTGCCAGTTACTGAGCCATTCAGTGGTGATATTCGAAATAATATGCATCTATTTGCTTAATTGAATAGATCAACCGCGAATTGCCCCATGAGCTAATCATCGATGATTACTTTACAGTTCGAGACAAACTTATGCAAAGCTTTTCCTCTGAGACTTACCAATTATTTCTATGAAACGCACGGCTCCAAATTAAAGAATACCACAGCTAATAAATATACAACAGTAGGTAATGGAAGAGAAAGGTATGTTCATTTTGAGAAAGTTGCTTATATCGCGTCATTGTCACCTGATTTATGTAGTAGACCAGAGGCAGAACGACAAAATGTGCCTTTTCGGTTTTTTAGTTTGCTCACCATGAGACAGTAAATGCAACGACTAGCGAGAAAGTAAACTATACGCTAGTTCACGAAAGGATAACGAGGTGAACCTTTCTTGGGTGTTGGCCACCTTCTAGGATCATGTGTAAGGTCACTCGAGGTCACCACACGTCATAAAGTGCACTTTTGACCAACGTGTTGTCTTGCTACGATGCTATGTATATCTTATTAGTATGGTATTAAATTCAGAATCCCATAGTTCTCATGAAAATAAATATTTCCATATATATTTTCAAAATTGTACATAAAGCAGTAGAAAATTACAATTTATCTGCGTTTTCTCAGTTTTAAAATTACACATTAATATCGTGGCAATAAACGAACTGTATCCTGCAAATCTATCTAAGATGTTTGTAGCAACCACTCTACCAATCTGAGCAATAAGTGCAATATAAGTTTAACATGTCTATACCAACCACTTCTGATCCACGCAAATTAAAAAAAAATAAAGACAGGTCACCGCCTAATACAATTCAGCTGTCACATGGCATGGCTTTCGTGGGCTACATGATAGTAGCGCTTTGAGATGTGTGTCATTTCAATCGCTCATCTCGATAAAAAGCTATTTTGTAGACCACAAGGCACGTGCATGTTAAAGATTGGTTTAACGACAGTGAGATTATTGCATATACAGTGACCAAAAGCATGGTGAAAGGGAAATTAACAACATAATATACATTCATCTATTGATGTAGTAGAGGCAAATGTGCAATCCAAACAGTTACACCAATACATGGTTTATCTACTCCGTATCGTCACCGTATTGCTCTTCAAACATGCTATTGATTGGATTATTCGTCGTTCTTTCATAATATCTACAAGATACGAGTGCACCCACTATCATTTTGATACAAATACATTTGCTAGTCTTGCATTATAATTTGTACTTGCAAGTTAGCCGTTTAGGACATGCCTTTGGAACATGATTTTGACCTAGCGATTTCTGTTGAAGTTATCAATTAATACACTCATTTCACCATTAATCTAGTGCTAAATAAGGTTCTTGTCTAGGAACTGTTGCTGACTACAAAACAGTGGCTTGAAGGTTGACCATTTTCGTATGAAGATCCAGTAATCCATAGTCAGTGGATGGGCTTTTGGGTTCTTTCGCATAAGCATCGCATCACCGAGCGCATTTATAGATGTTTGTGTTGATGTTGGTGAACAGAGCTGCACAACACATGCCTTTGCAATAGGACAGAGTCCTCTAATTTACCATTAATCTGTACATGCTCTTAAGTAGATTAGGACTGTCAATGAACATGGGCCATGCTTTGTTCTTGCCATACCCAAGAAACTGACCTGAGGTGTCATAGCCTGTCACTGGGTGAAATGCAGAAATACTGTTACACACACCAACATGTATATCATTGCGAAATACGTGCACTTGCATATAGCTGGGCGTTGCTGTTGATTCAGCATACATCCAAATATTAGTGGGTGCAATTGTGTCACAGAACTACACTTGCCTATTAACCATCGATAATGTCCCAGGACAGCAGGGTGTGTGTTAACAATAATCCTTATGTCCACGTCCTCATGTATTGCTATCTGAGACACCACAGGACGATTCCGCATATGTTGGACCCGCAAAGCAGCCTGCGGCGGTCACAACAAGCATTTCATCAGTGACCGCAAGCCTTGTTTGGCCAATCAGTTTATGAGACAAAAGGGTTTCAAGGCCTGATTTGTTCTCTGAGGATTCAATGAAGACATTCCATTGCTGAGGTAAAAGGAGCACCCCTTTTGTCCACACGCCTGCGAATATGCCCATTGCGATTCAAAGTACGGGTTGTCCTTGTGCGCTCCTTAATTGATGATGATTCATGGTGATCAAATGCAGCATCAATTCTAGTACATAGGTCACTGAATTTAAACGTCTCCAAGGTCACCAAATGGTTTACACCCAGTTGGTGTTCAAATACTCTGCACCATATCCATTCCATATCTGCAAAGCATGAAGCTAAAGAAAATGACGATCCACTTCGTGACGGCGAACCACGGAGGAAAAGCACAATCCTGGGCTCACTGCTTTGCAGAACTGCTGAGTTTGCTGCACCCTGCGTCATGGGGAACATTGCTTTCCAGTTCTTCTGGAAGGTATAGATTCGTAGATCAACGATGCCCTTGATAAAAAAGACTACGTTTATATAATGCAACCAGCGTATCCTTGATGTTGTAAAGCGATAACAGCTGGGTCTCTCCAAAGGCAGCTCTAAACAAACTTGATGCCTGCCACCGCAAATACCTACGCACCATCACTGGATACCAATGACCAGACAGCATAATTTACCATGATGCACTATACAAGATGTGTAATACGTCGCCGCTGTCTTTAAATGTCGCTCAGCAAAGCTGGTCCATGTTTGGCCGAGATGCTATGGATGCCAGAAGAGACACCAGAAAAGAGAGTCGTGGAATTCACACTACTCGGACCCAGCAAATACAAAGCCAGGAGAGGACGTTATTGCATAAATCTGCTAAGTGTGCTACGAGATGACCTCAAGAAAGCCGGACTCGGTACACTCAAGTCAAGACCTGAGAAAGCTAAGGATTTCAGCTGAGGACATGACACAGTGGGCAAAGGCGAAGAAAGACTAATTGCAGCAGCATGATGTTTCTACTACTACAGCCGCAGAATACAGTAATCATACATATCCATTCCATCAATGATACTGCATGGCAACTGTTCATAATCATTCAGAACATATTCCACGGAGTGCAATCCCTCAATCACATGTGTAAGTGTTGATTTGTCGGTCTAAGAGTATCATCCACATTCGATAGAGCACACACCACATTGGTAAGTTCACACTGTTGAACTGTTCAGTTTTATAATTCTTACCCTTTCAGATTCCACAATAAATCTCCTGAATATATCAGGATCAGACGTCACGCATGGTCGTCGGAGGTGCAGACATGAGACGCCAATCTCGCGTCTCAGAACGTTTGCCATAGAGTGAATTTGCGTTTCCCACATTAGGCATATGCCATAGCATCTCCATGGTCACTAAATGGTTTACATCCAGCTGGTGTTCTAATACTTGGTGTTGCGTTTTCAATACGCTCGAAAATCACTCAGCTACGATTTCGATACATATCCCTAGAATATCTGTCTGGCATTTCAACGAGAATTTGGTTAATAGGAACATGTTTCTTATATTTGCGAATGTTGACCAGCAATGCACCTATGTTTCATGTTATCATATTAGTACCGCCGATGGCAATTGAGGCACAGATGGATGTGATGCTGTCATTGATTTGCATATGGGCAGTGTGAAAACAGAGATAACCGTGACGCTAATATCGATTGATTGATACTATAGATGCAATGGAAGAATCCAGTTTTAGCTATGCCCCACCCACCTCTAGCTAAGATTCTCCCACGCATTGTCCACATTGGGATCAATTGATCCCTGTACTCTCTGAATCTCAATTTCGAGAAAAGCTTACAGGCACGCTGTTGAATATTTTGAAACTAATTTGACTGGGTGCTATGCTATCTATGGCAAGAATAGTACCCAGTCAAATTAGTTTCAAGATATGTCAGAAAATGATTATTAAATAGTAAAGACATATAATGCATACAACTTGACAGAATAAATCACATCATTTATGGCGTAATTGACTACGACATCAGCCTACATGTGACGGTGTTGATTATGTCGTCATATTATTGATCGATAAACCGGATTCATCCATTAATCATAACATAATTGTCCTTCTGGTCCTATTAGAGGCTAAATTCAAACACTCGATAAGCAATTCAGGCATCCTCTCTTTCACCAATATGACTTTTTAAACTCACGGATGTCGACAGACCTGTACACGTTCCTAGACTGGTGTAATGAGAATGAGTGTAGCACCAGTTTTCAAAAGGTTATGATAGCCATGTATCGGTCGTATGCATTATGTCAGTCGTACGTCATGGCATACGGTCGGAAGGTCTCTTCCTTCTAGAATCTTGTAAAATAACATTTGTCTGAAAAGATCAACGTTGTGGTCAAACATGGGTCATCACTAATATCCCCAGCGTCTACTATCATTACAGTGCAAATTGAACCACCATTATCCAGAATCGTTCTTATGTCCCCGGTGACTCTCTACGTGCTTTGACTATGATAGTCACCACGTACTGGTCATCTCTATTCAATAGGGTAACGAGAATCCACAGCCATGATTTGTACACCGTATTCGTGAATCACCAGCTTGCATTGCATTTCTCGCAAGTTAAGGCTGACAATTGTTGTTATCTACAGTAGGAGGAGAAGCTATGCAATAAACCGATCCGATCTTTCACTCAAGTATGTGATATCATAATCAATTACGTCATATGTAGGTTGATGTCACAATCATAGTGATGCATTATCGCTCCATCATGAATCCTGAAAAGTCAGTTTACAAATGTTATGTATTTGCGATTTAATAAACATTCCGTTGAATATTTTCAAACTAACATGACTGGCAGTTGTTGCTGCCTATCTGCTAGCATGGGCAGTACCAGCCCAGTCAAATTATTTTCACATTATTCAGCAGCTTACCTGTATAATTATCTTGAAATTGGGATATGCGAATTCAGGGTTCACAGGGTATAAATCGATTCCAGCACGCAAAAATGTCTCACATTTAGTATTGTCGCGGGTGCGGATGGATTGTGGTTGGTCCATAAGCTCGACTTCCGGTGGTTATACCATGATATGATACGTCAAACAATACACATCCTAGGGTATGTGAGTATGATCACACCTACCCGATCGCTTCTCCACGAATTTGATGTTTTGCCCAGCTATGCGCGAACTCAGTTGTCTTGCTATTCGTGTTGTCTATACGTTTTCCAGCGGCAGCTACCGGTTGAAAAAATGCATCCCTCATGCTATTTACATGGGAGGCCCCATCGTGTGTGCGTGCGTGCACGCGTGCATGCTTATCGGAGCGCGCGCGTGCATGCATGCTCGCATTGGGTCACCAGAGTCCGTTATTGCAGCATAATCGTCCTAATCAGGGTGTTAGCGACCCAAGGCTCCCACATTGTCCTCCTGTTATCTGGGTCGATGGACAACAGTGAATTCAAATATTTGTAGGGCCTTCCGCCACCGTGCTATATGTCTTACCTGGTTGCACATGTTCTGCAACCAACGAAGTGCGGTATTGTCTGTTCACTGTATACGGTCCCCTCCTATAAATATGCGCCTCTTGTGCCCATTGGTGAATATCACCAATTTGGAGAGAACCTATTGACGTAGTCACATATTAGATGTTTCTCCGTAGAGAAACTTTTTCTCATTAGATAAATCAATTTTGCGGATACATAGTCTCTTAGTATTTGTAGAGTAAGAGTTTGTTATGTAGAGTGGCGTGGATCAAGACGTATCTTAACTGTGATGATCTCTGGTGATAGATTCCTCTATCGGGCTATAGTCATTTTATGTGGGTGGCAAAAGCAATTATCCACAAGTGCTGTTAAATAAGCTTTAATATTTAACAGCTGAATCACTACCATACTGCAGACAGCATAGTTATCTAACTTTAATTCTTTTACCCCCTGTTCTGACACCTGACATTTATTACAGGTATGCCTGTTAGATAAACGTTTTTACTTCAAATTATGCACACTTCGAAACTTGTTATAGTTTTCATTGAACCTATTGATGAAAACGGCTCAATGTTTTGAAAATGATTTGATTGAAAGGTGTTGCTGCCAATGAACCTTTCCGTTTTTAGCCATGCCCCGCCCATTTCTAGCTAAGCTCCTCCAACACCTCGCTCGTGTCGGGATCGATCGATCTCTGAACACCCTGACTATCAATTTCCAAAAAAACTACACAGGTAGGCTGTTGAATATTTTGAAACTAATTTGACAGGGTGCTATTTCTGCCTAAGGCAATATAAGTAGATCGTATATAGAGTCAAATGACGCATTTCGATTCATCCGCTAGCTACAGTTAAACCCATCAGTAACACGTTGGCTTTCCAGATTGAAATGGTAAATACAGAATGATGCATTTTATGGGGAAATAATTACACATAATTGGCCTCAATTGAAATTGCAGAGCTGTTCTTCAAATCAGAGGGGCTTCGAATGCGAACTGGGAACACGTGACCAGACAAATTATCAGTCCATATATGTGATCGACTTTTCCGGACAGCGGAGATGTAATATATATTTTGCATAGTGCATCATGGGAAATTAAGCTATCCGGCCATTCGTGATGGTGCGGGGGTTGTTGTGGTGGCAGGCATTAAGCTCGTTTAGAGCTGCCTTTTGGAACTGCCGAGCCTGTTACCGTTGTACAGCATCAAGGATACGCCGGTTGCGTTGCACAAAAGTAATCTTTTTGTCACGGGCACCCTTGATCTACGAATCACAGCTTCCAGAATGATGGGAAAGCTAAGTTTCCGATGATGCAGCGCACAGCAATGGCAGCTGTATTGTAAAGCAGTGAGTCCGTGATTTTGCTTTTCCTCCATGATTCGCCAGTGCGGACTGGATCGTCATTTTCTTTAGCCTCATACATTGTCAATAGGTATATGTGGGTGAACTCAAAATATGTAATAGATCTCCGCTGTCCGTAGCCTCCGCCAAGTAAAGGGGCCCATGTTTGGCAATGTGCTAAGTATACCAGAAGATACACCCGCACAAAGAGCCTTGAAATCCGCCATAATGTATTACCACTCTATTCTGTGGCTGTAGTACCAGCAACATCATACACCTGCAATCAGCCCGTCTTCACTTTTGATCAATCTGTTTTGTCCTTAGCCAACATCTTTAGCTTCCTCAGGTCAATTCTTTATCTGTGTGCTGTTTTCATGAGGTCATCTCGCAGCACGCTTAACGGATTTATGTAATCTCGCCCTCGCCTGGCTTTATGTTTGGTGGCTCCCAGTAGGGCGAATTCCAAGGCTTTCTGTGCTGCTGTGGCCTCTGACCTCATTAGCAAATAGCCAACTATGGACCAACTTTCGTGGAAAGCGGCGAAGAATTAACATCTTCTATAGCGCATCGTTGCGTATTATGTGCATAGATCTGTTAAGTGACCTCAACAAAACAGGACTCGCTACATTAGATTAAGAAGAACTCGAGGAAGCTAAGGAGCTTGGCTGAGGACAAGACGCAGTGGTCAAAGGCGAAGCAGGACGGATTGCAGCTGTAGGATGTTTCCGGACACGACCCTTTCACAGTCCCACCAACTCTAGATATGCTGCATCCATTTGCAGCCAAACTCCGCCAACTCTGTACGTGCAATTGAATAAATGTTAACTAGTTGGACCTTAGATTCCGAGGATTCACAGGCAGATAATTTGTCGAATATTTTTATGCGCTCTGACTTCCCGTTCTGACCTATCCTACAATCTCGATATCAATCCTTGCAAACGAAAACTATTCTTTCCAACTACTCGCTTTCCGATCTAAGTCGTATTCTTATAATGCATCTATTAATACTTTTTGAAATAACTGAGACGCAGCTGATACGTAACACGGGTAAATATGACTAAGACTGTTCGTAGCCATGTAATAATAGACAGCTTACAGGGAATATATAGGTCAAGCAGATCTAACAAATGTTTCACGCTCTACATCTGATAACCACGGTCACCGGTAGGACTCACACTAATGTCACCATCAGATATGTCACTCAAGCACCTGACATCATTATCCAATACGTCACTTGTTCGCTGATGTCATAATCATAATAACGTTGGTCCGTCACGATTGTGGCAATGGTCCGTCACGAAAGTGATTGAATTGTATGTGTTGATGAATTTACGATTTACTAAGTAGTGTCTTGGCAAAAGGTACCAGTCAAATTGCTTTCAACACAGTCAAAATCTTATCAGTACCGTGAAATTGGGTTTCTGAGAATTACCGGTTCAATGTCTTAAAATCGATCAAAATGGGTTAACGATGAGGGGTCGCTTAAAGGGAAATGAACGGACATAGCTAAACATGCACACTACTGTCTTTTTCTCTTGGTCTTAGCGTGCACGAATGCTGCAATGAGGTTCTGCTTATGCTTTTTCAACATAAGCTGTATACTTGTCCTTTTACATGTCTGCAGATGTAACTTCATCATTGGACTCCAGACCCTACATTTTCTAGTAATATTGATCAATTTAACATTGTCAAAATTGTGTCAACCCGCCACCATTGATACCCATAATTCAATTACTCACGATTAGTGGCCAAGTAAATTGTAAATCAATCGTCATATAAAATGTCTCTTGGCCCACCTCATCTTTCAACCACAAATGTGTGATCATCGAGAGAAGTGCAGGGATCCGATATTGCGTTATCATAAACTTGCCAAAAAGTGAAGAACTTAGATATTACACTGGCTAGAAGACAACCAGGGTTCTATGAATTCCGTCACCATTAAGCTTCCGAGGCAATATGTATTGATTATTTTAATTTATCATCGGCGGGCAACATGGGTGCTGACAAAACAAGCGTACTATCGTAAATGCGCTCGATCAATCGCTAGGAGTGTCGCTGTTATGCACTGTTTGACATCATTTGCTTTAAAGTCAATGATCGTTGCAAGACGGTTTGAACTGAGACTGAACTTTGTGTATCCATATGATTTGAGTCACATGTTATGAATGATTACACATACACCACAGCACTTGAAGGTTCCCATATATAGCTTCTTTTGCACAATGTATCATTATCTTGTCGAGTTAATAATATCTGCGTTTCAAGCTCATTGCCGGATGTATGCATGTTGTCTACAATCCGGTCGAGATTATTTTCGAACAATTCCCAGGGGAGATTTTAGTGCACTGTATATCATTTCTGGGGGAAGTAAATCACTGGCCGTGAAGGGAAATGTGGTGCGCATTTTGAAAACTACACACATGACAACTGTAGCTCTATTAGGCAGCAACACTGTCAGATAACACATTGTTCAAGTTAATACCGTACTAACACAGGGATCCATTCTAGCGATGCCCTGTCCATTACCAGCAAAGCTCCGCCCACGTTGTCCTTGTACTCGTGTTGGAATCAATATGAAACTTTGAAACCTCAATTCATATAATCTAAATTTCAAGGTAACTCTACTGCTAAGGTGTTGACTATTTTGGAACTAATCAGACTAGACGATGGCAGCAAAAAATTCAAATTAGCTTCACAATATCCAACATAATGGTTACTAAACCGTAAATTCATTGAAGACATACGATTGGTACACTAGTGACTGTATTTCCAATTTCCCCGATGGAGTTGCGCCATTTTGATTATCAGTTTGTGATGTTAGCTAACATATGGCGTATTTAATTATGGTGTCGGAAACCAGAGTGACATGTCGGATCCATCAATTAGAAAGAATAAAATCCCAGTTCATATTTCAACAGATAGAGAATTCCTCCCAGCCATTTAGGCATCCGTCTGTTAAAAGCTAATTTATTTATCTTTGTTTTTTCGCTGCGTGTAGCAGCTCAATAAACCATCCCGTCCCTTTGTCCTGAGGCAATCAGTCGAAAATGTCGACATTTTGGTGCGTGGTAATGAAACTTGGGGGAAAGCTTGCCTGTGGAGTCCCGAAGATGTGTGATAAACTTGGGGCCAACATGTCAAAGCTCAAGGCCAGATTAAAAAGATGAATATTTTGAAAACTATTCAGACAGGAGTTCTTAAATAACCCTGGTTTCACTGGAGCGATTTTGACCAGGCTTGGGGGAAGATTGCTCGCGGGGTCCTGAGGATTTTGTGATCTTAGGGGTCAAAGGGTCAAATATCAATGTCACGGTGACAATTAAACATTATTCCAAGTACGAATAATGTGAGTATTGCATACCTTTCTGCTAGTTTGCATACGAGGATTTGTCACTTGTCCCGTTAGACAGCTGGTCGGGCATGCTAGCAACTCAATAAGCCGTGATGTTCCATTGTCAGTAAGTTTGTTTGTTCGTCAGTCGGTCACAAAAGCTTATTCCTGGTTGTCGTTTCAAAAGCTATTCGTACATAGCAATAAAACGCGGTGTATGCATGCATTGTAGGCTTAGTCCATGAGCCGTAAATAAAGTAGGTCAGTGTGACCTCAAAGTGACCTACTTTTCACGCTTCACCTATAGCTACCGAGATTCAATCGTCCGTGTTAATATTGCGATGTATTGATGCATGCGGGGTGGGTGGGGTGGGGGCGTATATCACTGAGGGAACTAGAAAGTGGAAAGAGATGCACCTGGAAACAATTATTCGTACTCCGCATTCGTCATGTACTTGTTTCTAAGGAAATTGTGATGATACACACGTATCACTCTCGAGTGACAGGAGAATGTGAAGAGACAGATATAACGGCATATTCAAATAACAGTGGATGGTATTGCGCTAAATATCGCGACTCAGTGTGAGCACTAGGTGCATACGCATGCCATTATTAAGTTCATGGTTATGTTTCGAATCCAGATATGCTCTAATGAAGTCACTACTCCATCCATTTCTGCATATATTGTTTCATCAATATATGTACTGTGTGTGGTGCATATTCTTGCCAATACGAGACTATCATTTATACCATTGATTAGCTCAGCTCATCAAGGACACGCTTGTCATTGACTATATGTAGATTAGCAGCCTTTCACAATTTACTTAACACTATACACCTAACCCTGCCCAAGCTGTGTACACATTACGGTCAACTACTTACTAATCTCATTAAATGATATTACCATCTCCTTACATTTATTTCCTAAGCGTATTCAAATATGTCCTGGATGCATCCTCACTATCTTCACAACTCACCATGTCTATTTTACCATTTGCCCAACTGTTTGCTTCAGCAGCCAGAAATATCTCTTCATGTAATTCCAAATATATTCACAACTCAGAATTAGAAATTCTTAGCCCATTCCTTGAATCACTTCAACTATATTCCCAAATTGTACCAAGTACTTTTTAAAATACATTTACCAAATGACAGCATCAATGTTACCGTTTATTTATCAAGTCAGCGCGCTATAATATTTATAACTTGTCTGGTCCACGTCTCATCATAATCTGCTAAACATATTTTCTACCTGACAATGGAGGTGCCCGATCTGTCACTCAAGTATTCGAAGTCATTCTCATAATATGTCACTAGCCGACGTCACAATCAACATGACATAGTTCTGTCATGAAAGTGAAAAAGGTTTACAAGTAGTTCATTACGACTACGTATTGTATGTCTCATGTGACTTTATAATTTAATAAACATTCTGTTGACATTAGTTTTCATAAGTCCTCAGCTCCTTATTTTTAGAGCAAGCTTGAATTTGAGATTCCACGAATTTATGGCCAATGTGTTAAGAGCTATCCAATGTCATATAAAAGGCGGAGGATCTTGGCTAAAATTGGCATGAAAACCTGGTTCTGGATCTATCTTTAGCAATCTGCCGACATGCTTTTCGCAGTCTGATCTGCAAGGAGATCGATTGAATATCACACTAGTAAAATTCATTCATGGTACACACATCAGGCTCAACTTCGATTTGTGGGCATGCATATCGCAACACTATATTACAAACAAAAGCTATTCGACAAAATAAATAAATCATATATGTGTTTCTAGTTCAATTTCATAACTTAAAAAAAATTATACTAATTTACACGAAATGAAATCATCATATTTTAAGATTTTCATTCGTATCCTTACATCTAGACAGACAATTCAATCCTCTAAAAGTATATAATTTTAACAATTTTACTTTAAAGCATTTTGGTGTGAATACGCACCTTCAACTTACCGAACTCAACTGGCTTGCCTCAACCATATAGAACACTAAAGGCGCATCGTAAATTATTGGCTAAGATAAAACAACAATCTCTATTCGAAAATATTTATCTATGTCTGGAGAAATCTGACAGCGATTTGACAAAATCTCTTTCTACAGTTTACTCATCTCGGAGCTAATTGGTACAGTTTTTCGATCTCAGTGGAATGTTAAAGACATTAATTTCATCAGCATTGCTCAGTACCATTAAACATTCTAATAATAGTACTGGTGTTTGCAAACGACAGTAAGCTGGGTTTGTGTATGTATGCCATTTAGAAATGCGTTGCCATTAGATAGCACTAGCTTCGAGCAATTCAATTTTCAAATTAGACTACGTGTGTGTGAGAGAACACGAATCCTAGCGTATATTTCAGTTGCAAAGTGTTCCATCACAGCTGCTGCTGTCTGATTACTGGCATACTATATCCACGTGAATCCCAGTGTACCGATTACTCTGCTATTGTGTGGCTGTATCCAGGAAAGTGTGTTTCTTATTGCCCAATTGTAAAGATCTCTCTGGTATGGTCTGACGAACGAAATTCTTCCATGGTCGTTCTTAAGAGAATTTAACAGGTATTACTCCGGAATACACTGTTCCAAATTACAGAATACATTATGGATAAGGTAGCAAAATATCCAACACATAGAGGCGAATAGGTACAGATGAGATTGCTATTTACAAATTTTAACTGCATGCCATAGCTACACCAGGTCAAGATGTTAAGCTCCTCTGGGAATGGCAAGGAGACAGAGAACGATATCGATGAACGCTGTTGCTGCTGAGGGTACAAGTGTTTTCATATATTATGTTAATCCCAACAGAGCTGATTAATACAACCTAACAATGCGAGTCTGTCACCTGTAAAACGTGGCCGGAACTTAGTTAGAAATCGAAGAACGTAACTAGAAACAAGCAGAACATATTTAGAAATTCATGTTGGTGCTGGGCCTTTTTCGGTTGCGATAAATATAGCATATCATGATTAGTACGCAAACACTCGCCGCTTTATTACAATCATATTCGCCCTTTATCTATTGTGAGTTAAACTAGTAGTTTACTAAAGGAGAAGCAGCTCGACTTTTGTGTCATATTTTGGATATTTTTATTACTTTGCCTAAGAGGTTCCTCAATTTACTGTGTCTATAAAGCATTATATACTATCTGAAAACACTCTACATTGGTGATATAGAAACTGTCAATAATTCAATTTATTGGTGTTCTGGGCAACATTGTGCATGAACCATAATGGTGATATTTGAATTGCGTATATCTTTAGTAATGGAAGCCATATGAATATAGATTAAAAGCATCTCATAGAACATGAAATGGAAAGGATACTGCGTTTATCAGTCTTTATAGCAATACGCAAGTGGATATCCCATCAGCCAGCTCATTTCACAACGATATAAAGAAAGAATCGTATTGATGACAGATGCATCTGGTGTGGGGATTCATTACATAGCCTTTATCTTTGTTCTGATAAAAATAAGATGACATTGGGTGCAACAAAATTATACATTCCAATACAGTAGCCAACACATTGTGTTTTTCATCTCGTCGACGCTTAAGACAATGTTGCCTATATTGCCAATAACATACTAATGTCAATGGCGGATGCAAAAATACCCTATCCTCAAGGACATTGTGGCAGTGACATTTAATTATTCAACCATTATGCCCGTTTCTTATGATCTTATGATTGGCATAAACTGTCTTGATTGTGCCATGTAGTATATGATTATCATTGAATGCACGGATTGTACACATTTTTGTCTTCTAATATAGATTCCACGTAATCCATAACCAACGGTCCTTTATTCTTTCACATACAGTGCTCCATGCTGAGTATCATTAAATGCCACTGGATTCTTGATATTAGTGTCTATAGTAGCTGTAGTCTGAATAACTCATCTACCGTTTACTACATTCATCCAGTACGGAAATGGTGCATTTTAGAGTTGGTTGGGGTGTGAGAGAGATGGAGAGAGAGGGAGGGAGGGAATGAGGGAGGGAGGAAGAGAGAGAGATATATATATATAGAGAGAGAGATAATTTAACTTGGAGCTGCTGCTGCCTATGCCAGACCAGAAACAAATTCTTGTCAAATATGTTTTGAAAATTCAAGGTACCTATATTTTGAGCATCACAATTTTACTGGTTGTCGCAATCACTATATTACATCCATTTATAGTACGCACACCTACTTGGCTCAAATTGACAATTAACGTAATTGTAGTGACCATGCTTATCATGTTTATTATGCTGGATTGATTGATTAAGTGGTCTTTGATGACAATTAAGAACTAGATAACCAAACAACCAATCGCTCAATAAACTATAGAATCAATTATTAACGATCAAATTTGTTTAGTCGATTCAATTAATTTATTACTGATTGTTGCTAGTACTTTAACTATTCAATTTATAGCCATTATCGTCTTCGTCAGTCGTTGTGCATGTGAAAGAACATCTGTCAATGTCGCTGAAGAATGGCTAGAGTCATGTGCTGGTGAGGAACTCGGCTTTGGTATACGTCATTCATATTTGGAATTTCATCAAATTTCCATTTTAATATTTTGATATCAGAAAACAAATTTGGCCAGACTTTAAAGACCTGAGTTGCCTCGAGTTCTGAAGGTTGAACTGTGTCATGGGTCATATCTTAGTAGTTATCTCTGATTCGATAATAGCTAAGATTACATTTAATCTTGTCCATTATTATTGTTGTTAGATACCTCACTTGTCTAAAACCTTAAATTATTATTTTGAAAATAACTTTGACTGGAGCACCATCACTTCAACCAATCTTCTTCTTCTTTTCGATCGCTGGTTTCACACTTGGAGGGCCGTTCTCAAGATGAAATCTGTGGTTTTCTACAGTTCTTCCACATGCCCATACAGCTTTTCAAGAGAAGAGGTTGGCAAAGGCCAGATCTCTTCTCTCAGCAGCTGATACGTACTGCAGCATTGGAGTATGCGCTCTGTTGTCTGTTCTGCTTCGCCACAAGAACAAGCGGGTGATGTCGTAAGGTGGAACCGCCTGTACATGTGTTGGTTTAGTCTGTTGTGTCCAGTTCTGAGACGAAAAATGGTCACTTCTGATTGAGATGTTCTGTAGAGTGACTTGATGATAGTTTTTATCTCTGTATGGGTAACCATGTTTTCTGTCTGATTTTCTTCTGCACCCACCTTTGCCATCTTGTCTGCTTCCTCATTTCCTTGGACTCCACAGTGTGAGGGGATCTACTGCAATGCTATCCGAAAGCAGTTGATGGTTTGTGGTGCTTCTTCAAGTTGTGGCAGCTTACCTTTGGTGATGGCCTCAAGGACGGAGCGGGCATCAGATAAACAGACACTCTGTGCAATAGGGTCTGCTGTTCTGCTGATGGTATCAGCTGCATGAACCAGTGCTTCGACTTCAGCTCTGTAGTTTGTGCAGTGTTTGCAGCGGACTCATGTTGTCCGTTTGGATACTGTATGTGCAGTCCAGCACCTTCGCTCCTAATTGCATCTTTGGCTGATCCATCTGTGTAGATCCTTATCCATGTCTCCTGAGGGTACATCTTCTGGCATGGCTATGGTCAGGGCCTTCTTGCTCACATCACTGTGTTCATCTTTGGTTGTGAGATGAGGTACTGTGGTGCGAATAGCTATGCTCTCTAGTTTGTATTCCCAGGGTGGAGGATCAAGGGTGTGGTGTGGGTCTTCTATTTGTGGTGGCAACATGTATTGGTGTTTCCTTTGAAGTGCTTTTGTCTATTTCACAAAACTTGATCTTTTAAGTCTTCCTGATGACAGCTGTGCTTGCCTGATCTTCATCGGGTGGTTGTTGAACGATTTGAACTTTGCAGCTTGGACCAGTGCTTTGCATTCCCTTCCTTTGCTAAGTGGGGGGATGCCTGCTGTCTGCTCAATTTTTTCTATTGGTGTTGATCTCATTCCACCAGTGATGATGCGCAGTGCCTGGTTTTGTACTCTGTCGAGATTCTGTTGGTGAGATTTAGCTGCTGTCATCCATGGGCTGGATCCATTCTCAAGGTGTGGTCGTACGGCACCTAGGTAGATGGTCTTGAGGATCCTTTCATTGGCACCCCACTTTGTTCCTGCCAGCTTCCTCATGATGTTTAGCTTTCTTCTGGCCTTTGCCTCTGCGTTCTGGATGTGGTCCTTCCATGTTAGTCTTCTGTCATAGGTGACTCCCGGGTATGTCTGCTGGTCCTTGTACTCGGGTGGAGTATCGCCCAGTGTCAGATTGCCAACCTTGGTTTTGGTGGACAGTGAGAATAGCAATCCTGATGATTTTTCTTTGTTGATGGTAATGCACCGGCGATTTGCCCAAGCTGTAATTCTGTCCAAGGTGAGCTGCATTCTGTACGTGGCAGTCGTTGTGTACTCCTCGGTGCACCAGAGTACGAGGGCATCTGCATAGAGGGCTGCTTGGATACCATTGGGCAGCTCTGCTACAATGCCATTAATGAAAAGTATGAACAGAGTTGGTGATAATACTCCGCCTTGTGGCACCCCTTGTCTCAGCAATACATTCTGTCCAGATTGTCCATCCACCAGCACCCTAGCTCTGCGATTGTGTAGGTGTGACTTGGTCCATCGGAACATGTTGCCACCGATGCATGTGCCCCGGAGCTTGACGAGGGGGCCATCCTTCCACACCTTGTCAAATGCCTTCTGCAGCTAGCATCACCCTCTTGGCTTGAAAAGTGTCCTCTATGACCTGTGCAAGATGTATTGTTTGATCTTCTGTGCTCCTGTATCTTCTGAAGCCGGCCTGCTCTGCAACTCTAATGTTCTCTGACTCCAGGTACCACTGCAACCGCTGGTTGACGATGCGCTCCATGGTCTTGCATATGCAGCTTGTAGGACTGATAGGACGGTAGCTCAGCACTTTCGTCTTGTTCTTCCTCTTTTTCAGAATAGGAGTCATTCTGGCTTCCTACCAGCACTGAGCAACCTCTCCATTGGTCCAACTGAGATTAAAGATGTCTAGCAACTTGCGGAGAGATGCATTACCAAAGTGTTGGATCATTTCATTCGTAATGCCATCTGGCCCGGGAGATGTCTTCTTCTTCAATTGGCAGATAGCCTTCTTCATTTCTGCTAAATCTAATGTCAACTGTCAGTGCATCATGAGTGTTGGTGTCTGCTCTTTTCTAACCTCTTTTTGATGCATTCGTGGTACATAAATGTTACTTTCTTCTGCATATGCCTTCGCAAAGGCATCTGGTGCCATCTTTCCTGTCAGTGTGTGTCCATCTTCTTCAAGAGTAATCTTCTCTCCCCCGACACCCTCATTATTCAGTGCTTTAGTCATTCTCCATAGCTTTGTGGTGTCTCTCTCTCTAAATTAAACCCTGCCGTCTTTTCCCTCCAGCTTCTTCTTTTGGCCTCTATCTTGGTCTTTAGATACCTGGCTTTAGTTTGTTGTAGTGTGAAGTGGCTTTCATGACAGGGATTACCCGCTGCATCTTCTCTGGCTTTGTCTAGTTTATCATGGGCTGCTTGCAGTTCTGTTGTCCAGTAGGGGCGGTAGTTTTTCCTGAACCCTCGAGGAATCACTTCGTTGGCAGCGTTGAGGATACTTGAATTAAATTCCTTGACCACATTGTTGATGTTTCTCCCTTCTACTGCTATATTTTGGGTAAGCTCATTGGAACGAATGCCGAACAGACTCCAATTTGCCTTTTTGTAGTTCCACCTTGGATGTTAAGGTGAACTTGTCGAAATACTTCCAGAAAGAGAGAGGAGGACTGGGCGGTGGTAGCTTCCTCCTAACTGCGATCAGACCACTCTACTGAGGTTTCTGTGAATGTCTTCTGTACACAATGCCAAGTCCGGCGTTGTTGTCGAGTGCCACCGGCGCGAGTAGAAGGTAGGCTGATCTGTGGGATCGTTGACAAGTAAAAGGTGCTTTTCATCTTGCTATGCTTCAATGTCTTCCCCTCGTTTATCAAGTGTTTTGTATCCCCAGCTCTGGGACTGGCTATTAAAGTCTCCCGTAATGATGACGCGGCAGTCCGGGACGTGGATTGTGTCACGTGAGAGATTCTTGTCATTAGGGCAGTAATAATTGACAATGCCAATCACAGAGTTGCTGGTTGTTACCTTGATCTTGATATTCTGCCTCTTCCATAAAGTTTTTGATCTGGCTGGCGTTCACGCCGTTTCGGACCAAGGTGATCACCTTGCCTTTCTTTTTTCCTCGTCGATCACACCGGAAAATCTGGTAACTTCTGATCTTAAATGGTTTTCCTTCTTGCAGGTGTGTCTCTTGGATGCAGCAGATATCAATGTTGTTTTCGTACAGGAACTGTTCGAGCTCTGATTTCTTGTTGGTAGCCCCTTCTGCGTTCCTGTGCATGATGTTGATACTGGGGTTCTCTTTGGGGTTGGTCTTCTCTTTCGGTTGGCCAGTAGCTCTCCATCCTCGTCCCCTGGCTCCACAAGACGAGTTAATGGGACCTCCAGTATCTGGGGGGGGGGAGGGGCTCCTTCGATGCGTGGAGTCCGGCGATGAACCTGCCTGGCGGATCCTCACAGGGCGCGCACCAATTCGGTTGATTCGATCTCCAAGTGTCATTTCATTAGCATTGTGCATAATGCTCTGGTTAGCCCCTCTAAATGTCTGGATTGACACCCAGTGGGTTACACCCCTGCGCCACGTTGAGGCCGAGCATATAGTCTTAAACATGGGAATTCAACCAATGAGATCACTATTATACGAGCCACTGAACGTAATATCTCTCAAAACATTATTATTAACTGTCAACTATTGGCAAGATGCCAAACATGGTGTTCGTCGTTCACAATTGGCTGTGTTCATATCGATCGAACCATCGAATATATTAATCCATTCAAATATTGTAGGGATTGGTTGAACATTTTGAGCCATAGACTTGATTTATGTGCGATTCTCATCGATTTAGATCATAATCTTGAGATGACATTAGGCCCACATCTAGTCATTGTAGCCTGGATTTGTCAGCCTCTACCGTGCACGTGTCACACCTCCTCATTCGAATCAAGTCTGAATTTGTATCATGTTTGAATTTCGCCAAACCAAATACATCCCATTAGTTATGCTGCAAGACATATGCCAATTGCATATCTGAAGATTACTGTATTCAATCAATGGCTTTAGGCCATCGTTACTTGTAAATTGATACACCTTGTATTTGAATGTTTAAATTGTCTTCAAATGTGAATCAATGCGACTGTTCGTAGAGTTATCCTTTGGCCCTCCATGAGGTGTATGGGTCTGTATGTATTTCAGAAGTATGCGTTCATACGAGTTATAACTGCCATTCTTCCCATTGGATGACCACTCCAAATTGCCAAGATGTTAATGCACCAATATTTAAGTATTTATTAGGTAACTCCAAATTAATCGTGAAAAAATGTAGTAGTATTTATGAACCTATTAAAACGAAATTGCACATAATTTAATGTAGTTGCCATTGAAGAAAATCACGGAAATAATTTTGTAGCGAACTAAAGAGTAGTGAAAAACATGAAAACCCGCAATTGACTATATAAGGCGCTATGCTGTCTGAATCGGCCATTACGCCCAGATATTTGACCGGACAGATTGATAGGGGTCCCAAAGACATATCGACATGCAAAAAATTAGAAAGTTCTATCTCCATTATTTTTAGCACTGGAGATCTGTTTACCGTAATTCTTAATGGAATTCCATTCACATGCACATTTTTGGCACCATACTGTCTAAACCGGCCATTACCCCAGATTTTAGATCAAATACTTCGATAGCGCGCCCAAAGAACTACAGACATGCAAAAAATTAGAAAGTTCTATCACTATTATTTTTAGCAATACACGTTTCTTTCCGATATATCCGAATGTGTCGAATGTCAATTAGATAGACATTCGGCACATTCGGTTTTTTCACGGTGGTAATAGAAACGGTGTAAGTCTCGCGCTGGTCGGTCGACCACCGAATTGTTTGCACGTTTAATGTTTATTAATATGAATAGGCTACCTTCGGGCCATATTTAAAAACAAAATCATGGAAATAATATTGTAGCGAACAAAAGAGTGGTGAAAAACATGAACAATCTAATGCCTAAAGCATTTGTCTTGAGAAATCGTCATTTTCCTGCCAGGAGAACATTTTTGAAAATTTACCCCTTGGCTTCCTGCTTCTACAATCAAGCCAGCCATTTCAGCGAAGAATTAAAAAAAAAATGTTCTTGGTCTGCAAAGTGTAATTGGACATTTTATATGAGAAAATCAAACTTTTCTTGATAAAATTTGACTTAAATGGTTTATTGGCTTATGCACTGGTGTGCCATAGAGTGATGTCCGTTTGCCACGTTTGCAGGGCGGTAGAGGATTATTTTTGAATAGTTACAACTGAATTTTCTGGCCAGGTTATTGAGACTGTCAATCTAATTGTAAATTTTCAAAAAAATCATCCCTTTCAGAAATATCTCGTAGAGACCATTTTGATCCAAGTGTCCAGTCCATCCATAGTATTTAGTAGTGACTCGAAACCATCATACATGTAAGTCAGCCTCTCAGGTTCGGAACTAGATTCGACATCAATACCATCGGCCCCTGGCAGCTCTTGGTCAGTTATAGTCACACATTTCCAACGCCATTTGTGTCTAGCATTATGTTTTAGATAGTGTCATTTTGCGCATCCGCATAGTCCTCTTCAGTTTCCCTGTATCAATACAGTATTCATATTACGGTTGTCGTCATCCAGTGAACACTTCAAGCCACACAACTGTGTCTGACTCCATCACAGACATCAGTTTATTATTACTGCATTAAGGTTGTATATAATTGGTTTATTAGGGCCCCGGTGTGGAAGCCCTATAGTAATCACCGCGTCTGTCCTTCCACCTGTCCGTCCACAATATCTCATAAACAGCATATCATACAAAACCGCTTCAGATATTTTAATGAAGCTCGGTGTATGCCTCAGTTGTGATACACAGATGTGCATTTTGAAGAATTTACCTTTATAGGTCCAAAATTTGGGGTGACTGGGCTTTTTAATGCAAAAAAATCAAGACTTTTTTGTCAATTTCCTCGTAAATACCATATCATACAGAATCGTCTAAAATAATTTAATGAAACTTGGCAGGTGGCTTCTTTATGATGGCTAGATCTGGCTTTTGAAGGATTCACCTTTATAGATTCAATATTTTGGGTGAAAATGGGCTTATCAGTTAATGCAAAAATAAGACTTTTTGACAATTTCCTCGTAAATAGCATGTCATACAGAACCGCTTCGGATAATTTAATGAAACTTGGTGTATGCCTCAGTTATGATACACAAATGTGTCTTTTGTGGAATTCACCTTTATAGGTCCAATATTTTGGGTGAAAATGGGATTTGTAATGCAAAACCTCACACTTTTTTTCAATATTGTCGTAAACGGTATATCATCTGGAATCGCTTAAAATAATTTAATGAAAGTAAGCAGGTACATGTAGCTTCTTTATGATGTCTAGAGGTATCTTTTAGAGGATTCACCTTTATACATGTTGTAGGGCCTGGATTTTGTGTGAAAATGGGATTCTTAATGCAAAAACCTATCCAGAAATCCCTTAAAACATATCGCCTCATAAACTGCTTGGGAGATTTTAACCAAATTTGGCTGGAAGGATCCTATGGTGGTAGCCTCTAGAACTTCTATTCAGAGATTTGATTAGCCATTTTTGTGACCATCTTGGATTTACTGAAGATTTCCAAGAACAATTTAAAACGTTACTCCTTACTCAAGAACCTGATTTCAATAAAATGTGAGTGGAACGATTCTCTGGCTGTAGGCTTCAGCATATCAAACAAGAATTGTGTTTGCTCAATTTGTCTGGCTACCATCTTGGATTTTCCTAAAATTATCCATTATGTCTACACTGTATTTAAATGCAGATGGTTCAAATGATAATGGTATAGACTTGTGAGCGTCAGCAGGCCCTTGATAGGATTGCACGATTACGTGATTTAATCGAAAATCGCGATTATTTTTTAAATCGTGAATTGTATGATTAAAAGTTAAATAGTCGAATAATCGTGAATAATTTTTCATGCGTAACATATTTCAAGATCTACATTTTAGCTCATCTGACCAGTGACCAGTGTGTCCCTCAACCTTTTATTTAAACGACTTCTCAAGAACCACTGGGCCGATTACAATTATAGTTGGCAGGAAGCATCCTTAGAGACCCAAGTTTGTTCAAACGAAGTCGATAGGCCAATTTGGCTGGGGGCCATCTAGGATTTTGGCAAATCTTTAGAAATGTCTAAAATCTTATCCGAAACCGCTTGGGGGTCGATTTAAGCCTCAGGAAATATCATCTAGGGCAAGAGCTGAACTAAGTTTGTTCCAGTGAACTTGATTGGCCAAATAGTTCGGCCGCCATCTTGGATGATCTAGTTTTCACAAAAACCACTTCTTCAGAGAGGCTGAATTGATCCAGCCGAAATTTGGCAGATATGATTACGGACTAAGTTTGTTCAAGGGAAGTTGATCCGTCAAAAAACCTGGCCGCCATAGGCCAATCAAAATGCATCCTTACCATAGGAATACAAGTTTGTTCAAAGGAAGACGATCGGCCAATTGGGCCGGTGGCCATCTTGGATTTTGGTCGACTTTTAGAACGTCTTTAGAAATCTCCGAAACCACTTGGGGGATCGATGCAAACCTCATGAAATATAATCTAGGGCAAGAGCTGAACTAAGTTTGTTTGAGGGAACTTGATTTGTTAATTGGTTCGGTGGCCATCTGGGATGACATAGTTCTCGCGAGAACAACTCCAGAACCACTGAACGGACCAGGCCGAAGTTTGGCAGATAGTATTAGGGTCTAAGCGCCATTGAAATGTGTTCATGGAATGTTGATATATGAAAAAAAACATGTCTGCGATGAATCAATGAAAGTTTAGTGTTTTTGGCGGACATCTTGCACTTTCTGCAAATTTCTGAGAAAATCATAAAAAGATGACTTGTTACCAATTGGGTCAATTTTAATAAAACTTGGCTAAACCTTCTTCACAGAAATTTGGTTCGTAAATCTTTCCAGTGGTCATCTTGTTTTGTTCGATTGTGCCAGTGGCCAATAATTTCAGGTAAGTGATACAGGCCTTTGGTCCTCTTGTAATTACCTTTTTTATGCAATCGGTCACGAAATTCAGTGAATTATTATGTCCATTTGCAGGACAAGAGACTATTTAAGAGACTGGCTTGAGCAAATGGACATTTTGAAACCATTGTAGCGTTTGTCATTGATATGCCTTTGTTGTTATGTCTGAGTAATTTGTATCCAGGCTGATTAATCCGGTAGAGGATTTATCCTGTCCTTCCCCGTTACGGAAGTTAAAATGCCATAGCTAGGACGTGCATTGTCTTCTGGGTAAATTGGCTAGATACCAGTCTCTAAATTAACTGGATACCAGTCTCTATATCCAAAAATATAGTCGGTCTGATCTCGTGAATTTTCTAAGTGCAAAAGTTGCGCTTATACGCATGTGCTTGAATCAAGTGGAACAGATTACCTACAATATGATGTACAATGCGCCTCCTAGTTATGAATTTTTAACTTCCGTGATTGGGAAGGACATGGTAAGTCCTCTCCTGATTAATCGACTAATTGACTAATCACGATTATTCTTAAATAATCGATCGTGATAAGCAATACTTGCACAAGCCTAACCATAGGGCTTTTTGTTGATGGAATCTGTTGTCTAGTGCACCATCAAAGCATTTGTTGGCCAGTCATAAAATATAAATTCTTATGCGATGACCTTATCTAGACAGGCTGTATCTTATGACTAGTAGCAATAGGATACAGCTATAGCCTTTGGAATCAACATATGGTCATAAGCATAAGAAGATGGTGTAGGGACAAGCGGTGGTTGTCCGCATCCCACACGTAAATGCTTGGATCCTGTTATGATGTGTATGTGCGTGCGTACGTGCGTGCGTGCGTGGCAGATATGAATTCTGCCCTCCACTTTTGCAGTCAAAATGTGAAATTCACTATTTACCCCCTAAATGCAGGTCCCATATCAGAACATCTAAAAGTCCGAGTGAGTTGGGGGTGGGAAACCACCCTAACCCAGCCCCAACAACCCCCAGCATATGAAGGTGGTCACATAAAACGGGATTATCAGTGACCAGCAAATACTATTATGATGCACTAGAAACTGATCATGCATTTAATATGAAAAATTAGCATACCAGATGTTGAAATTACTGCTATCCCTCTAGCCAGAAGCTACAATGGTAGAGATTAACCGCACTTTAGTATAGATCACAAGTCCCACTGCCTAGTGGCTCATCCAAGTTAATTTTACATCCTGCAAATCAGGTTGGATATGTTTAGACTAATTGTATGTAAACTTGCTGCTGTCTGAGTCAGGAACTTCTTCCACTTGAAATAGCTGCACATTATTTAACAACCACTTTATCGTGATGTGACGTTTACGTGCAGACTATATGACAGGTGACCTTAGTATAGAGGTGTTTTCTACGCATGTAGACTATGTGACAGGTAGCCTTAGTATAGAGGTTTTACAGCATAGTTCAACCCACCCACCCCGAACATTAAAAATCATCTCGTTTTCACTCTTTCTTGCGAAATTTAACGGTTCTGGAACATTGAAGAATATTGTACTAGTCGTGACTACAGGGCAAAACCTTCGGCGGTGTGTTTTTCCAACCATTTACAACATATTGGCGTAATATTGTGTAAAATCTCAAGAAATAGCATAATATGAAATTCGCAATTTATGCCGATCCGTTATTTACTCATAACTGTTAAAACGATGCCATATGATCGTTATTTTATCACGTTGTAAACTTTTCGACCTTTACCGGTGCGAGTTTACAAAGTTGATGTTCTCAGAATTGTATGATAATTTCTGGATATGACGTCACTTAAATCTGTCATCAAGATTTAGGTGTTACTGGTTGCTGCGACAACGTCTATGATGAAAGATGTAAGCGAATTTAGCAATTCGCTCGCCTCGACTGACGGATGGTAAAATGGACGATATTTCTATGAATTGCCCGGGCCTATCTGACCTATCAATCACGAAGACTACAGGAAAGGACTGGGTGTTTCTCCCAGCTCATTAAGTGCGTATTACGGTTATTGTTAAATGACAAACACACAGTCTTACATAAACGTAAGATAATAGTTGTATTTTCGGATCCTAACAAAGTTAAACTAAACTTTACAAAGTACATATTAATAATTCCTAAGCTATGGAGCTAACCGCTCTCATTCTAAAGATACATCAACACACCATGTACCTTGCATGCACGGCTATATTAACTTAGCCTACCACACATTAGCTACTCAACTGCTTGACCGATTCTATCCAAAGTAGACTTACAAATACTTGAATATTATTATATCAAGTTTCGATTCTAACAACGAAGTTAACAACACTTAGGTTACAACAATTACAACTTGTCTTCTAAACAAAGTCTGCAACGTTAGGCATACATGCCACAGACTGGAGTTTTTACGTTAGGCCGGAGCCACTGACCAAATGGTGAAGTTTCATCCCAAAATATCAGCTTATAAAGGCCAAAAACCTATTCTGCAAAATCTTCCGGGTCTCTGATAAACACACTTTGAATCGGTCTGTCCCATAATGACATTATAACAGACCAATCAACTTCCATTTATCTCTTCCTATAGACTGTGCCCTAATACAATCGAGCTAGTGCGCTGATGACAAATTCTCAGCAGTGATTATGTCAATTTTTGCATTCCTGAGGAAGCAACGTTGTCGCCAACCTTCGGACTGAGGGATGGCTATTGATAAATACAACAATTTGTGCATTCCTGAGTTGGTACTACTGTCGCCAACCTTCAGACTGACGAATGATTATTGATAAACTCATCCGAGTTGTGTGGCAATTTCTTACCGGAATCACACTAACTCAGTTGTCTCGAGGGCCTAGCCATGTTAATCAAGCACGGAGGCGAGATGTTCCTGTGCATTGTAATTGTATGTGTGGAATGATTCAGCAACGAAGTGCTGGGAAACAATGCCCACGTGCATTCACATTGCCTCCCATCTCCGGCTCCAACCCATGCCTAATACGATGCAACACATTTTGTGGCCCGCTTGACTCTTGAGACTGAATTTCTATAAACTCGAAATAACTTTTGATAAACTGACGTTCAGTCAAAATGACTTACTGAATCATGACACTCAGGACAAGACCTTTCCAACGATATCACAGTCGACTATGAAAACTTAACATTCAGCAATTCGACTGAATATTATTCAGCATCTGATTTTTCAAAATAATGACCCAAAATCTCATCTGCTGTTCACAAGATCATCTATATATCTTTCTTTCTCATCAGTGCCACTAGCTGCTTCTCCTTGCTGGATGCTATTGCCATTCACAGCGGTAAAAGCAATGTGCAACAAGTTACGCCATCGAGGGTTAACTTAGGGTTAACATTCTCTTCCTGTCTACATATTTATACAACGATTCAATTTTCGTACAAACTTGCATACTGCCATGGTCAAACTCATTGATGTTTGTTGCTACAGTCATTTATGTTACTGTAAAGAGATTATCTCTCATAATCGACTTAGCACCAAGACAGCAACAACTTTCACTCGCATCATTATCATGTTTTTACTACCACAACTAATTACTGAGGGTTAATCCATTCACTGGTTTCGTCCTTCAATTTGAATGGGTTACTTTCTCTAGTGCATTTCATCTGGCTGTTTAAGGGCCTATTGAGATAAACATTGCTATGTACGATTAGTATCGTTCTACATACACACATCAGTTCTCTTTATTGAATAGGGTCTATGTAATATACGACCTCCCAAGAAGCTGACCGCTTTCTAAAAACATTAAGAAATTAGCCGTGACTCCTCCAGATGGCCAATATCGACAACGTGATGAGAACAATCAATCATGCGATGAGGTCATCCCGTGATAATCACGGAAATTGAATAAGCGACCGTTGATAGCGAAATTAATATTTTGGAATTGGAAAATATGGAAATAATATATTTTATTTTAATTACATTATACAAAAGCATCGCTTGCCGTGTTTTAACGCCCCCCCCCCCGCCCCCACTCCCACCCCCTCTTTAACCAATTTATTCAATGACGTCCTCTCCTGGCTTTATATTAGCTTGTGCGCCTTCTGGCATCCTTAGCACATTGTCAACTATGGACCACCCTCTACCTACAGCGGCGATGTATTACACATCTTCTATTGCGCATCGTTTGGGATTATCTGCATAGATCTGTTAAACGTACTACGAAGTGACCGCCATAAAACAGAACTCGCTACATTCAGATTAAGAAGAACCCGAGGAAGCTAAGGATTTTGGCCGAGGACAAGATACAGTGGTCACAGACGAAGCAGGACTGATTGCAACTGTAGGGATGTGTCTACTACTACAGCTGCAGAATGCAGTATATCATCATCATAATATATGATCGAGTTTGACATTTTATTTATCAGGTATATGCCCTTTTGACAGTTCTATCCAATTCTAGATATGCTGTATCCATTTGTAGCCAAACTCCACCAACTGCTACCCAGGTTTGAATAAAATGATTCCCAGAATTTCCAGACAGACAATTCCTCGAATGTTTTTAGATTAATGTCAGTGGGAGCTGTTCCTACTTGTAGCAGTCCCAACACTCAGTTAAATTAGGTTCTAAATAGTCAACGTAATGTTAATTAAACTGTAAATTCATCACAGACAGAGAATTGAGGAATGCATTTTTAACTATGCCCCGCTCATAGTTAGCCAACCTCCACCCACAATTCGCCTAAGTTAGGATCTATCTAAGCTGAACTCGCTGACTATCATTTTCCAGAATGCTATAAAGTGAACACGTGGTTCTATGGCAGCAACAGCGCGCAGTCAAATTAGTTTCAAAATATTCAACAGCATGTTTATTAAATAGTACATACATATATTTCGTAGAACCTGACGGACTATTAACCGTTTAAGGTGGACTAAATCGAGTCATTCATGACGTAATTGATTGTAACCTCACCCTACATGTGACGTAGTTGATTATAACGTCATATGATTGACTGAGAAACTGTAATCCTCAATTAAGACAGTTACTGCAAGATATTTCCCATTTTCGTGTCGAACCTACGTTAATTGATTGTGATGTTAGCAATTAAGTGACCCATTTTCTGTGTTACTTCACATACTTGAAATGGATAAGACGATGAGTTGAGTTCCTTGTTTGCAGACATTGCCCACTTATTCTTCGTGTTTGGAATACAACGACCTCTGGTTCTGGATACGTCTTTGGTCCAAACTTCAACCTTACATGGTCATTGGTACATCGTGTGCGGTGTTCTCGGTATCGCTTTAATTAAAGCTTCCTTCGCTGAGGGTTAATCAACATAATCCCTCTACCCTGCCCCACCACCCCCCCCCCCCCGCAACCCAGCGTGCATGACGTATCTACAGATGCTGTTATGTGGATCCTCGTATATCCTCGTATCTGCAGATACCATGTCAGTCTACGTCAAGTCTTCCATGCGCTGATCTATTATATTCTCAGTCATGATCATACTCCGCTCTGATCTTCCGTTCTGATCCATCCTAAAATTTCGAAATCAATCCTTCCAATCTAAGGCTAGTCTTTCCAATGATCCGTTTTCCTATCTAAGTCTTATATTACTTTTGCATCTATTAATACCTTTTTTAAATAACCGAGCCGCAGTTGATTCGTAACACGGGTAAATATGACTATTACTATTCTTATCTATCTAACAATAGTAAAGTGTACATGGAATATATACGTCATGCAGATCTGACATAAGTTTCATGCTCTAGGCTTGCCTCTACGAGTACGGGACAGGATACAAACTAATGCCACCATCAGATATGCCACTCAAGTTCATGGCATTATATTCTAATACGTCACTTGTTAGCTGATGTCACAATCATAACGTATGTCCGTCACGAAAGTGGCAATAGTCCGTCACGAAAAGTGAATGAATTGTATGTTTTGGTAAATTTACGATTTACTGAATAGTGTTTTGGCATTAGCCACCAGTCAAATTGCTTTCAAGATAGTCAACATCTTACCAGTACCGTGAAATTGAGATTCTGAGAATTAACGGTTTAATCTCTTTACCGTATCTATATTTGATCAAAATATAAAGGAGCTTTATGTACTCGTCTGTCGCAGGTTCGGGTTTAAGTACATGGCTACCGGAGTTACACGTATAATTAACAACTTGGCTGGCAGAGATTTAGCTGTAAGTACTCGGCTGCCATAGTTTCAGGTTTAAGTAGTCGCTCGCTTGCATGAGTTGTTAGATTTAAGTTCTAGGCTGTCCGAGTTTCAGGTTTAAGTACTCGGCTACATGGGTTTTAGGTTTAAGTAGGCCCACTAGGCTGCCAGAGTTTCAGGTTTAAGTACTCGTCTGCCGGGGTCTCAGATTTAACTACTCGGCTGCCAGAGCTTCAGATTTAAGTACTCAGCTCCCGGAGTTTTAGATTCAAATACGTGGCTGCCGGAGTTTCATGTTTAAGTAATCGCCTGCTGGGTTTTCAGCTTTGAGTACTCGGCTGCCCTTGTCTTAGTTTGCCGCACATGGCTGCCAGAGTTTCAGTTTTAAGTACTCGGCTGCCAGAGTTTCAGGTTTAAGTACTCGTCTGCTGGGGTCTCAGATTTAACTACTCGGCTGCCAGAGCTTTAGATTTAAGTACTCAGCTCCCAGGGTTTTAGATTCAAATACGTGGCTGCCGGAGTTTCATGTTTAAGTAATCGCCTGCTGGAGTGTCAGCTTTGAGTACTCGGCTGCCCTAGTCTTAGTTTTACGCACTTGGCTGCCAGAGTTTCAGTTTTAGGTGCTCGGCTGCCAGAGATTCAGGTTTATGTACTTGGCTGCCGAAGTTTCAGTTTTAATCACTCGGCTGCCGACCTTTCAAGTGTAGGTACTCAGCTGCCAGAGTTTCATGTCTGAGTACTCAGCTGCCAGAATTTCAGGGGTTTAAGCCCTCGGCGGTCGTAGATTCAGGTTTAAATAGGTGGCTATAGGAGTTTCAGGTCTAAGTACTCGGCTTTCGGATGTTCAGGTTTATATATTGAGCTGTTGGAGTTTCAGGTTTAAGTACTCAGCTGCCAGAATGTCAGGCTTAAATACGCAGGTGCCAGAGTTTCATGTATAAGTAATCGGCTGATGGAATTTCAGATATAGGTTTACAGCTGCTGGAGGTTCCAGTTTGAATAGTCGGCTGCATGAGTTTCAGGTGTAAGTACTCGGCTGTCGGAGTTTCAGATTTAAGGACTCAGCTGTCGGAGTTTCAGGTTTATTTACTCAGCTGTCAGAAAACAGTGCCTTGTCGGAATTATCGTAATACTAAGATGTATATCTAAGTGCCATTTCCCCCCTACTCCTAACGTGCACGAAAGTTGCAATGAGGTTCTGCTTACGTTTTTCAACATAAACTGTGGGCTTGTCCATTTACATGCCTGCAAATGTAATTTCTTCATTGGGCTCCAGACGCTACATTTTCTATTAATAATACTAATCAATTTAACATAGTCAAAAGTGTATCAATCCGCGACCATTGATACCCATAATTCAATTACTAAAGAAAGGCGGCCAAGTAAATTGCAAATCAATCGTCACATAAAATGTCTCTTGAGTGACCTTATATTTCAATCCCAAATGTGTGATTATGCAGAGAAGTACAGGGATCCGATATTGCGTTATTATAAACTTGCTAAAAGCGAAGAACTAAGATATTACACTGGCTTAAAAACAACTGGCGATCTATGAATTCCGTCACCATTAAGCTTCCGAGGCAATAGTTATTGATTATTTTAATTTATCTTCACCGGACAACATGGGTGATGACAAAACAGGCGTACTATCGTCAATGTGCTCGATCAATCGCTAGGACAGTCGCTGTTATGCACTGTTTGACACTTTACAGGCAATGGTCGTTACAAGATGGTTTGAAATGAGACTGAACGTTGCGCATCCATATGATTTGAGTCACATGTTATGAATGCTTACACAGGCAACACAGGCCTTGAAGATTCCCATGTATAGCTTCTTGTGCATACTGTATCATTATCTTGTCGACTTAATAATATTTACATTTCAAGCTCCTTACCGGATGTATGTATGTTGCCTACAATCTGGTCGAGATTTTTTCCCAGGGGAGTTTTAGTGCACTGTATATTGATGCTGCGGGAATTAAATGGCAGGCTGCGAAAGGAAATGGGGTGAGAATTTTGAAAACAGCACTAATGGTAACCGTTGGTATATTAGGTAGCAACACTTTCAAATAACTCATTATTAAACTTAATAACGTACGAAAACGGATTTCATCTTTAGCCACGCCCTGCCTATTCCTATCAAAGCTCCACGCAATTTGACCTTGTACTCATGTTGAAATCGATTTGAAACCTTGAATTCACATAACCTAAATTTCACGGTATCGCTACTGCAAAGCTGTTGGATATTTTGAAACTAATCTGACTACGTGATGGCAGCAAACCTCCGAGTCAAATTATCATCAGAATACCCAACAGAATGGTTATTAAATTGCAAATTTATCGAATCCATTCAATTAGTACACTAGTGACTAGTCAATTTCCCTGACAGAGTTGCTGCACTTTGCGTGTGAGTGTGTAATGTCAGGTAACATGTGGCATATTTAATTATGACATCATATATTTGGGAAGTATGTGCTAACAGAATAAAGTACAAGTTCATATATCATCAGATGAAGAATTGATCCCAGCCATTTATGTATCCGTAAGTTTAACGCTAATTTACCTATCCAGATATTTGGGTTTTTTAGCTGCGGGGATCTGCTCAATAAACCATCATGTCCCTTAATGAGTCACTCAGCAAAAAATGCTTATTCCGGGCTGTAGTTTCAAGAGATTTTGGTGTAATGTAATCAAACTCGGTGAAAAGGATAAATTTAGGGCTAAACGTCAACGGTCAAGGTCAGGGAGACCAAATTAAAAGATGAATATTTTGCAAATTATTCAGACAGGAGTTCTCAAAATAGCTCTGGTTCCTCTGGGGAGATCTTCAGCAGACTTAGAGGGATTTTTTTCCTGGGATTCCGAAGAAGTGTAATACATTTGTGGGGGCGGGGTTACAATTACAAATATCAAGGTCACAGTGACAATTACAAATTCGTCCAAACATGAACAACGCAAGTATTGCATACAGTTCTGCTTGCTTACATACATGTCACTTGTCGCGTTACACAGTTGGTCTCGGTATATCTTTAATTAACGCTTCCTTCACTGAGGGATAACCAACAGAATCCCTCTCCCCTGCCCCCCCCCGCCATGTAGGACGCATCTACAGATGCTGTTATGTGGATCCTCATATATGCAGATACCGTGTCAGTCTACTTCAAGTCTTCTATGCGCTGATCTATTATATTCTCAGTCATGATCATACTGTGCTCTGATCTTCAGTTCTGATCTATCCTAAAATCTCAAAATCAATCCTTCCACTCGAAAGCTATTTTTTCAACGACCTGTTTTCCTGTCTAAGTCTTATCATACTTATGCATCTATTAAAACTTTTTTAAATAACTGAGCCACAGCTGATTAGTAACATGGGTAAATATGATTAATACTATTATTACCAATCTAATAATAGTAAAGTGTACATGGAATGTATATGTCAAGCACATCTGACATAAGTTTCATGCTTTAAGTTTGCCTCTACGAGAATGGGACAGGATACAAACTAATGCCACCATAAAATATATCACTCAAGCACATGACATTATAATCCAATACGTCACTTGTTAGTTGATGTCACAATCCTAATAAGGTATGTTCATCACGAAACTGGCAATAGTCCGTCACGAAAGTGATTGAATTGTATGTTTTGGTGAATTTACTATTTACTGAATAGTGTTTTGGCAGTAGCCACCAGTCAAATTGCTTTCAAGATAGTCAAAATCTTACCAGTACCGTGAAATTGAGATTCTGAGAATTAATGGTTCAATGTCTTCAGATCGATCAAAATTTGTGTGTGAATTTGATGGTGCTCAGCTAGAAATGAACGGACATAGCTAGAAATGCACACTACTGTTACTGTATCTATATTTGATCTAAATATAAAGAAGCTCGTATGTAAATGTACTCGTCTGTCGGAGCTTCAGGTTTAAGGACATGGCTTCCGGAGTTATGGGTATAATTAACTACTTTGCTGTCAGGGATTTAGGTTTAAGTACTCAGCTGCCATAGTTTCAGGTTTAAGTACTCGCTTGCATGAGTTGTTAGATTTAAGTACTAGGCTGTCCAAGTTTTATGTTTAAGTACTCGGCTGCATGAAGTATAGCTTTAAGTAGGCGTACTAGGCTGGCCAAGATTCAGGTCTAAGTATTCGGCTGCTGGAGTCTCAGGGTTAACTACTCGGCTGCCGGTGTTTCAGATTCAAGTACTCAGCTCCCGAAGTTTCAGGTTTAAATACGTGGCTGGCAGAGTTTCAGGTCTAAGTAATCGCCTGCTGGAGTTTCAGGTTTAAGTACTCAGCAACCCTCGTCTTAGTTTTAGGTACATGGCTGCCAGAGTTTCAGCTTTAATCACTCGGCTGCCAGAGTTTCAGGTTTAAGTACTCAACTGCCAGAGTTTCAGGTTTAAGCCCGCGGCTGTCATAGGTACAGGTGTATGTATTTGGCTGCTGGAGGTTCAGGTTTACGTACTCAGCTGCCAGTGTTTCAGGCTTAAATAAGCAGGTGCCAGAGTTTCATGTTTAAGTAATCGGCTGATGTAATTTCAGATATAACTTTACGGCTGCTGGATTTTCCAGTTTAAATAGTCAGCTGTTGGAAGACAGTGCCTTGTCGGAATTATCTTAATACAAAGCAGTATATCTAAGTACCATTTCCCCCTGCTCTTAACGTGCACGAAAATTGCAATGAGGTTCTGCTTACGTTTTGCAACATAAAATGTGGACTTGTCCATTTACATGACTGCAAAGTGTAATTTCTTCATTGGACTCCGGACGCTCCATTTTCTATTAATATTAATCAATTTAACATTGTCAAAATTGTATCAACCCGCGACCATTGATACCCATAATTCAATTACTCAAGAAAGGCGGCCAAGTAAATTGCAAATCAATCGTCACATAAAATGTCTCTTGAGCGACCTCATCTTTCAATCCCAAATTGTGATTATCGAGAGAGGTGCAGGGATCCGGTATTGCGTTATTATAAACTTGCTAAAAGCGAAGAACTCAGATATTACACTGGCTTGAAAACAACCGGCAATCTATGAATTCCGTCACCATTAAGTTTCCGAGGCAATATTTATTGATTATTTTAATTTATCTTCATCAAACAATATGGGTGCTAACAAAACAGGCATACTATCGTCAATGCACTCGATCAATGACGAGGAGTATTGCTATTGTGCATTGTTTAACGCCATTTGCTTTAAAGTCAATGATCGTTACAAGATGATTTGAACTGAGACTGAACATTGTGCATCCATATGATTTGAGGCACATGTTATGCATGCTTACACAGGCAACAAAGGCCTTGAAGATTCACATATATAGCTACCTTTGCATACTATATCATTATTTTGTCGGCTTAATAATGTTTACATTTCAAGTCCCTTGCCGGAAGTATGCATGTTGTCTACAATCCGGTGGGGATTTTTTCCCAGGGGAGAGTTTAGGGCACTGTGTATTGATGCTGCGGGAATTAAATAGCAGGCTGCAAAAGGAAATAAGATGAACATTTTGAAAACAGTACTAATGATAACCGTTGGTATATTAGGTAGCAACACCATCAAACAACACATTGTTCAAGTTAATACTGTACCAAAACGGATCCCGTTTTAGCTATGCCCTGCCTATTCCTATCAAAGTTCCACTCACGTTAACCTAGTACTCGTGTCAGAATCGATATGAAACCATGAATTCACATAATCTAAATTTCAAGGTATCTCTACTGCAAAGTTGTTGTATATTTTGAAACTAATCTGACTGCATGATGGCAGCAAAACTCCGCATCAAATTATCATCAGAATATCCAACACAATTGTTATTAAATTGTAAATTTATCGAATCCATACAATTAGTACACTAGTGACTTGTCAATTACCCTGACGGAGTTGTTGCACTTTGGTTGTGAGTTTGTAATGTCAGCTAACATGTGACATACTTAATTATGATGTCAGATATTTGGGAAGTATGTGCCAACAGAATAAAATACAAGTTCATATATCATCAGATGAAGAATTGTTCCCAGCCATTTATGTATCCGTAAGTTTAACGCTAATTTATCTATCCAGATCTTTGGTTTTTTAGCCATGAGTCAATCAGCAAAAATCCTGGGCTGTAGTTTCAAGAGATTTTGGTGTAATGTAATCAAACTCAGTGGAAAAGTTTCCCGTGGAGTCTCAATAATGTGTGATACATTTAGTATTAAAGGTCAAAGGTCAAGGTCAGGGCGACCAGATTGAATGATGAATATTTTGTAAATTATTCAGACAGGAGTTCTCAAAATAACTCCGCTTCCACTGGAGAGATCTTCAGCAGACTTAGAGGGAATGTTGTTCATGGGGTCCCGAAGAATTGTGATACATGTGCGGGTTAAAATTTCAAATATCAAGGTCACAGTGACAATTACAAATTCTTCCAAAGATGAGCAACGCAAGTATATTACATACCCTTCTGCTGGCTTACATACATGTCACTTGCCACGTTACACAGTTGGTCTGGTAGGTAGCAGTTCCTTTATTAGTGAGTTAATTCGTTCGTCAGTCTGGGCTGTCGTTTCAAGACCTTTTTGGACAAAGTAATCAAACTTGGTGTATGTATGCAATGTGACCTATATTTCACGTTTCACCCGCAGCTACCAACATTCTATCATCCCTGTAAACATCACGACATCACTTAGTAGCGATGTGTGTAGGGAATATATCACTGAGTGAACTAGGGAGTTGTGTGGGATGCACCGGGAACCAATTGTTTGTAATCTGTATTCTCCAGGTATTTGTTTCTAAGGAAAGTGTGGTGTTATACACATACCACTTTCGAGCGGTAGGAGAATGTGAAACGACGGATATAACGGCATATGCAAATACCAGTGAACAGTCTTGCACTAAATGTCACGACTCAGTGTGGGCACTAGGGGTACACGCATGCCATTATTGAGTTTATGGGTATGTTTCGAATCCAGATATGCTCTAATGAAGTCACGGCTTCATCCATTTCCTGCAGATATTGTTTCATCAATATATGCACTGCCTGCGGTGCATATCCTTGGCAATATTAGACTATCATTTATACCATTGATTAGCTCAGGACCGAGTTCACCAAGGACACGCTTGTCAGAGACTATAAGTAGATTAGCAGCCTCTCCGACTTTTTATAGAACTACACCTAACCATGCTCACGCTCTGTAACCATTGCGGTCAACTATTACTAATCTCATTAAAATATCTCAATATCCTTAAATCTATTTCCTAAGCGTATTCAAATATTTCCTGGATGCATCCTCACTATCTCCACAACTCACCATGTCCGTTTTACATTTGCCCCACTGTTTGCCTCAGCACCCACAAATATCCAAATTGCCACAAGTACTTTTTCAAACAGTCCAACACAGTTATCAAATGTCAAACAAATAATAATATTTATAGCTTATCTCATCCACGTATCATCACAATCTGCTACAGATATTTTATCCCTGACAATGGAGGGATCCGGTCTGTCACTCATGTATCTGTACTCATGCTCAAATTAGATCACTGGCTTGCCGACGTCACAATCAAAATGATGTTGGTCTGTAGCATAACTGAAAATGTTCACCAGTAACCCTCTGCATTGCATATCTCTGGTGAGTTTTTAATTTAATAAACATTCTGTTGGCATAAGTGTTCAAGTCTCCACGACCTTACTTTTATAGGTAGCTTATGGTTAAAAGGAATCGAGACTGATTGAATATCACATAGTGAAACACTTTCATGGTTCACGCACAAGGCTCAACTTTGATTTGCGGGCATTCATATCCCACAACTATATTACGAACAAAAGCTCTTCTTCTAAATAAATAAAACTTTTATTTGTCTCTAATTCAATTTCATAACATAAAGAAATTATATTAATTTACATAGAATGAAATCATCCTGTTTTAAGATTTCATTTCTATCCTTATATCTATGAGGACGATTCAATCCTCTAAAAGCACACCATTTTAACAATTTTATTTTGAAGCATTTTGGTGTGAATATGCACATTTAATTTACCGAAATCAACTGGCTCGCCTGAATTATCTAGAACACTAAAGGCTTATCATGTCTAAGATAAAACAATGCAATCGATATTCGAAAATATTTAGCTTTGTCTGAAGAAATGTGACAGCATCGCATTTGACAAAAATTCATTCTAATTTATACCAAACAGTATTATCTAATTGCACACCAATTTCACTGGAAACAGTTATTTCAAAATTCTAACTGCATGCTATAACTACGCCAAGTCCAATGTTAAGCTCCTATCAGAGCGGCCAGGAGACAGACTGATTGCATTGCAGAGAACAATGTTGCTGACCACTGTTACGGCTGAAGATACATGTGCTTAGAATAGCATTATTTTCATATATCATGTTAATCCAAACAGAGCTGATTAATACAGCCTAACAATGCGAGTCTCTCACCCGTAAAATGTGGGCGGAACTTGGTTTGAAATTGGAGGAACCTAGCTAGAAATGGGCACAGAATATCTAGAAATGGAAATTGCTATTCCTCTTGGTGCTGAACCCTTTTCGCTTGCAATCATCCTGTTACCAAATCCTCTACTATCTATTATGAGTTAAATTTAGTTTACTAATGGAGAGGCAGCTCGAGTTTTGTGGCATATTTTGGATGATTTAATCACGATGCGTAAGAGGTTCCCCAATTTAGTGTGTCAATAAAGCATTATATGCTACCCGAAAACACTCTACATTGATGATATAGAAACTGCCAATAATTCAATTATTCGTGCTCTGTGCACAATTGTACACGAACCATAATGGTAATATTTAAATGCCATTTATCTTTAGTAATGGAATCCATGTGAATACAGATTAAAAGCACTCATAGAACATGAAATGGAAAGGATAATATATTTATCAGTCTTTATAGCAATACACAGGTGGATATCCCATCAGCCAGCCCATTTCACAATGATATAATGTAGGAGTCTTATTGATGACAGATGCATCCGGTGTGGAGATTCTTTATTCAGCCTATATCTTTGGTTTAATAATAATAATATGTTATTGATTGCAAGAAAATTATACAGATTATTCCCTGCCTGGCTTCATATCTTGAAATAACACACATGAATCATGCTGTGCATTGCCTTAAATGCACCATCTCATTGGCATTGCAATCATTATACCATGCTTCATGTACGTGTGGAGGACCATACTGCCCTTTCTCCGATTCATTGCAATAAAGGAACAAAGCATAGTGCTGTTTCTCTTGTCGACGATTAAGACAATGTTGTCTATATTGCAAATAAAATTGTAATCTCAATGGCAAATGCAAACTACCCTATAGTCATGGACATTATGGCAGTAGCATTTAATTATTCAACCATTGTGCCTGTCTCGTATGTTCTTTTTATTGGCATAAACTGTCTTGATTGTGTCGCGTGGTATATGAGTATCATGGAATGCACGGAATGGTATACATTAATGTTTTCTATTACAGATTCCATGTCGTCTTTTCTTCTTTGACTGAAATTGCTCCATGGTTGATTTGTCACCCTCTTCCGTACACGTGTCACACCTTCTCACTTGAATCACGTTTGAATTTGAATCATGTTTGAATTTCTTCAAACCAAATACAACCCATTATTTATGTTGCAAAACATATGTTAATTGCATATATGAAGCTTACTGTATGCAATAGCTTTAGGCCATCGTTACTCGCACATTGAAACACAATACGCATTGCATTTGAGTATTCAAATTGTTTTCAGATTCATTCCAATAAAGGAACAAAACATTGTCCTATTAAGACGATTAAGACAATGTTGGCTATATTGCAAATACATTTGTAATTTTGTAATGTCAATGGCGAATGCAAAATACCCTATCTTCATGGACATTGTGGCAGGAACATTTAATTATTCAACCATTGTGCCTGCTTCGTATGATCTTATGATATTGATTGTATCCTGTAGTATATGCTTATCATTGATTGCACAGAATAGTACACATTAATGCCTTCCAATACAGATTCCACGTAGTCTTTTCTTCTTTCGCCTTCATTGATCCATGCTGAGTAGCATCAAATGACACTGGATTTGTGATATTGTTGTCTACAGTATCTGTGGTGTGAATAACTCATCTACCGTTCACTACATGTCAACCAATATGGGGTTCCTCTAGTCGACGATTACGACAATGTTAACTATATTGCCAATAAAATAATAATGTCAATGGTGGATGCAAGACTAGTAATAATAAACTTACATATAATAATCAATGAAATTAAAAAGTACCTCTACAATACTAAATAAACTAGTTGATTGAAATCGTATTGTTTATTAGAGAACTGGATTAATTTGTACCAAATAATAACACAACAGGGACAGAGAGGGGAATACATTCCGAGAAGGGTGAGAAATATGAAATAGTTAGTGTTGTTTTCATACATGCGTGTATATACAAGAAGAAATCGTCTTGGGCCACTTAGCACAATTTCCACTATGATTGTATAATTCACCATTTTGTTGACAGCTATTTAAGGTATTGACTATATATTGATATATGAAGTTAGTTATAGTAATATACTTTTCAATTACGTGCAGAAGTTGATTAACTAGTAAAGAAATTTAAACCAACATGACGGTGCAATAATGAAATGTGCGTTCTTAACCTTAGTTTGTTTTATGCTAATGATTGACGGCAATTATTGGAAAAGTAGCTATCTGCCGTTGACCTAAGCGCCCTTATTGATATGTTTGGCTTCAGCAACTATATGAAGAGATGACAAAAATAAATGTAATGAACATGCTTCAAGCCATCACAGGCGAATTACATATTGCCCATTTCATACATCATAGTCCACTACGTTAAATGATACCGCCTTTACCACAATTAACAGACATATCTGAACGTTGGACAACTAGAGAAGGGAAAAATCCAAATTGGTCAACTATCTAGCTGATTATATCGGATCTCAACATGCATAAGCAATTTCCATGATATAAGAAATTATTGCAAATGGTAGCCACAATTTGACTTTCTGATCATTGCGAAAGTATGTATTATTGTTTGAAATAGAGGAATGCAAGAAATGATAACATAATACAATACAGCATAGGCTACGAGCAGCGATTTTCAGAATTCATTCCGATATTGGAACTAGTATGACAGATTATCAGACAATTTAATTGATTCTGCGCAAGACAGCAATATCCTGCCATATATGACATTTAGTTTACTTGAGATTTAAGATATTCAACATGTTACGAGTATTGTACAACTTAGTGATACATATGATTAGACTATATGTTGAAGAGATTTCATGACAATAACTGGGATCAATGGTGTCTAGAAGGATGAACAAACTATGAAATTGCGATTTTAATATCAAATTATTTATTTAATTTATTATGTATTATGTTAAGTAGTGCGTGCATGTGAGCGTGCGCGTGCGTGTGTATGTGAGGGTTGATGTCACATTATATGTGTGACGTCAGACCACTAATATTATTGTTCTACTTGTATATGTGGATAAGAAGGGCTAATTAATTATGGCTACAATTTCCGTCACCACAGCAAATGTATTCTTTGCCGGCGAATATATGTATTTAAAACACTCAACGTGATTGTTACGTATCTTATTTATGTTTTAATACGATTATAACCTAATACCATTAAACTGGCATTGTGATATAACTCTTATCTTTATGGCATAGATTCATTATATTACAGCCCTCAGCAAACATCGACCACCTTTTATTATTTTAGCTCGGCTGTTGATCCAGTTTGGAAGGTAGCCATTCAAAACAACATGCTATTTGGAATATACATGTTGTCACCTTTCTCAGACCAACACACCTGCGTATAGTGAAATTGCGCCCGCAGATTGTCACTTAAATTATTCAGTTTACATGTATAATGGCTATTAGTATTTACTTACTGTAGTCGTCTGAGATTTTCCCTTCTAACGAATCTCTAAAGTGAGGCGGAGACAGGACATTGAACTTGTTTACACACCATATACACATTAGTACAATAATACATATAACTTTGTGATTTTTTCGTCGATCACGTGACAGAATTTTGTATGGGAAATGACCAATGCCGACATCTTCAGCTCGTCCATGTTTGCGAAGAAGCTAACATGTCAACTGCGGATCATTGAGTCATAGAATTCAACACATGCTTATAAGTGTGTCAATCCGTGGTGCGCCTGCGTCGTGTCATATCATATATACGTCACCTTGATGTTATCATACCTTATCTTTTATTAGCTCATCCAGAGGAATCCATGCCTGATCTAGATGCCTGGCCAGCGGAGGGATTGTACCCGATTCCGTCGACAGTAGCGTGATTGTTATTATGGTCTTCTCGTCACCACTGCATGGTGGTCATTTCGGTAACTTAACATTGACGACTTCATACGCCACCAATATTCACACAATGTTCCTTATCTGTTCTAGTGTCCCAGAGGGGAATTTTGACTCGAATATGTTAATTGAACTAATAATTTCGGCAGCGAAGCATATTGGAACTCTTCCTTCAGTTGTTTAGAACTTTAGCATGGTGAATCGTCTGTGCATCGACGACTGAAATATTACAGCAAATTTAAGGTACTTATATTTTGAGCATCACGATTTTACTGGTCATCACAATCACTACATTGCATCCATTTATATTACTCACAAGGACGCGGATTGGCTCAAAATAACCATTAACGCATAAAGCATCACGCCCATAAATAATGATCATGCTTATCATATGTATGATACTTGGTTGAATCATTAAGTGATTTTTAATGAAAATTAAGGAATAGTTAACCAAGCAATGTCTCGCTCAATGTCTTATTGTAAACTATAGAATCAATTATTAACTATCAATTGGTTTAATCGATTCAATCAATTTATTACTGAGTGTTGCTAATAGTACTTTATCTATTCAGTTTATAGCCATTAGCGTCTTCGTCATTCGATGTGCATGTGAAAGAACTTCTGTCAATGTCACTGAAGAATGGCTAGAGTCATATGGCGGTGAGGAACTTGGCTTTGCCATAGGTCATTCATATTTGGAATTTGATCATATTTGAACTTTTATATTTTAATATCAGAAATCATATTTGGCCAGATTTTAAAGACATCAGTTGCCTCAGGTACTGCAAGGTGTGCCATGTCATTCGACATTTCTTAGTAGTTATCTCTGATTCGACACTATTTAAGGGGTTTAATTGCATTTAATCTTAATCATTATCATTGTTATTCAATAACTCACTTGTCTAGAACCGTGAATTATTATTTTGAAAATATCTTTATCTATAGCTCAATCAATTCATCTAATGAGATCCTTATAATACGAGCCACTGAACGTAATATAGCGCAAATCATTTTTATTAACGTGCACATTTGACCAGATGCCAAACATGGTATTCGTCGTTCACAATTGTTTGGGTTAATATCGATTGAACCATCGAATCCATATTAGGCCATTCAAACATTGTAAGGATTAGTTGAACATTTTGCTCCCTCGACTTGATCTAAATGCGATTTTCATCGATTTAGGCCATAGCCTTGAGATGACCTTATGTCCAAATCCAGTCATTGTAGCCTGGATTTGTCACCCTCTACCGTACACGTGTTACACCTTCTCACTTGAATCAAGTCTGAATTTGAATCATGTTTGAATTTCTCCAAACCAAATAGAACCCATTATTTATGTTGCAAAACATATGTCAATTGTATATCTGAAGATTGCTGTATGCAATAGCTGTAGGTCATCGTTGATTGTAAATTGATACACAATAAGCGTTGTATTTGAGTGTTCAAATTGTGTTCAGATAAGAATCAACGAGGCTATTCGTAGAGTTAACATTTGACACTCCATAAGCTGGTGATGTATGCCACGTATGGGTCTGTATGTGTTTCTGAAGTATGCGTGGATACGAGTTATAACTGCCATTCTTCCCATTGGATGGCCAATCCAAATTGGCTAGACGTTAATGAACCCATCCGTAAGTATTTATTAGATAAATCCATATCGTGAACACTTTAAATGTAGTAGTATTTATGAAACGAATACAAATAATTAACACTTAATTTAAAGTTGTTGCCATTGAAATTGGATTTGTTGGCAGATGTTGATCTTCCAACCACATATACTAAACGGAGTCATTCTGTGGAACTATCATGGAGAATGTGTTTATTAGTGCTCAATTGTGTAGATCAGTTAGGAAAGGGCGTTAGAGATAATCAACGATGCTTACTTTATAAGGTGAGACTAATTCTTCCACAACCACTCGCCCGGCAGTTAGCTGATATTGCCATAGAATATATTGTTACAAATTGAATGTCATATGTTTAAGGTAGCCGCGCATTAAATAAATGGAAGAGAATGGGTTGGAAAAGAACAAGTTATGCCCACTATGAGAACGATGATGTAGAGATAAAGATAGAGATACAGCATATTGTTATTCAGTTCCATACATATAGTGCATCGTATTGCTATTTGTTGGCATAACAATCACGATCAACGGGTTTAACTGATAATTATACACAACATCTAGAGCACTAATAGCGACACGTAAATTATTGGCAAGGAGAAAACAACTCGATTAATATTCGAAAGATAGGTAACCATGTCTGAATAAATGTGACAGCATCGCGTTTCACAACGCCATTATATCTGTTATTTACATTTTCTAGGAGGTAATTGTTAGAGTTCATGCTCACGTGTGTATTACAGAGGCATCGTTTCAGCAAGGCTCGACACAGTTAACCCAAACTAATAATGGTACCTGTGTGGCTAGGTAACACACATTGAAGGAAAGCTAGTAAGAATCCTAGAAGTTTACTGATTTTACATTACATATAAACATCTTATAGCAACACCATGTTGCAAATGATCATCGAACTGGGTGTTGAAAAACTAAATCCGCAAGCTTAATAATTCAGTGGTATAGACCTTCATCACAGCGGTCGCAGGTGTTGCCTGATTGCTGGTATAGTTTCCTCATGCGAATCCCAGTGCGCCACGGAGCCATTGTGTGGAACTATCATGGAGAATGTGTTTATTAGTGCTCAATTGTGTAGATCAGTTAGGAAAGGGCGTTAGAGATAATCAACGATGCTTACTTTATACGGTGAGACTAATTCTTCCACAACCATTCGCCCGGCAGTTAGTTGATATTGCCATAGAATATATTGCTACAAATTGAATGTCAGATGTTTAAGGTAGCCGCGCATTAAATAAATGGAAGAGAATGGGTTGGAAAAGAACAAGTTATGTCCACTATGAGAACGATGATGTAGAGGCTAACACATACAAGTTGTTCACCAGCAACAGCATCTGGAAAAAATTATATGTGGCTAATGTGGGATGATGTATGTTAGTTACCAGCTACATGGTGACGAGGTTAATGGAACTCCCTTGAGTGGCGTTGCCCAGCAGTATTATCTGACACCTAGTGCGCAGGCAAGTCTCGTTTGAACATTTCAGCGCTACATCACATGCAAATGTCATGCTCGTTATTAAGCTGAGATAGACTGCTGACAATACCGAGAATAATGTTGCTGAAGGATGTTGCTAAGGAAAGTACCAAAAGCATAGAACTACGGTTCTACAAGGCGAATCATATGTCATGCTAATATCGCCTGATTAAATCAATCCATATATTACTTAAATAATGAGCTGAAACCACATCATCTCGGATCTCAGAACGTGAGGCGTATGACGATTTAGGATGGTCTTCGATAATTTAGCTTCTACTTGGTGTACGTAAGTGAAACCTAAGAAGTATGTTAATTAGTTAGATCGAAGGATAATGATGTTTTGCATGCCAGTCCATTTATCCGTACACGCGCCCGTTTATAGGCGTATCTTGTTAGAGGACTAGAAAATTCGGTATCTCTATGATAACATGAGATTTCCATAGGACATATTCTCTCCCTTTGAGATCTGAATTCCTCGGCTGGCAATATTGAAACAAATTAAATTAATGAAACGATTGAAACTAATTAATTAACAAAACTGGGATCCTGTGTTTGGAATAAAATTAGTTTCAAAATGTTCAACAGAATATTGATTAAAGTCATACCAACATTAATTCCGAGAAAGTCTCTAGGTATTATCATGTTCAGGTTATTCTTCCTAATTCTGTTCCTTGTGAAAATCATTGTTGCTAGAATGTGGGGCTAACTAAGAGTCCTGTGGACAGTTTCCTGCAAGCGTGTTTCCAAAATGAGCCCCCTCCCCATCCCCTCTCTCTCTCCCTCTCCCCCTCTCCTCTCTCTCTCCCTCTCTCTCTCTCTCTCTCTCTCTCTCTCTCTCTCTCTCACTCTCGCTCTCGCTCTCAAAATCTTTTATGACCATTGCTCAATCGGTGCCAAGAAATTTTCGTTTCTGTGAACAGTATCCGGTAGTCAGTCGTACAAGACACTCATGGAATGAAATCGGTGGAATAGGGTTATTTAATGTTTAAGCAAATATGTGAGTGTACACTACTCAAATTTTAAGTTACATTTGGTAGCAGAGCGTGGTTATCTAAAGTTTTATATTGTCAGTGTTTATCAAGAATGACGAAGATTGCGGAAAATGGTGGTAATAATTCAGAGACTGAAAATAATAGTGTACTAGCAGATTTAGCGAAAGAAGAAACTAATGACAAGACTTCATTCAGACGTTGCAACACTCAGTTATTACTGTTTCTTGATAAAGGCCATGATGCGTTACATACTTGTCATGACATTTGCAACGACTCCAAAATCTCGATGCTGCACAAGAAGTTGTAATTAATGCCATGGGCATTTTGTCTGTCTCTCCAAAATTTATCAGATAATGCAAATACAGTCGAAGTAAACAATGAACTTGAGATTATCGAAGTGGAATAATCAGACGTCAAGAATCATATGCTATGTTTCTAGACGACAAACGGACGAACTGCGCTCAATCGCCACAAACAGAAACAAAATGTCGATTGTATTGCCAGATGGTTCATATTATAAACCGTCACTACCACATCGACCACGTTCAAGTCAATGCCCATTTGTCGGCTATGGCACTACACTGGTTACCAGCACAGCCACCATCCATAACTTTATTTATGGCTCCATATTCTCCAGCTCTAGGCCATGATTCTAACAAACTTGTGAAGCGTTTCCCAATGTCAGTGCTTAAGGGTGATAAACGACTGTATGAGAAAGTGAAATCAGCTTTTATGGCATAAACCGACGAGGCACCAATGACAGTTTTGCAGACTTGTTAGAATGTCATCATCATAAACTTGACAGATTCAGACCTGTATTAAGAAAGAAACATTGTAATGCTTTTCGACACTTCTTAGAGAAATGTCAGAATATGTGATCATGCAATATCAATGCCGTGCGCTCGAGCAGAATCTGTAGAATTGCTACGTAAATGGGTGGCCCAAGAACCTGTGTTTGCGGCTATTGCAGCTGTGACAGTAAGTGGTTTTGGTGCCACATAGTATGTCCTTAGAAAACTACGCCCACATACGTTATTCAGCAAAAGCCAGACTGGTGATTGCCCTTACTCTAGCAACTGTCTGAAGCAGTACACAAATCAAGCTAAGCGGTAATCCAATACTCCGGGAGATATCACAGCATGTGGTGGTATGATACCTTTTGAACGATGGATACACTTCAGCGTTCGGTAGCTATCCCGACAAACCTTCGGTAGACACATTATATAGATGATCGAAACGTTAATGAGACATTACAGAAGCGTTGCTAAGTATACGCAATAGGAACATAATCCTGCTTTGGAAAGTTAAGCAGCCATTGACATAATAATGAACTTACCATCTCAGAATGCCGTTTGGTTGACAATACACCTGCATTGCCATCACATTATTGTCAATACTCTAGGACGCCTACGGTACACAGAGAGCTGGTTGCCCAGGATGGTACGGGATGATGATGCTTATAGAAAGACCTAGTCAGAGTCAGCACATACTCAAGTTATGAATGGACCTGAGGAAGCTAAGGATTTTGGCTGAGGACAAGACACAGTGGGCAACAGCGCAAAAGGACTGATTGCAGCTGGAGGATGTTTCTACTACTACCGCCACAGAATAAAGTAATCATACAGAGAAAGACCATTGGCAATACGTCGATAAGGGATTCGCAAAGTATCTAGCACAGAAGAAAAACACCAGGGATATAGTATTTACTGTATTTCGCTGTAGGTATATCAGATAAAGAGATATCAATAGTATTTACATTTCCATAATTCAATTATTGATATTTTGTGCAAAATTGTATTCGAAACCATAATGGTAATATTTGGTTAAGTTGTATCTTCAAAATCAGTAATGGTATCCATATAAATACACAACAAAAGCATCTGACAAATCATTAAACGTAAATGATACGGGAATATAGCAATGGTTCAGCGACGAGCATATGGATGGGTCATCATTGTGACGTAACATGACACCTGCATATTGATATAAACCTAAACGCCGCTCTGTAAACAGGCGGATCCCGTTCTTTAGTAATAAAATATCATTGATTACCATGATATAATTTTTTTAAATGCGATATAATAATCTACAATTCCTATGGTATAGATGGCATATGTACATGCCATCACATGATCAGTAGTCATGAAACCATCTGTCATCTCAGTGCTGATGCTTGCTAGCGAGCTGGGGGCATTGGATAGGATTATGAGGAATAGATGAATCAATTTCAAGCTCAACCCGCCCATTTCTAGCTTTGCCACACCGATCTATGGATGCGTGTTTGAATCGATGTATACACTTTGAATTCTGAATTTCCCAAAACATAATTCTAAGGTAATTATATCGGTAGACCGGTGAATATATTAAACATGATTTGACTGGAAGCTGTTGCTGCCGTAGAAAGCAACGACTTCAAGTCAAATAAGTTTAAACATATTCAGCAGAGTGGTTATTACATTGTAAAAACATTCAATTCATACACCTTCGTGACAAACTTTTCGATTGATATCCCTACAGCATTTTGATTATGACGTCAACCTGTAAATGAAGTATTTGATCATGAGGTCAGCTATTTGAGTGACAGATAGGATCCTTCCATTTAGCAATAAGGTCGTTCATGTGCCAGTGATATTATATTTAACATTTTTCACGTTGACATCGTTTGTCACAAACACCTATGGACAACGACATGGGACAAAATAGACATAAAGGTCTGCCGACTTTAGTTCTGTCAGAGACAGATTGAAGATTTTGGATCTCCGGGTATGACTTGGTGAATGGTTTCCTAGATGATGATTCCACTTCGCCAACGGCAAGATTATGATGTTAGCGGTTGCTGCGACAACCTCTTACCGATGATGAAGCAGGATACTGACAGTCGGCTCGCCTCGTCGAGAAGGTGAATTATGACGATATTTATTAGAGACTGTCGGGCCTATCTGACTCTGAAGATCTACTGGTTCGGATTGGATGTTTCTTCCAACTCTGGAGTCTAAAGCTAATGATGACCAAACTAGTGTCTTACTTTTGTAAGAGGATAAATTTTATTAAAGCTAAAATTAACTGTACAAAACTGATAAAGTAATTTGGAGCATAAATCGCTCAAAGACAACTAGTACCCTGCTGGTACAAATCAAGTATCTATTCTACTCTATACTAGCCACGAACGTAGCACCATTGATGTGCTACGTGAACCCTGATGTTGGATTGATTAACCTTCTCTAACTGAAAGTGCTTCTTTTATAGCCCTCAGAATCTCTGAGGTTCTATACATATTGAGATATTTAGATCTATACATATTGAGATATTTAGATCTTGTTCTGATGATTCTTCTAGGTATGTTATAACCACAGCTTGATTGGCCCGGATAATCAGTCCGCCAATCAACTTCTGCTTATTCCTTCCTAGAAGTTTCTACCTAATAAATGTTGGTCGTTCTGACCAATCAACGATCCTTTTCATTTCGTTGTTGGATATAAAACCTATTCTATATAATTCTTTGCTACAGAGTTTGATCGACGCTCATTGATCGTGACGTCATTCTGACCAATCAAACTCTGTGCTATTCTTCTATGGAGATGATGCCTCACATAGACAACGCGGTGGTAGCTGGTTCTGATTTGATGCGATCTTGTCAGCTAACGAACAACATTACGGAATGTGTTGTTGTTGCATGCCATTGTATGAGTGACATATAGTTGATATACAAATTTCGATTATGTTATTAATTCCTACAGGACGCTACAATGTCTATGTCCTGTCCATTGCCTATCGTAAATAAGCCTGTAGGATGCTAGCGTTAATAGGCACGTGAGCTGTATGATCTCATTGCCAGCTGATGTTGTTCTATTCTCGTGTGAGAATCGGAATGCCTAACGTCATCAACTACGTCCCTTTGTCATGTCCAATCCCAGTGATTCTTATACATTAACTATTTTCTAAACTATCGATCCAAACGACTGCTGAATACTATAAAAGTGTATGCCGACTGAACAGCAACAACTTTCATCTAAACTATTTCCAGATACACATCAACTCAGAACCGTGGACCTTATTCTGATCAATTCGGCTGTTTCAATTTTGATGATAAAACTTTATCCAACAATCCTGATCGTGCTACGTCGCACATCAACCGAATAGCATCATCACCAGCTGATGTCAACTAGTTACTGTATAATAATAAACTAAATAATAAGATATACAGTCAACCGGTCCATTAGCTCACCTGGTATTTTCAAATTATAAATTTCACTTAGGACTTACTCGTAAATATAAGATATCCAGCGGGGTCATGACTTCCCACAAGACACTCCCATATCTACAAGATGTGTAGCAAGCATTGCTTTATGGATGCGCGATGTGAAATGTGAAATGCTAGTAGATAGCAGTGATTAAACTATTGGTTATCGATATGTTAAAACAGTCGATAAACACAGTATGCCTGGCCATTGTAAGGAGAGAAATATGTTACAACTCTGCTTATTTTAACATTTGTACTTGTCTTTAGATCTGCACAATGTGATGTGCGGTGTTACTCACACTGAACCTTACACGATAGCCATGCATCGGATGCCTACCTTACTGCAGTTACCTGTTCAGGTATGTGGTTGGAAGATGTTCTATATGCCAGTACTTTGTAACACCACACTTTAATGCACTTGTAAAAATCGAAGCAACCTTAGTCAGAGTCATTGCTATTTCTTCGATTACTCGCCGTGCGAGTTCACTGTGTAGGACAGCATTTACAGGACCTCTATATAACGACGCACCAGTGTCCACCAGCCAGCGTTACCACGATATAAATCAGGCATTAGTGATTCGCTAGCGCGGCCTACGCATTTAGAGGGATCCATTTCTAGCGAAGCCCCATCACTGTGTACGCGTGATGGAATTGATTTACATTGCCTACCTTGATCCAGAAATTACCAAAATCAAGGTAGTAGTACAGGTAACCTGTTGTTTATTTAGCCGCAAAAACGCCTAGTCAAATTAATTTCAATATTCAACCGAATAATTATTAAATTGCAAATCTATCAAAGACATACACTTGATGGACATTTCGAGTTTCATGATCCAGTTTTAATGCGTCATTATGAATGTGATGTGAGCTAACTAGTGACACGCCTGATTATGACTTCATATAATGGAGTGACAGACGGGATCCCTCTATCGTACATGGGACAGTTATTCCACACTTCGTCCACAATGGCGGTCTATATGAGATTTTAGCAAGAAATAAAGCATGATGTAACAGATAATATGAAATAGCTTGATAACAAATTAACATAGCACTGTATAGGTTAGATTTAATGTTAGCTAGAAAATGCAACCATAATTCGGGCGTAAAACCATTGTATTGGAAAAGTGACCCTCCGCCATTGTCTTAAGCATCATAACCCTTATTGGCATGTCTGATATTTGCTATTCAATAATGAAATGTACATGGTCCGGAAACATGTAGACTCTACTCAATTGACCAAGATGCATCACCCGATAATTATGTTTCACTGTATGAACACAAATGACCAGATGTTCAAATGTGAATATTGATTTCTTAAAGCTTGGACTGTGTTACATTACGCTTCTTCGAAACAACTTGTATATTACCAGATAAATGGGCGGCCATGTAATCGCATCCAAACTGACCTAGTCTGAACACATGTAGAAATTATTAAATACATGTACACGTATCATTATATATATATATTGCCCTAACCATTGTATATACCGTAGGTAATAGCTTTGCCATATTTAAAAAGCAATTATTCTCAAACGAGTTGACAAGTATTTATTCTGTTATAGCCCTTTGAAAGAAGAATCTTGATTTCAAGATACGACTGCTAATACTCATGATAACACAGGTTATTGGGCCGGTACTGGACCAACACTAGGCCAATATCGCCCAGTACCCTGCATTATCAGGATCGCTTTTAATATTTCGGACATACACTGACGTGGAACTGTGTATTATATTGGATATGTATATATATATATCAGTTGATCATTCTTATTCAGCACTGAGATTTAGAGAGATTGTCATCAACATACTAAGTAGATTTTATAATCAGCTTCTTAGACCTGCAGTCTGTGAGATCAGGACATAATTGTTAAGTCATGAATGTTTTCAGGCTCATCCACACCATACCATCACAACTCAATATCAAGTAATTGTACTGTAAGTCGATGATGCGAATTCTAGCGTCATGTGTCAATCACACTCCATACCGCTTACATATTAAGGTCCTGTTTCTTTCAACTATTCCTCCACATGCTCAACGATTTTCAAGCGCCATGGGAAACTGTCTGGCCGCCAGATTTCTAGAATAGTATAACTGAAGTATACTAATTTGGGTTGATTCTTTTTATCCAGATCTTCTTTACTATATGAGCTGCCCCGTTACGAAAACGTGACAAACAATATTCTTCTGGATCCAGTAGAGAATTAAGCAATATACACTGCGTCCACATGTTTGAAAGAGCAGACGGCAGATTACCACTTCAATGGAGCGCGTGATCTAGCACAAGTGGTGTTCCTATGACTGAAGAAGGCTGCATATAAGCCCCCTGCGAGACGACATGGTCGATTACTCGATAAGAGAAGCAGTATTAAATCAAATGTGTGGATACACTCTGTATATGATAATCAAGATCAATTTACAAACAACCAGTTTGTTAGATTCCACTCAAATTGCACTCGCTTAGTTGGTTATGTGCAATAGACCGTCATTTACTTTACATGAGCTAATGATAATGATAAACTACTTTATAATTTGAACAAAACTTTCACTAATGTTAATATCAGCAATATCATACAATGTGGTAGCTAGGGTACGAATATATTGTTGTGCTCTGTCAGCTGCAAATTCCATTTTCCTATCTCAATGCCATCGATAGAATGAACCTTCCTGTTTATACATCTACCATATGACATGATAATCAAATATGTGACGCGTAAGATACTATCATAATCAATGACGTAGATACGTTCGTCACGACAGCTTAATTGGCGACGGACTAAGGGTTGTTGTACGAATTGTATGTCTTTACTATTTAATAAAGATACTGTTGAATATTTTGAAACTAAGTTGACTGAGCGCTGTTGAGGCCATATGCAGCAACAGTACACAGGCAAATTAGTTGCAAAATATTAAACAGCTTACCTCTATAGTTTTCTGGAAATTGATAGTCAGCCAGTTCAGGGATCAATCGGTACCTATACAGGCGGAGCTTAGCTAGAGATGGGCGGTCGTAGCTAAAACCGGATTTCTTCATTGTACACTGGCCACAAAGAGTGTACCTGTGCCTAAACTGTTTTGAAATAACGATATAAAGATAATGGCTTATGGGATTGACAATTCATCACTTGCAATCACATGCAAGCTGGTAATGGGTCTTATCACGCATCACACGTTCCCGGTTGGATCCGATCTGAGTTAAACACCTGTTCTGCAATACAGGGATACAAGGAATCCGAGGTTATCCGAGGTAAAACATGTTTGATATGTATATCTTCACTATAACATAACAGCTATGCATTGTGCTTGGACAGCTAATGATTACAATCCAGTTTATTTGATGTCACTTAATAATATTAATGGATACATTGTTTTTCGAGATGAAATATTGCACTTAATGTACCTAAAACTTATAGTAGTGTTATTTATCGTGATGCACTTCATGATTAACTGGCTGATGATTAACTGGAGCAACTAGAACACAAATAACACACCTTAAATTATTGGCAATGAGAAAACAATACTGTCCATATTCAAGAATAAATCCCCACGTGTGCGGAAATGTGACACCGTCACTTTTGACAAAAAAGCCTAACAATTTACCGTTTAAGTTTTTTAGATAACTGTTGGAGTACATTTCACGTGAGGCCATGAAAAAGACTGTACGAGTAAATGCGGTTAACTCTATCAAATAATACTATTGATCCTGACAAATGATAATAAATCGATGTGCCTGAAATTTATAAAGCCGAAGTAGTTATCTTATATAGCATCAGCTTCACATAGCACGGTGTTCAAACTGAGAATCAGACTGTGTGTAAAGGAAACTGGATCAACGAAGTGTGTAAAAGAAACTGGATTAACGATGTTGACAATTCGGTGGTATATGTGTTTCCTTATAGGCTCTCCAAACGAATTCCCCAGTGTACCAATTACCAAGTTATTCTATGGACGTATTGAGATTTAAGTGGGTCTGATTGCACCGCTGCATATATCAGTTTGGTATAGCCGCAGGATCTAACCATCGGGCTTTTAAGCAATGCAAGATAAACTTATCTAATGCAACTCCTCAGTGATATAAACAATTTTGTCATGGAATACAGTAATACAAATTCGACAATGTTTAAGTCACCCGATCAGTGAACAAATCGAAGCGAATACATACTAAACAAGGGCAATCAAAGATTGCCGACCCTCGACATACAGCCCCCCCCCCTCCCAACACCCCCACCAACCTCCGCCTCCATCATTGTCACACTCTAAAAGGTTTTTAGAATTTTCAGGATTTTCCTGGATCATGACACACGTCGAGCAATCATAGTGTAGGGTCACACCCTTTCCTTTTTAAAATCGTAACTAAATCGAACCGGTAATATCCAAGGTGTCCGTTGAATTTTATCTGATCGACACACACGCACGCACGCACGCACGCACGCACACACGCTCGCACGCACGCACGCACGCACGCACGCACTCTTGCACACAGAGACCCATCACAAAACCCTCTTCCCCAAGGGTAAAATATACATTTTGCACCCGTGTTGAAGCGAAAACATCAACGTTGTTAACCATTAACAGCAACAGAAGACATCCTATGTTACTAATGTGCATTGATCAATAGCAGTCGACAGTTACGTGGGGAATGGGTAACTTGGATTCCCCTGAGTGACGTCACTTAATAGTATTATCTTACTACATATCAAGTGCATGGTAATTCATGTGACGTCCATTAGTTACGCTACATGAAAATACCACGCACGGATAGATACATTGACAGTTGGCAATATTCAGAACAGACATGCATTGCTCCACATGTTTATCGATGTGCAAGCGTCTTGGGAAAATGTCCGGCTGTCGGTTCTCCAAATAATTGTAGTATCCTAATATTGGTTGACCTTTTATCTAGACAGATTTTCCTTGCATTCTTACAATTCATCCGGCACAGACACTACCCATCTTCAAATTGATCGAGACTACCATCACTCCAATATGTGACAAAATATATTCCTCTGGATCCAGTGGAGTATGAATTATTAGACATTGCCTCACAGGAACAGACAGCTTACCACGCCAATGGAGTATGTGATCGTGCACAAGTATTGGTTTCATGCTTGACGATGGCTGTCTTTAATCACCCTGCGAGATGCATGGATTTCTTACTCGATAGGAGAGCTAGCATTAAATCATATTTGCCTAAATGTGATTCAAGAGCAATTTACAAATCATTATGTAGGATTTAACCCACATGCTTTATCCACTGTGGCAGTATGTGAGGAGTTATTTGAACCGTGAAGCGCGTCTTGTATGATATCTGCTGAAGATGGTAAAATATTATATTATCTGAACAAAGGTTCCATCAAAATTAATTTAATTAGTATTATGATGCATATGATGGTGTAGCATAATGCAGCTGTGCTAAAGGAATGCAAAATTGCAAATGCTGTTTTCCTATCACATATTCAGTGATAAAATAGTGCAATGTTTATTAATAGTGAAATCAATGATACCGTCTCATTAGTGTGTCTATGAAAGCTGCATAAAATGATGTAAATATGGTTTACATGTACAACATTAGTTCCAAGTCGATCATATAATATTCAATAATGTGTCTTCACTATTAATCATTTCCATACAGCAGACCAAATGCGAGAAGATATATTGCTTCTGCAACATAATTTATTGAAGAAGAATTGGATAATAATTTTGGCAATTGCCTTCTAGTATGATTAAATTAGAAGTGTGAATCAACGAGGCTGTATGTTTCTCAACCAGCTGGGCATATAACACGTGTTTGAGCTATAATTAATCTTACCGATTTCTGACACTCTTTGCAGTTGGTGCTACGGTAGTGAATATGTACCAACCCGACCCTATTCGCGACACTCAATTAAAGGCATCCAATGATGCATTGCCATTGCGCATGCACATGCGTACCTGCGTAAAAAAGTGCATGGTTGTGTGTGAAGCCGAATTTTCGATGGTGATAATTCAGTGGGATAATGCTTAATTACAGCTGTCGGTGCCGGATTGCTGGCATAATTTCATCCAGTGATCGCCAGTGTGCCAGTTACTGAGCCATTCTGTGGTGATATTGAGAATAATATGTATCTATTTGCTTGATTGAATAGATCATCCGCGAATGGTCGCATGATCTAATGATCGATGATTACTTTACGAGACAAATTTGTGCAAGGCCTTTCCTCTGAGATTTACCTAATATGTCCATGAAACGCACTGCTGCAATTTAAAGAATACCACGGCTAATAAATATACAAAGGTAGGTAATGGAAGCGAAAGTTATATCCATTTTGAGAACATCATACAGTGCAATTTGACCAACGCGTTGTCTTGCCACGATGCTATGTACATCTTATTATTATGGTATTAATTTCAGAATCCCAGAGTACTCTTGTAAATAAATATTTCCATATATATTTTCAAATATTGTACATAAGGCAGTAGAAAATTACAATTTTACCTGGGCTTTCTCAGTTTTAAAATAACAAATTAATATCGCGTCAATAAATTAACTGTATCCTGCACATGTATCTAAGATGTTTATAGCAACTACTGTACCAAGCTGAGCATGAACATAATAACAGCGATGCAGATTCTAAGTGAGTTATAAGTTAAGCCTGTCTGTACCGACAATGTGCATGTGACACTTCTGATCCACACAAATTAAAAAATAAAGACAAGTGGCCGCCTAATACAGTTCAGCAACCATAGGTCATGGCTTTCGTGGGCTACATGATAGTTGCGCTTTGAGATGTGTGTCGTTTCAATCTCTCATCTCGATGAAAAGTTATTTTGTAGACCACAAGACACATGTATGTTATAGATTTGTTTAACTACAGTGAGATTATTACATATGCAGTGACCAAGAGCATGGTGAAAGGGAAAGTAAAACGATAATAATTATACACCCATCTTTTGATGTAAGTACATACAAATGTGCAATCCAAACAGTTACACCAATACATGGTTTATCTATTCCGAATCTTCACCATATTGATCGTCAAACAGGCTATCGATTGGCTTATTCGTGGTACTTCTATAACATCTAAAAGATAAAAACGATAGAGGTGCACCGGCCATCATTTTGACACAAGTACATTTGCTAGTCTTGCATTGTAATTTGTACTTACAAGTTAGCGGTTTAGGACATGCTGTGTCCGCTTCCTCATGTATTGCGATCTGGAACTTGGCTACGCCACCACAGGACGATTCCACATATGCTGGCCCCACAAAGCAGCCTGCAGTCACAACAAACGCTTCTTAAGTAATCGCAAGCATTGTCTGTTCAATCAGACAAAAGTTTCCAAGGCCTGATTTGTTCTCTGCGAATTCAATGAAGACCTTCCATTGCTGAGGTATAGGAGCACCCCGTTATCCATACGCATGCACATATGGGCATGGCGATTCAAAGTACACGTTGTCCTTGTGAATTCCTTAATTGACGATGATTCATGGTGATCTAATGCAGCATCAATTATAGTACATGTGTCACTGAATTGACTACGTACATTCCTTACAAAGACGTCTCCAATGTCACCAAATGGTTTACATCCAGTTGCTGCATCATATCCATTCCATATCTACAAAGCATGAAACTAAAGAAAATGACGATCCACTTCGTTGCGGCAAACCATGGTGGATAGGTACAATCCCGGGCTCACTACCTTGCAGTACTACTGACATTACTGCACGCTGCGTCATGGGGAACATAGCTTTCGAGTCCTTCTTGAAGCTATGGATTCGTAGATCGAAGATGCCCTTGATAAAAAAGACTGTGTTTATATGATATCCTTGATGTTGTATAACTGTAACAGCTTGGCAGCTCCAAAGACAGCTCTAGACAAACTCGATGCGTGCCACCACAAACACTTAACAACATCACTGGACACCGATTTTCTAGACAGCATACTTTACAATGATGCACAAGATGTGTAATACGTCGCCGCTGTCTGTAAAAGTCGGTCAGCAAAGATGGTCCATGTTTGGGCATGTGCTAAGGATACCAGAAGAGACACCAGCACAGCACATAGAGCCTTAGAATTTGCCCTACTCGGAGGCAGCAAATACAAAGCCAGGAGAGGATGTCATTGCAAAACTCTGCCAAGCGTGCTACGAGGCGACCTCAAGAAGGCTGGAATCGGTACACTCAAGTCAGGAATGGACCTTGGGAAGCTAAGGATTTCGGCTTACGACAAGACATAGTGGGCAAAAGCGAAGAAGGACTGATTGCAGCTGTAGGATGTCTTCTTCTACTACAGGCGCAGAATACAGTTATCATACATACACGCAGCATCAATGGAGATGCACTTGTGACATTTCTTACTTCCAGCATGCCCTAAGACTACACCAGCATCCTTAAATCAAATAGACTCAAGACTACGCAAAGTAAAAGGAAAACCTCTAGTTCGCGAGTATCGCTCCTATGGAGGAGCAGACGCCAACATGCCGAATCCTTAATTTAAACAGATTGACATGGATTCTCAGAGTTAGGCTCAGAATTTATTCTCAGCGAGCTAGCCTCACAAATTCATAGTCGGTAAAAGCGAAGAAGGACGGATAGCAGCAGCGGGATGCTTTTACTACTACAGCTGCAGAATACAGAAATCATACATATCCATTCCATCAATGCTCATTCAGAAGATGTTCTTCGGAGTGCAATCCCTCAACTACATGACTGTGTAAATGCTGATTTGTTAGTCGGTCTAAGAGTATCATCCACATTCGACAGAGCATTGGTAAGTTTACACTGTTGAACGTTTCAGGTCTATGATTTCTTACCCATTGAGCTTCGTCAATCAATCTCATCAATCAATATGTCAGGATCAGACTTCACACCATTGAGTTTCCTTTCCATTAAAACTCTCCTCATCTATATAATTTCGCAAACGTCTTCGGGTTTTGATTTAGAAATCTATAATATAATGATTTTCTTGACACATGCTATCACATTATTTTACTACTAATTTCCCTTCTGTGAACTCTCTGTCCACATCTAGTGCTCTGGAAGATGGTTTGTCTAAGTTGGAAGAACTGGTACCCGATCCCATTGTATATTTTCGTGCAAATATGTTAAATCAAATATATCTGGTTCTGTGCTCTAAGGTTGTTGCATATCGGCAAGGTAGACGAAACACCATCTAGTTTCTGTGATTGCAAAGGATCATCGATATTATGGCATGAAGAATAGCTGTATTGCTGCGGAAGATTCACTACTATAAGAAACATGTTCCTGATAACTTGTTTTTTTATATTTGCGAATGTTGAACAGCAATGCACCTATGTTTCATGCTATCATATTTAATCATGTCCGCAACGACATCTAATCACTATTATCGTCGCCCGATATCACACGATAGCTAGGACCAGAGCCCTCGAATACAATATTTAAATAGTACCGCCGATATCAGTTGAGGCACAGATCAGATGGATGTGTTGCTGTCATTTATTTACAGGTCAGCAGTGTGAAAATAGAGATAACCGTGATGTTGATATCCATTGATTGATACTATAAATGCAATGGAAGAATCCACTTTTAGCTGTGTCCCACCCATCTCTAGCTAGGCTCCACCCACGCTTTGTCCGCGCTTGGATCAATCTACGATCCCAGCACTCTCTGAATCTCAATTTCAAGAAAACTATACAGGTAAGCTGTCGAATATTTTGAAAGTACATTGGCTGGTTGCTGTTGCTGCCTATGGCCACAACAGTGGCCAGTCAAATTAGTTTCAAACTATTCAACAGAATGTTTATTAAAGAGTAAAGACATACAATTCCTACAACATGACGGACTGAATCGTGTCCTTTATGGCGAAATTGGTCATTATGTCAGCCTACATGAGACGTTGTTGATTATGACGTCATATGATTGATCGCTAAACTGGATTCATCCATTGATCATGATATACTTGTTCTGCTGGTCCTATTAGGAGCTAAATCCAAACAATCGAGAAGCAATTCAGGCATACGCACTTTCACCAATATGACTGTTTAAACTCACGGATGTCGTCAGATCTGGGCACGTCCCTCGACGTTGAGTCTAGTATCTGCTTTCAACTGATCAGTATAGCCATGTATCGGATGTATGTACTGCTCCAGTCATACGTCAGGGCATGTGGTCGGAAGGCCTCTTCCTTCTAAAATCTTGTAAAAATCACATTTGTCTGTTAGTCCAGGAGCTAAAGCTAGGTCAGAATCGTGACGTAGCACACCCAGTATTCGGAAGGTCTGCCACTTGCTGTGGCATGGGGGACATGTCCCACACATTTTAAGCCCTGTTGTATAAACAAATTGTGGTAGCTCTAATTAGTTATCCTGATTTCTCTGCATAGGGGGTCTAGGCTTTGGCTGTATCCACAGTGCACAACGATATAAGCATGATCGTGTCATAACTCAAAGTAATATCGTATTAGATTCACCATATATGATATTTAGACGGATATCGACCTAACGTATATCCAACATACATTTTGAAAACAGAATTCTTGATTGGCCATATATGTCAAGGCAAAGGAAATACAGTGGCGATATAAAGAAGAGTTTAGTGACACTGTGATCAGACTGGGGGGATTCCACATTGCGCTAAACTACTTAGCTGTTATTGGAAAGATGTTTGATGACTCTGGCTTAGAAGATCTCCTCATAGAGGCCAACACATATGGTAGCAGCACGGCTGCTGCTCTACTTAAAGGGAAGTCATATAATCGAGGAGTGAGGGCTCACAAATTGGTTATGGAAGCGCTGCTGCGATTACAATGGCAGTCTTTTTCCAAATGGGTTCAACAAAATGGACAACATGAAGACCACATTACTCCAACAGAATTGGAGAGTCTGGATGAGAAAATCAAGATGTGCCGAAGCAGCATTGACGACTTAGACGCACTGCAAGAAAATTTCAAAGAGGTGTGTATGTACGTGAATAAATTGCAACAGCTGTTCAAATCCTTTAAAGTTGAGTCAAGCTCGAAATCACACCTGTTCGCATTTTGGAACTCATATATTCATATGGTAGAGCTGCTGCTTGGATTCATAAGAGCTGAGAGAACTGGAGATTGGCAGGCACACCTATCTGCTACTGCTGCTATGGCACCATATTTCTACAGCATGGACAGAACCAATTATGCAAGATGGCTGCCAATATATCTTGCGGACATGAAGATGCTTCCAAGTACACATCCCCATGTACATGAACAATTCTTGAATGGAAATCATTCCGTAAGTCGCTCAGACCATCCATTCAATCAAATGTGGACAGATATGGCCTTAGAGCAATCGATTAATTTGGATTCCAAAAAGCGAGGTGGTATTATTGGAATAACACAAAAGCCAAGAGCTCTGGAGAGGTGGTTTTTAACTAGCCACGAGAGGGCAGCCATAACAACGGTCACAAAGCAAATGTGTGGGTTACAAGATAGTCACATGTTTGGAGTACATAAGGAAATGGGGACTGATCGAATGAACAGGGATGAAACCGATGTGCAGAAGATACTTTCGATGTTCTCATCAGATATAATGACCAATCCCTTTAATATTGCGGAAAACGACGACAGCGAGTGTCTTCCGCATGTAAACATTGCAACTGGCGTGGTATTGCCTAGTGAAATCGCCAAGAGACTTGTTTCAGCCTGTGAAATTGGTAAGGAGATTATGGAAAATTTTGTTCAGGAGAAGACTGCAACAGAGTAGATATAGTTTTTGACAGATATGATAGACTGGAATCTCTCAAAGCGGAAGAGCGGCTAAAACGTGGGTCATCAACAGCATTGGAAGTAAAGATTGCTGGAGGAAATACTCCCGTTCCAAAGCAATGGGCCAAGTACATCAGCAATCCAAGCAACAAAAGTAACCTGGTTGCATTTCTCAGCAAGTGGTGGCGTGATACTGGTCCAAATATGCTATCTGGCGACAATTGCGTCATTCTTGCTGGTGGCTTTAACGATGGAATGGATGTTGTTGTCATTTCAGCGAACAATTCGTCGTATATGGAAGAACTTCGATCAGATCACGAGGAAGCAGATACGAGTATGATGTTGCACGCGCTACACGCTTCAAAAGACCACATGCGTGTTGTTATACAGTCTCCTGATACAGACGTGGCAGTACTTAGTATATATACGTATCGTTCGCTTCACTGTTCTGAACTATGGTTCCGTACGGGCACAAAGGACAAATTGCGATACATACCAATACATACAGTTGCTCAAGTACTGGGCCCAGCTATCTGTCTGTCTTTGCCTGGGTTTCATTCTCTTACAGGTTGTGATAGCACTAGTGCATTATTTGGAGTCGCTAAGAGAAAAGCATTCAATCTCTTAAAGTCATCTGAATGTCATCAGCTTAGCTTAGCCCAACTCGGCGAACATGTTGACTTATCACCGAATTCTGCAATTCTATATGAGAAATTTGTCTGTGAGTTGTATACCACCAGGGATGTGGGAAAGACAGCTGATGAAACCCGTTATTGGCTCTTTTGTCAAAAGAGACAAAGAAATGAAAATCTTCCACCTACATCGAATAGTCTAAAGCATCACACCGAAAGGGCCAATTTTCAAGCTCTTGTTTGGAGACGTTCATTGCAAGCTGTTCAGAATCTTCCATCTCCAAATGGTCATGGCTGGAGTATAGTGGATGGTCTACTCAAGCCTGTTCTAATGTCAAAGGATCCTGCTCCATTTGGATTAATTGAACTCACATCATATAGATGTCAAACGTCTGCCTGCAAAAGAACAGATCTCTGTCAATGCAAGGCTAACAATCTACTCTGCACTGAAGCATGCCTTTGTATGGGAGGTGAAATGTGTGACAATGTTCAGCATACAATTGTCGAAGATGACTCTGATACGGATGAGTAACATTCTCTCATTTGCTCACGTGATAAATATGTCCTACCAGCTTGTGTAGACATGCACTGCATGTCAGTTAAAAGTGTAATTATGAAAAATGTAGAAAACATGGGCATTGTTGTAGCTAAGGTATTGCTGGTCACAAGAAGACCTAAGTGCCCCAATATGTACAAAGCAACATACGGGTGTCTTAAACGAGGTTGATTATGTATAAATCTGCGATATACGATCACTCCTTTCCATTTTGCTTAAGATTGTATTGATATAACATGCGCTTGTTTGTGAAAAATTTACCATTGTGAAAATTGTTTGAGAGCTACATTCAACACCTATTGTAAATGGGCTTCTCACGGGTTAGTGATACCACAATTTTCTTGTACAACACGGCTCAGAATATACCCAAGACATCTGTCTAGCATAATATAGAGACAAACCTTCTGAATACTGGGTGTGATACGAAACCATTCTTCTAGACCCCTTTTGAAAATTGGCTCCCGGACTATGTGCACATAAAAAGATCAATGTTGTGGTCAAACATGGGTCACCAGTAATATCCCCAGTGTCTGCTATCATTACAGCGCAAATTGAACCACCATTATCCAGAATCATTATTATGTCCCCGGAAACGTTCTTCGTGCTTTGACTATGTTAGCCACCACGTACTGGTCATCCCTGTTCAATGGAGCCACAGCCATGATTTGCACATCGTATTCGTGAATCAACAGCTTGCATTACATTTCTAGCGACTCATGACTGACAATAGTTGATATCTACAGTAGGAGAAGCGTTGCATTGGATTGATCCGATCTGGCGCTCATGTATATGCTATCATAATCAAGTACGTCATATGTAGGCTGATGCCACAATCATAGTGACGTATTATAGTTCCATCAGAAATCCGAAAATACAATTTACGAATTTAATAATGCTATGTCTTTGATGAATTTGCATTCCGTTGAATATTTCCAAACTAATTTGACTGGGAGCTGCTGCTGCCTATCTGCTGTTATAGGCAGTACCAGCTACTTATCTTGGAATTGCGATATCTGCGAATTCAGGATGCACAGGTTATGAATCGATATCAACACGCGCAAAATGTGGGAGTGGCATAGCTAGAAATGGTACCGCAATTCTGGGTAGAACAACTATTCCTGATTCGGTCCAATTTTTCATGACGTTGCGTATGAGATTGTGGCAATGTTGTAACTTGCAGTACAGAATAACCTTAAATTGTATTAACATATATGACTTAGATGCATAGTGCTAACTAGTCAAAGTAACTGTAACTGGGGCTGTCGGTGGCGATTATTTGAAAAGTGTCGTTGTCTTGATCATAGGAACCCTTTAGACCACGTGCCACATTTAGTATTGTCGTGGGTGCGGATGGATGGTAGTTGGTTCATAGGCTCGACTTCCAGTGGGATATACCATGTAGTGATACGGCACACAATATACATCCTAGGGTATTTGAGTATGATCACACCTATCTGATCGCTTCGCGTCAAGTTTGATGTATTGCATAGCCATGCGTGAACTCAGCTGTGATGGCTAGTCGTGTTGTCAATACGTTTCCCAGGGGTAGCTACCGGCTGAAGAAATGCATCCTTGGGCCGCCTCCCTGTGTGCGTGCGTGTAAGCGTGCATGTGTATCTGAGTGCGTGCGTGCGTGCGTGCGTGCGTGCGTGCGTGCGTGCGTGCGTGCGTGCGTGCGTGCGTGCGTGCGTGCGTGCGTGCGTGCGTGCGTGCACTCATGCTCGCTTTGGGTCCGTTATTGCAGCGTAATCTTCCTAAGCATGGTGTTAGCGACGTAAGGCATTGCCCTCCTGTTATCCGGACCGGTGGACAACAGTGAATTGAAATATTCGTGGGACCCTCAACAACGCCGCTATATGTCTTTCCTGGTTGCCCATGTTCTGCAATCAACGAAGTGAGGCATTGCATGCTGCTGTATAACATCCACTCTTGTGTACGTTGGTGAATATCACTACTTTGGAGAGAACCTATTGACGTAGTCACATATTAGATGTTTCTCATTAGTTAAATGTGTCTAATTGAGAAGAGAGTCTTGTCTGACTCTTCCAGTGTTCCAGTTCATAACATGAATGCAATCGGGTTTGGGCATTTGGTCAATAGCATGATCTGCTTCTTCCTGCTTCCCACATGAGCGGATCCTTGGTCGCTTATATTGAGTTGATCCCTTCTAGACTGACGATTCGAAGCGGCTCCCATCCGGCCAGGGTAAAAAGGAACCACTCTATCTCGTTATAAGAAACGTAACATACAGTCATTTCTTCCTATAATGCGTACCAAAACGACGCCATGCTCGCATAGGTTGACACTTACACATTACGTCATCGTCTCCGACGATTTAGCACAATCTATGTATCACGTCAAAAGAGTCCGCAGTAAATGAATCCCATATCATGTATTATCTAAAACAGATTTTGTGGGATTTTAGTTATTCGTCATATGCCAGTTTGTCCATAATTGTATCATTTATAGGAATGTTAGCAGCGTTAGAAATGATCAACGACGTAGCTGCCTAATGATGAAACGCAGCACTCTGCTAATATGCTGACCTATTGTTATGTTCCGGTTCGAAATATGGAAGAAGACACGTTGAAGATATATTGATTGCCTGTATCGTGTGAGAGATGCTACATGTAGATGAGTAATTCTTAAAACTCTTGCCTTCCAGACAGCCAAAATGGTAATGAGCGAATCCACTTTTAAATAGGTCTCGTCCATTTCTATCCAAGCTCCACCCACGATTTATCCGCAATGGGATCGAACGATCCCTGGATTCCCAGAACCCCAATGCTATGGTAACTATATAGCTAACCTGATAAATATTTTGACACTAATTTGATTGAGTGCTATTTCTTGCATTCACGATGCCATTAGCTACATCATTCATTATACATTTTGATTGTGACGCCAACATGGATGTGACGTAATTGATTATGACGTCATATACCTGACTGATAGATCGGATTCATCCATTAGATAAGCTTGTATCGCAATACCGGTATGATACCAAATGGGCGTGTTTTCTTTGATCACAATATAATGGCTCCGTATTGCAGGTGATATCGAAGAATCAGCTTCTTTTCGCAATGCACTTTGTCTTTCAAGCATTCTAAGACCATGTTTAATATGGCTCCTCAGCATTTCCAATATAAATATGTCAAGGAATCACTTAATTTGCCAGGATGTTTCAAATCACATGCTGAACAGAATCAACAGCTGTACAAATCTGGGCATTGCTTTCTTGAACCATGGGCATTGCGACATTACCGTTGTTCGATATTGCCAGGGAAATATCTGTCCTTGGAATAATTTCGCTGTTGAGCTAGTTTTGCACACATGCATGTATTATCGATTAAATGTACACACCCTATCATCATATATCACTACAATCCATTTTATAATCTCATATATTAGGGTTAACATTTTCTAAATGACAAACCATTGCAAAGGATTTTGAAGTCGAGTTGACTAATATTCAGAACTAGGAATCTCGAATTCAAAACGCATATCCAGGTAGGTTTAATATATCTAATGTCAGATGCCTGCGAGCTGGTTCTTACAATGTAAACTATTGCTTGTCATTGATCGTTCAACGTCGTGGTGTGACGCGGCACTGCCCTCCTGAGAAAGTGCCATCAATGTTCTCAACATATCCTATACTCACCTTTCTAGAAGCACAAACAAAAGCAAAATTGTCAATAACATAATACTACAACCCACGCACACTTATTAACTGCTACACTGATAACGCAGGTGACTGGGCCGGTACTAGTCCACTACTGAGCCAATACGGCTCGTTATAGGCACCGTTACAGCCCTGTAACCTGAGTTATTAGAACAGGGCTGTTGCCCGATTCCACAAAATGTACCCACGCACATATCAACCTCACGCTCATCATTCTCCACGCCAACGCGTTTGGTATACTTTCTTTCAGCCATTGCCCAGCATACCTATCGATTATCAAGCATTAAGAAACGGTCTGCCGACCGGTTGCTCCTCATAATTGGAGCACAATAATTTGGATTGACTCGTTTTTTATATAGACACCCTTTTCTGAACGATCTGTCATGCACACACACTGCAGCCGTCGAATTGATTGAGTTTCCATCATTCCATTACGTGACAAAACACAGTCCACTGAATCCTGCGGCCTATTAAGTACTTGACGACGCGCCAAATTAATGAAAGAACAGGTGGCAGATTACCATGTTAAGGAAGCGTATGATTTTGTATAAGTATGTGTTTCTGAAGAGCTAATGCCGCCTTTTAGTCCCATAACAAATGAAAATATTTGTTAATCGATTAGACGGTTAACATTAAATCATATTTCTCTATTGAAATAATATTTGTGTATATATTAGATTTATGAGCAATTTACAAACCACGATGATTTTGTTATATTTTATGCCATATCCACCAAGGTGTTGGGGCGTATTCACGAAGGGAACTAATACATAGAAACATGCATACGTAGATCGTATATAGTCAAATGACGCATTCCGTTTTATCCTTAGCTAGAGTTAAACTCAGCAGTTTATTTCTCACAGCCAACATAACGCGCTGGCTTTCCAGATTGAAAGGATAAATACAGATTGATGCATTTTATGCCGAACTAGTTACACATAATTAGTCGCAATTGCAATTGCAGTGCTGTTCTTCAAATCAGAGGGGGTTCAAATGGGAACTGGAAACAAATTATCAGTCTATATATATATATGTATATATATATATATATATATATATATATGATCGACTTTTACGGACAGCGAATATGTATTACATATTTTGTATAGTGTATCATTGGAGATTAAGCTAACCGGCCATCAGTGGGCAGTGATGGTGTGGACATAATTGCGGTGGCAGGCATTAAGCTTGTTCAGAGCTGCCTTTTGGAACTACCCAGCTGTCACAGTTGTACATCATCAAGGATACGCTGGTGGCGTATTCAAAAGTAACCTATTTGCCAAAGGCAGATTTGCTCTACAAATCACAGCTTCCAGAAGTACGGGAAAGCTAGGTTTCCGATGATGCAGGGTGCAGCAATATCAGATGTACTGCAAAGTGGTGAGTCCGTGATTTTGCTTTTCCGCCATGATTTGCCATTGTGGAGTGGATCGTAACTTCCGTTAGCTTCCTCATGAGTGTACAGAGTGTTGTTTTTATGAGGTCATCTCGTAGTACGCTTAACCGATTTATGCAATGACGTACTCTCCTGGCTTTATATTTGCTGACTCCCAGTAGGGAGAATTCCAAGGCTTTCGGTGCTGCTGTGGCTTCTGGTATCCTTAGCAAATGGCCAACTGTGGACCAACTTTTGCTGAAAGTGGCGATGTATTATACATCTTCTATAGCGCATCGTTGTGTATTATCTGCATAGATCTGCTAAGTGACCTCAACAAAACAGGACTCGCTACATTCAGATTAAAAAGAACCAAGCTAAGGAGTTTGGCTGAGAAAAAGTACCGTGGTCAAAGGCGTAGCTGGACTAATTGCAGCTGTAGGATGTTTCTAAACTACACCTGCACAATGAAGTATATCACAATCATCATATAATCGAACTTGACATTGTATTTATCAGGTACACGACCTTTTCAGAGGTCCTATTCAATTCTCGATATGCTGCACCTATTTGTAGCCACGCTCGCTCTACCAACGGTGTACGTGGATTTGTATAAAATGTTAACTAGTTGAACCCTGAATTCCGCGGATCCCCAGGCAGATAATTTGTCGAATATTTTTAGATTAATGCCACTGGAAGCCGTTCCTACTTATAACAGTCACAACCCTCAGTTAAATTAGTTTCAGAATAGTCAACAGAATGTTTATTAAACTGTAAATTCACTACGGACAAAGAATGGAGGAATCCCGTTTTAGCTAAGCTCCACCCACATATTGCCAGTGTTAGGATCTATCGATCCCTGAACTCACTGACTATCATTTTCCTGAAAACTATGCAGGTAACATGTGGTTCTATGGCAGCAACAGCGCCCAGTCATCTGAGTTTCAAAATATTCAAAAGCATGTTTATTAAATGGTATATACATATAATTTGTACAGCCTGATGGGCTATTACTCATTTAAGACGGACTATATCGAGTCATTCATGACATGTTTGTGTATGACATCAGCCTACATGTGATGTAGTTGAGTATGACGTCATATTACTGACTAAGAAACTGGAATCCTCAACTAAGACGGTTACTGTAAGATATTTCCATGTTTGTGTCGGACCTACGTTAAATGATTGTGGTGTTAGCAACTAAGTGACCCATTTTCTGTGTTACTTCCCATACTTGAATGAGATAAGACGATTTTGTTGACTGCCCTCTTTGCAGACATTGGCCCTTTATTCCTCTCGGGTTGGAATACATGGACCTCTGGTTCTGGAGACGTCTTTAGTCCAAACCTTAACTTTACAGAGTCATTGGTGCATCGTGTGCAGTGTTCCTAGTACCGCTTTATTTAAAGCTGCCTTTGCCGAGGGATAATCAGTAGAAGGCACCGGCGTGTAGGACGCACCCACAGATGCTGCTATGTGGATCCTCGTATCTGAAGATACCATGTCAGTCTACATCAAGTCTTCTATTCGCTGATCTATTATATTCTCAGTCATGGTCATACTACGCTCTGATCTTCCGTTCTGATCTATCCTACAATCTCGAAATCAGTCCTTCCAATCTAAAGCTATTCTTTCCAACCACTCGTTTTCCTTTCAAAGTCGTATTCTACTTATGTATCTATTAATAGTTTTTTTAATAACCGAGACGCAGCTGATTCGTAACACGGGTACATTTGACGAATGCTATTCTTAGCTTTTTAATAATAGCTAGCGTACATGAAATATATACGTCAAGCAGGTCTAACATAAGTTTCACGCTCTAAATTTGCTTCAACCGGGACTGGATACAACCTAATGTCAGCATAAGATATATCACGCAAGCACCAGACATCAACACTCCAATATGTCACTTGTTATCTGAGTTCGCAATCATAATAACGTAGGTCCGTCACGAAAGTGGCAATAGTCCGTCACGAAAGTGATTGAATTGTATTTGTTGATGAATTTACAATTTACTAAATAGTGTGTTGGCAAAAGCCACCAGTCAGATTGCTTTCAACAGTGTCAAAACCTTACCAGTACCATGAAATTAGGATTATGTGAATTATCGTTTCAATGTCTTAAAATCCATCAAAATATGCATACGATTTGGGCGGTGTTTAAAGAGAAATGAACACCCTAACTAGAAATGCACACTACTGTTACCGCACCTATATTTGATCCAATTATATGTAAACGGAACATACGGTTTTACTCAGCTGCCGTAGGTTCAGGTGTAAGTACACGGCTGCCGGTGATACATGCATGATCATGTACTCGGCTGCCGTAGTTTCAGGTTTACGTTAAGTACTCTGCTGCCGAAGTTTCAGCCTTAATTATTCGGCTGCCGGAGTTTCATGGTTAAGTACTCGGCTGCCAGAGTTTCAGGTTTGTTTACGCAATAGGCTGTCAGAGTTTCAGGTTTAAATACGTGGCTGCCTGAGTTTCATATTAAGTAGTCGGCTGCCAGGGTTTCAGTTTTAACTTCTCGGTTTCCAGAGTTTCAGGTTTAAGTACTCGGCTGGAAAAGTGTCAGCATCAATTACACGGTTGCCGGAATTTCATGTTTAAGTAATTGGCTGCCGGAGATTCAGCTTTAAGCAATTGGCTGCCGAAGTGTCGGGTTTAGGCACTCGGCTTCAGGAGTTTCAGGTTTAAGTACTCAGCTCCCAGAGTATCGGATTTAAGTACTCGGCTGCCAGAGTTGCAGGTTTAAGTACTCAAATGCCAGACATTCAGTTTTAAGTCCTCAGCTGCCAGAGTTGCAGGTTTAAGTACTCAAATGCCAGACATTCAGTTTTAAGTCCTCAGCTGCAAGAGTTTCAGGTTTAAGTACTCGGCTACCGGAGTTTCAGGTTCAGGTACTCGCCTGTCAGAGTTTCAGGTTTGTATTCTCGGCTGCTGGAGTTTCAGGTTTAAGTACTCAGCTCCTAGTTTGAGGTTTAAGTACACCGCTGTGAGAGTTTCATACTTCAGTAATCGGCTGACTGAGCTTCAGATTTAAGTTTACAGCTGTTGGAGTTTCCAGTTTAAACAGTCAGCTGCAAGAGTTTCAGGTTTAAGGACTCGACTGTCGGAGTTTCATGTTCATTTACTCGGCTGCTGGAAGACAGTGCCTTCTCGGAATTACCGTAATACTAAGCAGTATATTTAAGTGTCTTTTTCTCTTGCGCTTAACGTGCACAACTGTTGCAATAAGGTTCTGCTTATATTTTTTAACATAAGCTGTAGATTTATCCTTTTACACGTCTGCAGATGTAGCTTCTTCATTGGACTACAGACGCTACATTTTCTATTAATATCAGTAAATTTAACATTGCCAAAATTGTATCAACCCGACACGATTGATATCCATAATTAAATTCAAGATAGGCGGCCAAATAAATTGCAAATCAATCGTCATAAAAAATGTCTCTTGAGCTACCTCATCTTTCAACCACAAATGTGTGATCATGGAGAGAAATGCAGTGATCCGATATTGCGTTATCATAAACTTGCCAAAAAGCGAATAACTTAGATATTATACTGGCTAGAAGACAACCGGGGATATATGAATTCCATTTCAATTAAGCTTCTGAGGCAATATTTATTGATTATTTTAATTTATCTTCGCCCGACAACATGGGTGCTGACAAAATAGGCGAACTATCGTCAATGCGCTCGATCAATCGCTAGGAGTTTCGCCGTTATGCACTGCTTGGCACCATTTGCTTTAAAGTCAATAGTGGTTACAAGACGATTTGAACTGAGACTGAACTTTATGTATACATATGATTTGAGTCACATGTTATGTCATGTCACATAATTTAAATTGCAAGGTAACTCTACTTCTAAGCTGTTGAATATTTTGAAACTAACCTGACTGCGTGATGGCAGCAAAAACTCCAAGTCTAATTAGCTTCAGAATATCTAACAGAATGGTTATTTAGTTGTAAATTCATCGAAGACATACGATTGGTACACCAGAGACTGTATTTTCAATTTCCTCGAATTGATCTATGTTTGTTTTTTAGCTGCGTGCAGCAGCTCAATAAACAATCACACCCCCTAGCTCACTAAACCATCATGACCCTTAATCCGTTAGATGGTGAGTCAATCAGTCGAAAATGTCGAGCTTTTGGTGCATGGTAATGAGAATTTGGGGAGCGCGTGCCCGTGGAGTCCCGAAGATGTGTGATAAATGTGGGGCCAAAATGCCAACGGTCAAGGTCAGTGCCACCGTATTAAAAGATGAATATTTTGAAAAATATTCAGATTGGAGTTCTCAAAATAACTCTGGTTTGACTGGAGCGATCTTGACCAGACATGTAGGGAAGATTGTTCACGGGGTCCTGCAGATTCTGGAACAAACTTGGGGTCAAATGGTCAAACATCAAGGTCACCATGACTCTTAAAAATTATTCCAAGCACGAACAATGCGAGTATTGCGTAAATTCTGCTGGTTTAAACACGAAGAGTTGCCACTTTTCACGTTAGACAGCTCGTCTGGCAAGGTAGCAACTCACTAAGCCGTGATGTTCCTTTGTCTGTTAGTTAGTTCGACAGTACGTCGGTCACAAAAGCGTATTCCTGGCTGTTGTTTCAAGAGCTATTCGTACACAGCGTGCGGGGGAGTATATCACTGAGTGAACTAGGAAGTGGAAAGGGATGCAACAGAAAGCAATTATTTGTAATCCGCATTCGCCATGTACTTGTTTGTAAGGCAATTACGATGTTACACACGTGTTACTCTCGAGTGGCAGGAGAATGTGAAGTGACGGATATAACGGCATATGCAAATACTAGTGGATGGTTTTGTGCTAAAAGTCGCGACTCAGTGTGAGCACTATGCGTACACGCATGCCATTATTCAGTTAATGGGTATCTTTCGAATCCAGATATGCTCTAATGTAGTCAGTACTCCATCCATTTTCTGCATATATTGTTTCATCAATATATGCAATGCGTGTGGTGCATATTCTTGGCAATGCGAGACTATCATTTATACCATTGATTAGCTCAGCACTGAACTCTCCAAGGGCACGATTGTGACAGTCACTATGTAGATTAACAGCCTTTCACAATTTACTTAGCTCTATACACCTAAACCTACTCACGCTGTGTAAACATTGCGGTCAACTACCTACTAATCTAATGAATCTAATCCTAATGAAATTCTCTTACCACCTCCTTACATTCATTTCTTAAGCGTATTCAAATATTTTCTGGATGGATCCTCACTATCTTCACAACTCACCACTTCCATTTTCCCATCTGGCCCCAATGTTTGCCACACATACCTCTTCATGTAATTCCAAAGTTATTCACAACTCAGCACTAGAGATTCTTACCCCAGTCCCAGAATCGCCTCCACTGTATTCCCAAATTGTAGTGGTCTTTCAACCCGCCCACCACATTTACCAAATGACAGTAACTATTTTACCATCAATCCATTTATTTATCAACTCAGCACACCGTAATATTTGTAACCTATCTTATCCATGTCTCATCACAATCTGCTACACCTATTTTATACCTGACAATGGAGGGATCCGATTTATCACTCGAGTATCCGAAGTCATGCTCAAAATAGTTCACTTGCTAGCCGACATGACAATAAAAATGACGTAGTTCTGTCACGAAAGTGAAATATGTCCACCAGTACGACTTAGTATTGTACATCTCTGGTGACCGTATAATGTAATACCCATTCTGGTGACATTAGTCTCCATGAATTCAACAGCTTACTTTTATAGGTAGCTTTAAATGTCCATAGAAATGGGACTGAGCTTAGCTAAAATGGGCGGGAAAATCTATAAATGAATCCATCTTTAATAATCTGCTGTCCTGCGTTTCCCAGTCACGGACTCGCGAGCGCACTCCCTCGGTATCACATATGTTCTCTCGCTCGCACCTGGTCTTACTCGCTCACAAGCTCATCCATTCGGTCGCTCACGTACTGACTCGGTCGCTCGCACGCTTTCTCACACGCACGTTTGTTCACACGCTGACACGCCCATTCGCATACTCGTTCGCTCATACACTCACTCGCCCACTCACGCACTCTGTCCGCATATCCGCGCATTCGCTCCCAAGCTCAATCATTCACTCAATTACGGACTCGCTCACTCGCACGCTCGCACAATGCACGTTTTCTCACACGCTGAAACGCTCATTCGCATGCTCATTTGCACATACTCTCTCTCTCTCTCTCTCTCTCTCTCTCTCTCTCTCTCTCTCTCTCTCTCTCTCTCTCTCGCTCTCTCGCTCTCTGTCGCCCACACGCCCGAACATACGCGCATTCGCTCGTAATCTCAGTCATTCGCTCACTCACTCACTTACTGACTCGCTCTATCGGAGACTCGCTCACACGCACACTTTCTTATACGCGGGTGCGTTGATTTGCATGCTCATTCGCTCATACGCTCGCTCGCTCACTCGCCCGCTCATACGCGCACTCATTCATTAGCTTACTCACTCACTCACTCACTCACTCGCGCGTAAGCTCAGTCGCTCACACACATGCCCGCACGCTGGCTCACACGCCTGCTCGCTCACTCACCCACGCACCCACTCGCTCAACATATATTTATACAAATGAGTTATTTTAAATATGTATTTATACATAACCATTTCAACACCGACATGTTGGCATAATACTTTCAAGGCAATCTTACATGTAAGTTGCTGGATATTTTAAAGTAATAAGTTAACCAAAAGATGTGGGTGAAGTAAGCACCAACAGTTCCAGTTAAATTAGTATCAAACTATTCAGCGGGAAACCTTTTGTTTCTTTTCCGTAATTGGGTGTTTATCGAGATTTAAATGAGTAAGAATCATATATATTTAATTTTCAATTCAATTTCACATTCAGGCATATGGGAAATATTTATACAATATTCGTATTATCGTTATTATTATTATTATGATTAAACTCTTTTTGTACTGTTGTATTTCAATCTCTAGATCTGCAGATTATTACCTACTTAGGGCATGTTTCGACTAGAGAGCCATTCCGGAGCAATTCCATACGTTAGAATGGCGTTACTCATGATTAGCTTTCAGGTGAGAACACGGCCTTAGGTTCATTTAAGGAAAATCAACGTATTTAAATCGATCCTAACATGCGTAAACCTAGAACGCTCGGTGCATAGCTGCAAATATATCTCTCTACTATAGGCCTAGTAGGTGCATAAATATATCTTTGTTCTTACTGTGTGTTTATTGCTAATATTGCTAAGAGGCGACAATTTATTTATTTTTTAAACCCATTTACCACTTGCGTGGCCAACTCGCTTAGCAAGACAATCAGTCTAGTAGCAAATTCTTCAAAGAATTGCCCCCTCCACGTCCGCAAGTAGACGCTTCCCAAACCATCTGCAGGAGCCGTTTTCAATCTCCATGACCCTTAATCCTTAAGCACACTAGCTAGCCAAAATATAGAAGCGAACCAGATTGAGAGGGTAATGCATGGAGAAATATGGAGGAGCAGTCCATGGAGTGCCAGTGTACTAATGATGCTTTGTAATCAGACTATTTTAGATTAGTGCTGAAGTCAATGTACTGGCAGAGAAGTTCTGATACTTAATTTTAGTCTCTTCACTCGCATTTGTATTACTGAATAAAAACAGTTGAACAGTTAGAGGTCTGGGAAAGATATGGTTTAAGATAAGATTATTTGAGAAAGCGTCTGTTTGATCTGCGTAAGGGTGTGTGGGGGGTGGGGGGGGGGTGGGTGTGTGTGAAACAAGTAATGTTGAATGGATGCGTCAGCGTGCCCACAATTGCACCGATGGGAATCCGACACAAAGTTGTCGACTAAATGACTGTTTACGTTGCTACACCCATTTCGGAGTCTGGCTAAGGCAATATTCGCTGGTCTTGGTCCTGTATAGTACCATAGCGGAGGAGGTTGCGTGTGGTTCATGGATTCGGTGAGAGGCCCGAGATCTCAATGACCAATCTTGATCACTTACTGGTTAATAGTAAAGACGTTTCCTGATGACCCCTTGACTAGTGACACAACAACCGGTGCATAAGCACCTCGGGGTGGCCAATGTGCCATGTAATTGATGAATCCACCTTTGGCTATACTCACCGCCCAATTATGGATAGGTTCTGCCCATGCATTGCGAGTGTTGGGGTTGATCTTTAAATAATGGATTCCAAGAATCCCAATTTTATGGCACCATAGATGAATATGGCAGCGACAGCGACCAGTCTAGCTAGTTTCAAAATACTCAACAGAACATCTATTAAAAAGCGAAAACATACGATTCGTACAGTTTGACGGACTATTCCTAGGATTTATGACGGAGTATTTCCGTCAATTAAGACTGTCACGCCAACCTATAGGCGACGTAGCTGATTATGACGTCAATACTTTAGTGGATTCATCCAGTTTGAAATAACACTAGCTATCGACTAAAACGAATACACAAGTACCTCTACTAGCCATGGCGACTGATTTATGATTATAAAGATTTACGGGTGCATACTCGCGGCGGAGTGCTTGGAGATGGAATTGTTAGAATTGTATACTTTTGAAAGCTTATATTGTGGACCTTGATGAAGTGAGTCGAGGTAGGATTTGGCTTGTGATGGTTTTATTACGTATAGACTGATATGATTTTTGTGTTCTGAAATTGAACTAGAGACACTAGTCCCTCGTTCAATTACGTAAATGAAACTTATGATGGTTTGTGCGGGGCGAAATCATCATGCGCTGAGCGTATTCATTGCGTTGGGGTACACACATTGGGCTGCCGGGGGTGCTCAGATAGTTTTGTTATCTGACATTCAACTGTGAATGTACACTTTTAGCAGCCTCACTAGTATGTATCATAAGTGTAATGGTACAATATAATGTCACCAAGTAATTAGATATAATATAGTAACATGTATGTATTCATTCTTGTTATACCATGGGACTTTTACTTTTTAATAAAATTGTATGGGAGACGCATTTATAAGACCTGTCTTATCGCACTCCCTCTAAGACAAAAAATAAATTCTGTTTAAACCAAAGAACATTGCGTATGTTTACTTTCCGGATTGAGTATGGGTGTGCTTTGCCGCTTAACCTCTTTCTCTTTCTCTCTCTACATGCTTCAGTAACCTACTCGGAAAATATTAAGATGAATAAAAGTGATAATCAGAAAGAAAGGAATGACAGTGAAATCAGTGACTGAGGCAATCGAGAAGGCATATACTAAGATGTTCTCGTTATTTTGTCGTTGCGTCATCAATATCAATTTATTTACACAAATTATGGTATAATTATGTCCGTTCATATAGTAAATTGATTGGATTAATAGTTTCCTCATTTGTAAACAGATCGTTGTTCAAAAGTTTTGATTTGTATTAAGGGGAGAAATTTGTATTACCCGGCATATGTACAGGCATACACGAGGAGGGGTTGTGGCGTAATGTCTATATAAATAAACTATTGCTCTTGTCGTTTATTCATGTTGATGGATCATAGCTGAGAATTACAACTTCTAACATTAGGCCTATAATGTTCTTGACTTTAATCAATGGATGAATCCACTTGTATCTAGGCCCCGCCTATTTTCAGCTAAGCTCCGCCCACACTTTGCCCGTGTTGGGATCGATCACACCCTGAATTCTCCGACTCTAAATATCATGGTAACTATACAGGTAAGCTGTTGCATATTTTGAATCTAATTTGACTGGGCATTGTTGCTGCCTATGACAGCATCCGCGCCAGTCAAACTAGTTTCAAGATATTCAAAAGAATGCGTATTAAATTGTAAAGGCATAGAATTCGTACACTTGCCAGACTATTAAGTAACCACGGCGGACATAGATATGTCATTCATTGGGTATGTTGATTGTAACGCCAGCCAACATGTGACGTAATTGATTATGACGTCATATACTTGAGTGACAGAATAGATTCATCCATTGTATTTATATCTTGCCACTTTAGTCCAATGCAATCACCACATATGACGCAATTACGTTTAATAAACCTTCACCAATGACGTAAATCCATTCGACAAGCCAACGGCGTCATTCTCTTCAGCAAGGTTCAACTAAATACGCCATTCAATAGACGACACTTCACCATTAGCCTCATTCTGTTTGGCAATACACCACCAATTCCCTTATTCCATTTGACACAACTGCACAAATGGCATTATTCCTTTGACAAATGTTCACAAATGGCGACAATACCTTCGAAGAACCTCGAGGAAACGGCATCATCTGAACTGATTAGCAGCACTGAACTTGAATTGTTGCAGTGCCACAAGGCTCCTTTTAACAGTATGTTACGGCCAACTTCCCGTCTACAAACCTAATGTCATTTCATGAGCATGTGTACCATCTGTGCAGTAAAGCCTACAAGAGAACAATAAGAGAGCAATAAAACAATATTCAGAAAGAAGCCCAAAATCCAAACATTGAGGCACCTGATATAAAGGATCTATTAGTACAAGAATGTCCAGAATTATGTTATCCCGTAACTGAGGACGAGCTCCATAAAACAATTACTAATTTTGCAAACGACAAAGATGGAGGACCAGATAAAATAATTAATGAATATATCAAGTCGTCTACTAGCTTAATGCGCCCCATATATAAACAACTATTCGATCTAGTTTTTGATCATGCCTGCGTACCTGAAACATGGCTGGTAGGTAAGATAATTCCGATCTATGAAAAGAAAGGCGAGCAAACAGAACCATAAAACTATAGAGCGATAACTCTACTTAGTTCCTTAGGAAAATTATGTACATCAATGCTGAATAATAGAGTTAAAGAATGCACAGGAAAAAAACGAAATTATAGCAGACTCTCAAGCTAACTTTCGAAAGAAACGGTCGACATTAGATAATATTTTTTCCTTGTATATTCTTTGCGCAGAAATAATATCTTTCTTGTTGCCTTGCTGATTTTCGGCAATTATTTGATACGGTATGGCGAAATGGACTGTGGGTTAAACTTTTTAAAAATAATATATCAGGTAAATCTTTTAAAGTTATTTTTAATATGTACACTTCGATAAAATCATTTATTAGCCATAATAGAAAAAACTCAAACTATTTTCATGCAAAACCGGTGTAGGCCTACGACAACGAGAACATTTATCACCAATTCTCTTTGCCATTTTTCTAATTGACCTAGAAGAAAATTTACAAGAACACGGACACAATGGGTTTCACCTCTGTATGTGAACTGGCTTATGAAAACCTGGATTTGTTCCTATACTTCTCTATTCTACTATATAATCGGATGATACAGCGATCATGGCAAACAACCTACATAATGCCGTGACCATTTTCTATAATTATTGCTCTAAATAGCGACTAAAGGTAAACTACTCAGAAACCAAGGTCATGGTCTTCTCCAAACCAAAGAAAAATATATTGACAAAGTTTCAAATTGGCGGCCATGAGCTAGACATCGTCGATGAATATATCTTTTAAGGAGTACATTTTAAATATAATGTAAACTGTATTGGAGTGCAGAAAAAGAAACTTGAATCAAGGAACAAACGTGATATATGTTCTAATTAGGAAAATAAAGGAAAACCCCATCCCACTAGATTTACAATGCACATTATTTGATACCGTGATCACACCTGTCCTTCTGTATGCCTCTGAAATTTGGGGTTTTGAAAAGACAAATGTAATCGAATCATGTCAATTAAAAGTTTACAATACTATCCTCTTAATGAAGACATCAACGCCAAATGCTATGACTTGTTGGGATGTGGGCAAATATCCATTAGACATCCTGATAAAATGCAATATGATTAGATTCTGGGTCGAGGTTTTAACTGTGGGTACGGCAAATTGTCCTCTGTATTATACTTCACTGCCCTAGACATATGTGGCAGATGCAATGTTATTGATGACGAATTACATTTTTATTGTAGTAAACATGCAAATGAGAGGCAAAATACGTACCCCAATATTACAAAGATAATACCAGCGACGAGACAATTAAAGGACTCTTCAAAATATGCAACAGGCCTGCCTATATAAAATTATGCAAATTTTGCAACTTTTAAAAATGAATATATGACAAATATGTACGCTGTAATGCATATGGTTGCCAACTAATACGTAATTATCGGGCTCGATTACTATTTATCACCTTAAATCATCTAAAGTTTGCATAACGTAATATACATTGAACTGGGCAAATTGCCCCAGTAACTTTTGCAACTCGAGTGCAAGCCGATAATATTAACCCTATCAAACCGAAAGGTCAACACACCAAAGTCCTTCACACTATTTTCTTGGGTATTTTCCGACTAACCTGACTTGGCGCTGTTCCTGCTTAAGACAGCAACAGGTTCCTGTCGAATTTTATTCAAAATATTCAACAGTGTTTCTGTATAGTTGCGTTGAAATTGAGACCCTGGGAACTAACGGTTCGAATGGTTAATATGAACGTATGGGTTATTTAGGCCCTAAGCATGCATATATTTATAGTGCATTGTATAATTGATTACATATATTGTATCCCAACTGTCAAAACAAATGTTCTGCTTATTTCCCTCCACAGGCTATTCATATGCAATAGACCTATCAATATTATGCACATTACACTTATGGCTCTCGAAAATGAAAATATTTCAAACATGTACTCCCCACTGAATATGGCAAATCATAAGCTATTATCGGGCTAGATCATTGACTATCATTCTGTACCTCCCAATGTTAGCCTAACATGAAATTCACTGAACTGGGCCAATGGGTCCAGAAACGTTAATATACTGTATAATATACCCAATATTATCACTTCCAAAACAAAAGGCCCCCACCAAAATCCATCACTATATCCTGATGGATATTTTCAAGCTGGCCTGGCTGGGAGCTGTTTCTGTTTATGGCAGAAATAGGTTCCGGTCGGGTCTTTTTCAAAATATTCAACAGTTTTCCTCTACAGCTGGGAACTCGCGGCTCGAAAGGTTAATATGAACGTATAAGTAGCGTTATATAATTAACTGCATACATTCTATCTCCACTGTCATAACAAATTGTCTAGTTATGTACTTTAACAGAACACAGGCCTCCCACAGCTGGCATGAAATAAACATATTTTAATCTACCATGTTATATGCAAAATAGATCCGCTGCCATAAATATTGTATCTAATAACTGTTACCCCCATATGCTATTGTACTAGCCTGGGAGAAATAAAGTGAACTTGAACTTTGTACAGGATTGTAAAGGAATCCTCTCCGCACAGCGCAGAAGATATCGTTGACCGATGACGCGGTAAATGGCTCTTGTTATGTCACAATATCTAATCGATATATACTTATGCGACGCTGATATTTCTCGTCTGGTTGTAAAACAGCGATTCAGTGATCTAGATTTCTTTCTTCATTCAGAGTGATGTGATTAGAAGGGAAATATTTAAACAGTGCTAACATCTGTAAAGAAGCAATGTCTGACGAAGAGTATTTATGTATAAATGTTTGCCGAAAATCAATCATTTGATTGATAACACGCGTAGACGCGCGTGCCACCGCGTCATCTGTGTTGGTCTTATTCAAGAAGAGAACAAGAGTGATTTATAGCATCACCATCTCTCTCCTTTTCTGCTTTAGAACTTTCCAGATTCTCTTCAATGCATTCGGCTATGAACATATCGCGTATTATGAACGTTCCTTGTGCGCTTGTTTATTGTGTAGACGCCTTTATTTCCATCTTTCTTCTCAGACTATAGCGCGCAAAACGCATTGAGCTTCTGCTGATAAATTGAACCATCGTCTTTATGCCAGCATTCTGTTTGACGTAAGGAATACTTTGTTACATTTTTTGAAACTAATTTGACGGTGAGCTGATGCTGTGTATGGTAGAAACATATTCCAGTCAAATTAGTTTCGCAGTAAAGGTATTCAACAGCGCTCAGCTATAATTAGCTTGAAAACGAGACACGATGTTGCACGGTTTAAATCAGTAACAGTTTCTGCGTTCGTCTTTGTTTGGTGCCTTTCTATTTCGCAATGGCACGTGAACGCAGTGGTGGTGGAGGTGGTGGTGGCGGTAGGGGTGGCTGTGGCGATGGCGGTGACGATTGCGATGGTGGCGGAGACGATTGATTGGCTTCTGGTGTTGAGACGGATGCTGTTAATAATGAATATAATGACGATATTGCCGACGAAGTTGATGACGAAGAGCTCAGCGGCGACGAGGCGACGACGACGACGACAACACATGTGATTGAGTACGAGATAACTCTGACTCTGGTAATGACAATTTGTGTCTGAGTTATGTTTGTCTGCACCCACCCCACCCGGCATGAATGCATGCCTGATTTCAGCGAATCAAGAGATCAAACCATTGCTTTACTTCTATATTTGTTTGTGAGCTATGGAGCGAAATACAAACTTCCTCGGAAAATAAATCTCCAGCTTTTACCTCAATGGACGGACCACAGATAATGGCAGCATCCCTCGGTGCATTGTATGAATCATCTCTACAATGCCTCCATCAGGTTACCTGGCGCATTTCTCACGCTGTCCAATTCTAGGTGAGGAGTGATAATGGCATTGGGTCTGTTTTAGTGAGCACTAGTAGACGGATTATAAATTGTCTGGTGTAGACATGGACGAATAAAATGTCTTCTCAAATCATGCCATTGCTACGAAAGATAAATTTTAATTCCCTTTTCACCAAGCTTTTATTAGAAGATATCCGCCTACAGCCTACATAGACATATATCTTTCGAACAGACAATCCCGCTAGGCCCATTCCTTATCCTGAAAGCTAAACGCCTAATGTTTATCATGACATCTTTGCATTCCCTTGTTTCTAAGTTGAAATATTGATTTGAGCAGATTCCTATCGTTAGGGATGGGCGGGATTGTACGAGTCTTTAGATAATCGGCTCTATAGTAGTTAATGCTCTGAGTACTAGAATATTTCAATACGAATCGACGGTTTAAAATAATAAATAAGTCTATGTTGTAAAATGTACATTAGTACATTAGTAAATTAAACCCGAAAGGTCAAATGTGAAAGTTTTTTGTGGGTGGGTGATAATCGCGCTTTGAATTAATTGCAAGATAACTGATATGTCAGATCCTAGATTCTATTCCATCGTACATGATATCCGGTTTTAATTTGAAAATAAGGTTTTAATTTGAAAATAAGGTTTTAATTTGAGAATACGGTTTCTTCATTTACTGGTAATTTATTCAAAATTAGTTTTTGATAGCATGAGCATGCCGATATTAGTGCATCGCACCCACCCATTCCGCCGATATTAGTGCATCGCAGCCACCCATTCCGCTCTCATCCTTTTTTTGCAGTCGCTGACAGTGGTTTCAGCAACATTGCTTCAAACGTGTAAGTCTTTCCTCTAACGGCTCTGCACCTGTAGAGTGATCCATTTCTATCTACACCCGTCCATTTCTAGCCAAACTCCACCAACATATTGCACATATTAAAATCGATTACAATGCACTGAACACTGGATTTTCACAATACCATTTCCAAGGTAAATATACAGGTAAGCTGTTGAATATAAAAGCGCAAGCGCCCAATCAAATTAGATTCAAATTATTCAGCAGACTGGTTAGTAAATAATAATCCATCAAAGACATACAATTCGTACACTTGACAGACTTTTGCGTGTTCAGGATGGAGCTAGATTTATTATTCATTTTGCAATTTGAATGGGACATAGACGAATATTTAACAAAACTAAATACCTATAACAGTATCACCTTCAGTAAATTTAGAATTTAATCACCGACTATCTATTGAAACTGGCAGATGGTGGCAATATAGCTGGCAGAGATAGGTGTCCCCCTTTCCCATTAGATGAGTTCGGAGACGAGTACCATTATCTTGCAGTGTCCCCCAGCCCCCTCTGATGACAGAAAAAAATACGCATTATTATCGACTCCGACCAAACTACTGTGCCGCTTTATCAAAGTATTAAAGAAATTGTTCTAACCAATAAGGGAAATGAGACCTGCTGCTAACACTAGTAATTGCCTTTAGTATTGACTGATACTAGACACCACGATTAACACCAACACCACTGCCGCCGCCGCCGCCGCCACTGCCGCCGCCGCCACTGCTATGTCCTTGATTACTACTATATTACTGCGACCGGTACTGCCACTACTACCGCTGCTGCTGCTGCTTCTGCTGCTGCTACTACTACTACTACTACTACTACTACTACTACTACTACTACTACTACTACTACTACTACTACTACTACGACGACGACGACGACGACGACGACGACTACTACTGCTGCTGTTGCTACATCAAACACTATTTGAATATTACAACGATACCTGGAGCCTGTTCCTTAGGGAAAGCTCTCCAGACCGCTCTGCTAGATTAGCGAGGCGCGTTTCCGCCTAGAGCTTCTAGTTCGCTAAACATGTTTGGCGGTGACTCGTGAAAAGCAAAACATGTTTTCCATCTGCGACGTAATTGCGCGCGAAACAACGTTATACGTCACAGAGGCATTATTACGTCCTAAGCGTGTCGCGCAAAGGATGCTGGGATACCGTTTTCTTAGCAAACATTCTTGTCCCGCTTAGAATAGTTTTGTAGCAGAGCAGTAGTAGGGTCGGTATTAAAATGATACCACCTCCCTCAACTGGCCGCCGTTCGGCGATCCGTGGCCCCCACCGCCCTCTCAATCGCTGGGGCATAGGTTGTTGAGACGGGGGCCACCACGGATCGTCAAACGGCTGCCAGGGACGTAGGATCATCCCGACACTATTACTACCAGGGGCTGAAAGCCCATTTAGAGACAAGCCTCCACAGTGATATACACCACTGATAGCCATCAACCACACCAGAAGGGCCGGACTCTCTCTCTCTCTCTCTCTCTCTCTCTCTCTCTCTCTCTCTCTCTCTCTCTCTCTCTCTCTCTCTCTCTCTCTCTCTCTCTCTCTATATATATATATATATATATATATATATATATATATATATATATATATATATATATATATATATATATATATATATATATATATATATATATATATATATATATATATATATATATATATATATATATATATATTCCGTGTAGGTTCAGACAAACACGTAGTCTCTGCCAGAGTCGCATCGGGCACCGCCTTGTGATCAACCCCACACACATCTAAACGCCCATTTAGAGACAAGCATCCACTATCACATCGACACAATGGACACCCCCACCCCCACAGGTACTGATCGCCAGCACCACACATAATAGGGTCTGAACGCCCATTTAGAGACAGGCATTCACAGGGATATACATCCTCTCCACACAGAAACTGTTCGCCAGCACCACACAGAATAGGGTCTGAACGCCCATTTAGAGACATGCATCCACCGGGATATACACCACCCACATGTACTGATCGCAAGCACCACACGTAATAGGGTCTGAATGCCCATTTAGAGGTAGGCATCCACAGGGATATACACCACCCACAGGTACTGATCGCCACACATAATAAGGTCCGAACGCCCATTTAGAGACAGGCATCCACAGAGATACACACCACCCACGGGTACTGATCACCACACATAATGGGGTCTGAACGCCCATTTGGAGACAAGCATCCACAGGGATATACACCATGATTTCTGTTGCACAGCTTCGCGCTATTGCAAAGCCATTCGGCCTTAGATGCTACTCTAAGCTCTAGAAAGCCGACCTGCTCCAGATGATCGGACAGGCCAGTGCAGAGGAGGGACAGAAGCGACTCTCCCGAGCAATGAAGACGGGGAGGTTTTCAGCGCTTACCAAAGATGATCCTTGGAATCCCCACAAGAAAGTGCAGTGGATCCGTGAGCGTCGTCAGTTGGACGAGGAGGTGACTGCTAGCTTGCGAGCTAAGACTGTAGCGAGGCGGATGGCGGACCATCCACTGGAGCGCTGACCTCCCCTATGCAGGATCACTAACCGAGTAATGAGGGGACCGAGGTCTGAACCCTTGGCCCGGCGAAAGGGAGACAGAGGATAGAGGACGCCAGTCAGTACACTGGACATTCTTCAGAGGTCTAGAAGGAGACGTCACAGGCCAGATCATGCAAAAGATCCAGCAGACTGTCCAGAACGCATTCTACCTCCGCTACACCCATACCTATCGCATCCGTCACATCGAAGAAGGTAGGGTGATGCTCTTCCACAAGAATGCTCAATGGAGAGAGTGGCTGAACACGATAAGACCAGCTCAGGACTGGGTGGCAGCAAGAGAGCAAGACCGCCTCGACACAGACAATATCGATCGACCCAACACCAAGTGGACTTTCGTTCGATCAATCAACGTTGAGGTCAGGGCTGTCATCGACCGCCAACCTCTGCTTGGGACAGGCCCCCTCCCAGACCGGCTACAACAGAAGAAGAGTATGACTGCCCTCGACACGTACAGGGACAACATGTGTCTATGGAGATGTCTAGAAGTCCACCGAGGAGCGAGAGCTGATAGAAGTACAGCTCCTGCACGAGAGCTTGCCACACAGTTCTATGGCAAGACAGTACCTGATGTCCGCAAGACCTCGCTGGATCAGCTGGACAAGGTAGAGTTCTTCGCCAAGATCGGGAATCGCATGTATGAACCAACCAAAGAGGGAACCTGGCACATGATCAGGCAAGCGGCTCACTACCGTGACACTATGACCATCGGAGTGTGGGGCCGCCACGCCTTCTACATCATGAACATCTCCAAGCTGGCACATACACTAGTCTGCAGTCACTGTCAGCAGAGGTTTACACAGGCATGCAGTATTCAACGGCATGCTGATCACTATACAGGCAGCAAAACAACACTCGTGTGTCCTGGCGAGAAGGTTGAGGCACCACAGTCTGCGTATGAGAAAGCCTTCTATCCGCCCCAACCATCCAGTTCAGCGCTACTCGTTGGATCGAGTATAAGTCGAGAAACAGAGGCGTACACATACACCATGTAGAGTGTGGGCACGGTGGCGAGCGTTCGATCGAGGGCGCTCCCTAGATGGTTATGATCTGACCACCAACACCGTTTACCAGTTCCATGGCTGCCACTGGCATGGATGTCCACAACACCAGCGGGGTGAGGATGCCGAACAAAGATACCGCAAGACAGTCCTGAGAGAGGAGAAGCTGAGAGCCTCTGGATGCACGCTTGTGGTACAGTGCGAGTGCTGTATAAAACACTGCCCAAGTGTCCCTATACAAGTTCGGACTGTCCCATACCCTCCCTTCATAGTTTACGACTTCGAAGCACTCCTAGATGGTATCAAGACTCAGCCTACGGAGACTCTCACGATCGAGAGTACTCGACATACCTATCTCTGTGTCAGTTGGCTGCTCCTTAGATGGCGCCACAAGTGAGCCCAATCACCTCTGCAATCCTGACCACAAAGAACTGATCAGAGAGTTCATGCTGGTGATCCAACTGCGAGCATATCTAATCCGGACAAGGGTTAGGGCATAGTCCATACCGACAGACCTGGATAAGCTCCCAAAGCAACAGCAGCGACTGATCAACGAGGGGTGTGACCAAGTGCCTGTACTGGGGTTCAACTCTGGGAGGTATGACCTGAACCTCATCAAGAAGTACTTTGTCGATGAGCTGACTGACAGTACAGGTACAGTGAAATTCGCCAAGAAGGCTAGTCAGACCATGTTCCTCATAACACCTGAGTTACGGTTTCTCGATGTGCTGAACTACCTCGGCCCAGGAGTCTCGTATGCTTACGGGTGTACACAGCAGAAGAGCTGGTTCCCGTATGAATGGTTTGACACACATGAGAAGCTCAACTATTCCGGTCCTCCTGACTACTCAGAATGGACATATAAACTCAAGGGGGGGGGGGGGGGGTTATTGACGCAATCAGAGTGGGAACAGTGTAACCAGACATTCAGCGAGCATGGAATGCGGACATTCGCCTTGACTGGCTGCGATACTACAACAACCTGGGCGTCAGTCCATTCATTGAAGCCCTAGAGTGGATGCGGGAGCTCTACACAGAACGAGAAATAGACATCCTCAAGGACGCAGTGTCTCTCCCAGGTGTGTCACTACAGTACCTCCTACGTGGAACCGCTCAGCACATGCTGGATGTTAGCCTCTATTCACTGAGCAAGGAAGACTACGAGATGCGGAAGGGTGCTGTTGTTGGAGGTCCCAGCATCGTGTTCACCAGGTACTGAGAGGCCGGTGTGACTCGAATCCGACAGCGTGAGCGTGTCTGCCAATGTCTATTCGGCTACGACACAAATGCTCTGTACCTGTCAACGATGGCCAAAGAGATGCCGTGTGGTAAGGAGACAGTGCGCCACTGGTTCAGTGCCAGTTGGGTAGCTAGCTTTAAGGAGGCTCTCCTAGCAGACAGCTGGTTTGGGTTTGCTGAGGTGGACATAGAGGTCCCCAAGGCTCTGTGGGCAAGGTTCGAGGAAATGACTCCTCTCTTCTATAACCGCGAGCTCCCGGTAGAGGCAATCTCATCTGAGATGCTGGCATATCTAGGGCGAACAGGGAGGAAGCGGCCCACTACCCAGAAGCTGGTCGGTGCACTTCCTGGCAAGAAGCGGCTGCTGTGCACCCCGACACTCAAGTGGTAAAAACCCATGGCATGGAGATCACAACTCTATACCGCACCATAGACTATGAGGCCAAGCGCCGATTTGAGTGGTTCATGGACAATGTTATGGCGGTCCGTCGCTCGGGAGATGTAGATAAGAGCAAAGCGCTCTTCGCAGATCTCTTTAAATTCCTCGGCAACAGTGCCTACGGGAAGCTCATCAAGGGCCTGGAACGCCATAGCAACACCAGCTTCGAGAAGGATGAATGCGTGGTGGACAAGGCCCTGCGTAGTGCATGGTTCGACGATCTCGAGGTGATCGGTGTGTCATATGAGCTCCAGATTCACAAGCCAAGAATCACTATTCGAATGCCCTTCCAGGTGGGGATGGACGTTTATGAGCTCACGAAGCTGCGAATGCTGGAGTTCTACAATGACTTCCTCGATCGCTACGTAGCTTGTGACAGCTGTGAGTACCTGCAGATGGACACTGACTCCGCGTATATCGATATAGCAGGCTCCAACCTCGATGACGTCATTCACACTGAGATGTGAGCAGAGTACCATCCCATAAGCGGTACTGGCTAGCTTGGGGCAAATGGTCTGGATGGACTCCGGGACTGTTCAAGCTCGAGTTCGAAGGCTCTCGTGGCATCGCTCCCTGCTCCAAATGCTACTACGTGGAGAGCACAGCTGCAAGTAAGTGCTCGGCTAAGGGAATGTCAAAGCGGCAGAATGAGGTCTCTTGGCAGAGGTTCTACAGCGCCCTGCATGGCCCGGTGGACAGAGCTAAAAACCGAGGCCTACGCATGCGCAACCAGGGTATGGTGACATATGAGCAGGAAAAACTCGGCCTCTCCGCTTACTATGATAAGCGCCATGTGCTGCCAGATGGGGTCCACACTGAGCCCATCGAGTATCATGTTAGTATCCTAAGGGGTGGTAGCTGTGTGTCTGCAGGGACTAGCTGAAGCTCTTATACGACAAATGGGCGCCTAGGCACTCCGTGCTGGCGTAACAGGTCGTACAGTGTAGGCCGCCCCTCCACCTCCACACACCTGTCAAACCTGTGCACATCTATCAACCAGTTAGGATCTGTTGCACACCGTCGGCCACCTTCCAGGTCACTAGGCTCATACAGGTACCGAACCAGAGCATCAGGTGGTAGGGTAGGCACTCGTCTCCCTTGTTCGCTCCTCTGGAGCTGTGACCAGCAGAGTGTCTGATAGCCTCTACCAGCTGCTTCCGATTAGCCTAGTAACCTCAGCATTGGATCTCTCCACCACAGCAGGCAGCCCTCTCCCCCATACTCTAGAACGTTCACTTAGCGCGGCCACTTCCTGGGCATATTGGTGTGGGAACAGTCTCTCTGCCAGTGTCCGATTCCACCGCTCAACGATAGCCTGGGCACGGTGGTGCCCTACCTCACGTCGCCTAACTGCCACACCGTGTTTCTGCATGAAGGCTGCAGTCTCCAATCTGAACTGCCTACCCTCATCCACCTGCAACAATTCCGGCCACTGGATGGGAATTTCCGAAGCCTCGTCGACACCCTGGAATGCCTGGGCCCCTGGCAGGTCAGAAGACAGCAGAGCTTATAGTATGGGTGCCAGATGCAGCTGTGATGACAGAAGTTGTGCTTTACGCATGTTCAAGCTGAATACCTGATGTGTTTGACACGCATACCTTAGCATAGCCAAAGTAAAGTACAGTCACACCTAATAAGCGAGTCCAGCTATGAGGTTTCCGATGTTGAAGCTGAGCCGGTTGCCATAATTAGGTGGGATGTTCCTGCCCCGATGTGGTGATGGCCCTCGAGTGCCGACTCGAGGTCGTCGCTTCCACTGGTTAGGCGCAGAAGTGCATATGACTTAGTTTTCTGTCTGTAGAGTTGGCAATCAGCCAGATCGCGTACCTCACCAAGAACATTGGTCCCAGCAACCACAAGCTTGAAGTCGTCTAGCTTATCCACCTGCTGGATGGCTCCTCCCTTCTGAACCAGGACCGCAACAGCGACGCAGTCCGATGCACCATGATGCAATGTCAGCTCTACCAATTGGTTAGCTGTGGCTTGGACCTGCTGGTGTTCTCGCTCCACATGCATGATCAGCTGTTTGGAACCCGTTTGCTTCAGCTCCTGGTCATTCTCGTTATGCAAGACATGAAATCTTGGAGCATTCATCGTCGCATCTGCGAACTGCTCAGTGTACACCCGGATGAACAGTCTATCCTGCACGGCAGCCGGATTCACGTGTGTCTTCTCGGGGAGGGTTAAGAGTGGAACTGCCACAGGCTTCTCGACACCTGCCCGTAGTTCGAATTCTATGAACCCCTCATTGCAGCCCACGGCGTAGTACCCCTATTCCTTCGCATAGAAGGTTGGGCCCCGAGCCAGCGGACCTAGGACTCGGTACTCATCGTTCACATAGGTGGTGTCCATGGTGCTGTTGCTCTGCACGATCTCTCACCTGTTCAGAAACAGCGGGAGCTCTACCGTCTGTTCTATTGTGCTCTGAATCTTGAACTCAAGTGTCATGCTCTTGATCTCGTGGATCTGTGCCGAGATTGCAAAGTCAATGTACTTCCCAGCAGCAGACAACGGGTTCTCATCATGTATACTGGGTCGAATGACCATCGGGCAGTCCTTCTGAGGATCAGTGTGTTGCGATGTCGCGGATTCAATGGCCCCAGCATGTTTAAGGTATGGGTATATAGCGGTTTTAAATGGCTTTCATATTTGGTAAAGTTCTCCAGCAGATTGTCTATAGGCAGCAGGACAAGTCGGCAGGACAGTCACAGCCACGGCGTCCACTGTCCCTCTGTAACTGAGTCTGAGGACTGCTTCGTGACATCAACATTATCCACGAGCGAGCCAAGGTCACACCTCCATCTGATGCGGAGATACTGGCCGCCATAGAGGAAGGAGCGCCAGCTCGTAGTACAAAAGAACTCCTGACTCCTGATACTCTACCGGAAGTTTGACAGCACCCAGGGCAAGGGACTCATCGACCTACCTGTGGTCCCAATCAACAGTCATGTTATTCTAGCTCTCCAAAGGGTGAGGGTCGACCTAAAAAATCTACTAACAGTCGGGAAGTTGGCTGACGTATTTATATTCCATAACCAGGAAGAGCGAGAGTGGATGGAGAGAATCCAGTCTGGAGCAAATAACGCCCTCAGGGAGGCGGTCAGTGACTCTGTAGCAGAAGGTACTCAGGCAGGGGAGGCTATTGGCCTCAAGGAGGCTAGTGAGAACATCTTCATCGCAAAAGGGCACTGGAGACTGGCCAGTTATCTGGATGCATTTGTGAAATTCCCAGAAAATGACTGGAAGGCCTATCTAATCAACCCGCCTAGCAAGAAGAGGAATGCAAAGGCCTCATGGGGGAGGTTGGTCTTCCATAAGATACACCAGATTAACAAAATCCCAGACAAGGCCCCTTAGTGGCTAGAGTTTGAGCGAAAGTATCATCTTGAGAAGGAGGAGAAGAAGAAGAAGAAGCTACAGGCTTCTGCCAAAACTGCCGAAGTAGCTTATGACGAAGTAGCTTCTGCCAAAACTGCCGAAGTAGCTTTTGACGAAGTAGCTTCTGCCAAAACTGCCAAAACTAGCATCTGATGAAGGTCCTCAAGCCTCTGATGAAGTAGTGGAGACCGCGGACGAAGTTCCTCAGCCTTCTGATGAATGAAAAAAAGTTGCGGACGACAGTCTGTCAGCAATGACACGTAGAGCAGGCTAGTTTCCTGGCTGGATTCAGCTGTAGGTGAAGGTCTGCGCCCTTTCCAGAGATGGCTTGAAGTGTGACAGCCCACCTGTCTCTTTGTTGCTGAAGATGAAGCGGTACAGCTCAGCTGCCCTCTGTACACCTGCGATAACGTCCCCTTTGGTCTCCTTGAGGGTTAGGCAGTCGTATATGGTGTCGAGCAGGGAACGTCCACACTTGGAGCTGAAGTATAGCAACCAGCCATTGTGGCGGATGTCCGGTGAGATCTCACGGGTGTACTTCTGAAAGAGGATGAAGACAGTTATCTTTGTGTGCCGGATGCGCCTGGTGATGTTGCTGAGGTAGGTGACTGTCTTCTGGTCCATTGCAGGGTCATCGATAACTAGAACAAGTGGTTCGGTGAGTCGGGCTGCCAGCAGCATCTCCATCAGTGCTTGCCTCTTGGTGATTGGGCCATTGTACCATCGGCTGGCCTACTGTCTAATGGTATAGACATGTGTGCGGAGGATGGTTAGCACTTGGTCGGCGGTAGCCTCGTCGATATCTGGGGACTAAACAGCAGTACTTCCTGCACCAGCTCTTTCACCAGCAGAGCGGGGAGTCCTGCACCTCTGGCGGATATGAAGGATGCGATTGAGGCGTCAAGCATGAAATCCCAGCAGCAGCTGAGAAGATAGCATAGAGGGCCTGTGTATAGTACATCCAGTATCTGTATGATACATGCACGGGAAGTCATGACTATTATGTGGTCTTAAACCTGTGTACACCTGTAAGCTTTGGCCCATACCTCGTACGAGACTCCTGGCCGAGGTAGTTCAGCACATCGAGAAACCGTAGCTCAGGTGTTATGAGGAACATGGTCTGACTAGCCTTCTTAGCGACTTTCACTGTACCTGTATATTTTTTTATTTTTTTGTTTCATGACAGTATTAATCTTTACCCATTACCGAGTACATCAAGACCTAAACGGCAAACCAAAGAACCCTGACTTCTTCACATCTGGTAGCTGGAGTCTGGCGGTAGCACCTGTTTGGCCATCGACAGTGATATGGCTCAGGCCGAGGGTGTCTATTTTGAGATTCTCTGCATCCTGTCGGACTGAGCTCCGTGGTTTCAGGATATCTTTAACCAGGTCCTGTGCAAAGGACTCAGCCATAACCTTGATGGCTCCAGCCTAAGTGACTTCGAGCCTACCTCACATCGTCGCCCTCTCATTGATGCCCATCCCTTTGTATACAGTCTTGGCCTTGTTACTGGCTGATTGTCCTACCGTATTAGTGTTCCCGATGAGATCTCGGGCTGGGATGGTACCTCGGATCTCCCGCGGGTCTCCCTTCTCATCGAAGTCTAGGAATGAGATAGGGGCAACTGTGTCCTCTGAACTGAGGCGTGCCTTGCCCAAGTGAGCAAGATCGCCTAGCTCTTTGCTTTCTAGGTCTGTGAGTGACAGAGTCATAGTCCTATACACAGATGGCTTAAACCTACTAGTTCTACCCCCAGTGAAATAGTTAGGCATAGGAGGATCACGCAGTCGGTCAAGGGAATAGGTAGCAGTGCTCAGGGTATTGGCTCTCTCTGCAGGGGCACGCCTTGTGGGCAGTCCACCATTCCTGGGCATTTAGAGGTTTTAAACGTGGGCGACGATGATCTCAGCCATTGCACTCGTTGCTAGCCCTAGAACCGTGGCCTCCAATAGTGTAACACGTTCACCCATGATCTTGGCGGCAACAGTGTAGGCGGCAGCACTAACGGCGATGTTTGGGATGGGGTGAGTTATTCTGAGACAGGGCCCGGCCACCCCACTCACCTCTGTAGCAAGGACAGCCGCAGTGGCGGCATGAAGAACCTCATTTCCCCCTGTCATCCTCACCACGGCCACATTCGCCGCCACGTTACTGGCGACATGGACTGCCAGAGGTTTTGCTTTGGTCAGTAACTCCTGTGTCTTGGTTAGCAGCAGGTTTTCCACCTTCTGAAGACTTACCTGGCTCTCCGGCAGTTGCTTCACGATCTGTACCATTAACGTCATTGTTTAAGCACTGAGTATACAATGCGGTTAAACGTCTGCGCCCCCTGTCGAGAGACCTAATAAGATCTTCCTAGTCTGCGTCTGCTAGGTGGCTGGGTTGGTACTGTAGTACAGATCGACCAGATCGACCAGTCGGATAACGGCCATACCAGCTTTAGCTGGGTACGTGCCGCCCGTCCTGAATTCATTCCCTGAACACGCCCCTCTGGGTAAGGCTATAAGCGTATATAGGCCTATGGGAGAGATAGCGTTCGTTAAAGCGCATGATGTGCATGCGTGCGCCAGGATGCTGTTTATATGAAGCACGTAGTTACGACCTACATAGGATGGCGCTTTTAGTGTACCGAGATGGTACCCTGTAATCCTTATTGATTGCCTGTTCCTGTTAAATCTGGCAGTAATCAAGACCAGAATACGACGGGCTTTCTAAATCTGTAAACCATTTCAAAGTCGGTTGAGAAATGGCTGAGTTATCAAGGGAAAACTCTTCTTGATTATCTTCAAAATATTGCGACGTAAAACTTCTTGAATGTTCTAGAACGTTCGACTACGCTATTATTAGCTACGCGCTGATTGGCTGTTGCTCGAATGCTGATTGGATGGAGCCTGCGCCTGTGACGTCACAGAGAGTATAAAAGGAGAAGCGATCCAGTGATCGAGAGCATCCTCAGCCAGGGGCCGAACAGGTTGGATCTGTATCAGCTACTACAAGCACGACAGACATTATGCATCTTCCTTCGCTTCGCTATGCATCGGGTTTTTATCCCGTAGTGTGCAGTTCTCCAACCCACCGCACTAAAACAATTTTGTAACTCCCCATTTACGGGAGTAATTTGGAATTTCTGATAATTGTTCCCGAATACCAACAGCTACATTCGGAACACAAATTTGAGGTGAGGCCTTTACGGCCTGAATATGTGAGTCTACAGATGCAGAGGCAGGATGCTCTTTGATGGATGCCTTGCCGGATCTGCCAGCCATGCCTAAAAGTGGTATTTCAATCGCCGCCACTCACATCATGTCGTTTCTTTCGACCTTCGACCACAGCAAGTAAACTCTGCCCGATGCGTCTTCAGAGCTGGTTGACGTACCCAGCACCATGAAGCTTTGTTTTGTATCTTCATTTGCCTCTGACAACCCCCGCGTGTGACGGGTTGTTTACACTTTCCATCCGTGCCATCGGTGTATGGGAACTTCCTTCACCACATAGTACTATCGTATCTTTTACTGACTGCTCATTAGACATTCTATTGGCCCTACTGGACTGAGCGATGCACTCCCACCATGAGTGTTCTTGCGGAACTCTTGTTTGCGGAAAACAGCTTGCGGGAGCTTTCCAGCTTCCTGAGAGCGCATCATCTCACGTCGACTACGGGTCTACATCGCAATTTCAGTAACATGGTAGCCTAACATAGGAATAACTACCAAGTATTCAAGTAACTATACTTCACAGTTTAATTATTTCTCTATATAGGTTTTGTTAATTATATTCTATTTTGTTAATTATATTGTAGTCCCGATGACTAAAAGGAACCGTAATGGTCTTAGGACCGATAGTTATAATTTCTGTATTTGTAGATAATTATTATCATTTTCCTCAATGTGCTGCTAACCGCACTATAGTAGGTTCGTTAACCTTTACTAATATATATATCTTAATCATTTGACACCGTATTGTTGTTCTGGTTAGATTATGTATATATATCCGTTTATATGTTTTGTTTATTCATAGAAAATATAGGACTGCAGTGCACGTAGGAAACAGTATACAGCAACACTTATATATGCAGCACTTTCTCCTGCCACCAACACTTTTTCACTAAGGTCGCTGTCCGCGCTATAACTCTGTTTAACCCAGCATGCTACCGACTAACCTTTTCTATTCAGCTCGATAGGATAGGTGAAAAACGATTAGAGACACTTTCTTCATTACATACTCTGTAATATACCCATCTCTTCTGGTAGTGCGATAATCTGGCCCCATACTCCGGTAAGACTCATAACTGTAAGATTTCGTCTCTCTTCGTGTTCCACTCAGCCTTGTGGCTTCTTAATTGTTTGGATGTCCCCATCCGCACCATGGGCTGATCCGACTCTGGGAAACTATTGGGGTTTCCGAGCAGTGGTGGCCAGGGTGTGGTGTCACATACGCCTCCCAGCGTATCTTAGGATACTTAGTAGTTAGTACTTTAAGCCAATGCAGGAAAGCACTGCGAAAATACATGTATTAATTATTATTTTATTTACTGACAATCCTCCCGCACCGCAGTACAAAACTGGCAACTTGTATATAAACCTAACGACAGGTTAAACGGTTAGTTCCATAGGACCCAGTGACGGGCGAGATACGTATTCCCACCGAAGTCTGTTAAAATGTCTGGGCATGATATTTAGATCTGCCACACACTTGCGGGAAGGACATTTATGGTGGGTGTTCGTATCTCTTACCCACACCATAACGATAAGAGAAATGGCCTAATAATGCTTTCGTGAAATGTAACCCATGTCTTGTAATGCTTTATGTGGTTACGAAGCGGAATGTCCGGATTCTTACCCAGTTCGGAGATCCTACTAAGTAACTTGTATGAGCGCCGTCTACAGTATTGCTGTCTTAGGGCATCTGTTCTCCGTGACAGATATCAGCCAGTTGCGGCCTAAAATAATCCTTGTTCTGAAAATAACTAAAAGTTAAGCAAAGTAGAAGGCCCACAGAAATAAAGCAGAAACTACTAATTCAGCATATTAAGAATCACATAAGACGGTGAGGAGGAAATCCATTGGGAATCACCCGTCGCATCTTCCCGCAAACCAGTACGCACCCCGATTGTCATAATCTCACTAGGTATGGTCTTTTCTTTCTAAAGCATTTTTGTTTGAAATATTAGAGTGGGCCCATTTTTGCCTACTATTCTTCTCCTGCTTTAAGCCATGGCGACACCTTCCCGAGACGGAGGCCCACGCGAGGCACTTGCCTCATGCAAGGATTCACCGACGACGGTCCACGCCAAGATAATACTCCTCACCCAAACTAGCACTAGGAGTAGTGCCCGCATGAGGCACATCACTTTTTCGTCTGAGATAACCTTCTTCCTTTCAGCTTAGAGGTATAATAACTTATATTAAGTTAAATAGCTATGTCTCGTCTACGGGAGCCTCCCTTACGGGGATACCTCTGCGGACATACGAGTCTGTGTGGTACCTCCGCGAGCCCCATGTTTAAAAGTTCATCTACCTGTCTCTATGTCTCGTATTTTCGTATGCTATTACTATAGTTTTATATAGTATATTTATAACTGTTTAGATAAACTCATTGTATAGACTTATATTTTTAGGTCACCAAATCAAATCTTGATGTCCATAGATCACGAAATTGCTATGGACAGGCATACTGGTGACACAAATTCTTGGACTGAGACAGTTGTGTTTAATGTTCGCGACGATGGTCGCACGGCCCCACCGGAACGATTGAGTTACACCGGCCTTAGGAGCCAGTTTTTGTTACTCGCAGGGCAGTCTCATCCAAGGTCCATCAACCTAAGACCGGATGCTAACCAGCATCATCACTCGTCATGCACTTGCAGCGCAGTGAGTCGACATGATACACCAGAATGGCCCAACACGACCTGCCAAGCTGCAAGTAGCATCCGATGTGGGGCCCGAAGAACATCAGTAATAATGCGCAGCGAACTCACGCCCACACCATATAGTGAGCTTAGTTCAATACCATTTCCATTTAGCGAGGACTCCCTCGATGAAGAGGTAGCCTCATACGACGGATTCTCGGCACACATGCTCACTGACCATGCCAGAAATTCAGCAGAATCAACAACTCTGCACCATAACCTGTTTTCGCTTGTTAGCGATGGCACCTTTCGAGATGCCTCACAGGCGGAAACGGAATTCAGAACCATATCGGACATCCGCGACAGGCCAACACCAACAGGGCCGAATCGTGGATGACTCCGACAAAGACCCGATTACGGGCATATTTACAGCCCTTCAGACAATTACATATGTTCACCCGTGTCACCTACGGAGACTGTATGGCTGGGTGATAATCCACAACATAGACAACCTCCCGTAAAGCCCCCTTCTAGCGAAATGATATATTCAAGGGGAATGCTGCAGAGTTATCGGGAGGAATCGGCACCACCATTTCGCTGGTATATTAGTCATGCAACTCATCACGACCGTCAGCTCATTGCACCACCGCCATGTGAGGAACAACAGTCCTCACCTCGGGAGAAATGACCACGCAATCTCCACCGTAATCCGCCTCCCGTCCATAGACCTATGCCGGTCTATGGCTCAACAAACGGGGCGGACTCATTAAATTGGAGTACGCATGTCCTGGCTCCTCGGCATCGGCATCGATGAGAAAAACCAACACCACCACCAACCAAGAGGGACTCCTCAAAGGTTGGCGTTAACAGGCGGCAGTGGGTCTGCGAGGGTCCGGGGACACGTAAAAATATGGTGTATAGTGCAGAGGAGATACTGAAGGCATCCATATCTAATGAAGGATGAATTAACATCCTACTATGGTACCGTCTAGTCGATGCATTGTTCGGGCTGCTGAACTTGTTAATAGTAAGTGGACAATGCGTGGTACGTGGATGACAGTGCACACCCAGGGAGCCCTGTCTCTGCAAACTTGATGGTGGTGGTTTGTCAGAGATGCCCTGCAGGCAAGGCCAAGGAAAACGGTTAAAGTTCGTATACTGTTGGCAGTTAGATATGGATCAGACCGCCGGTTGCCCCTGAGTATGTGCTCAGATGGTGATCACTATCGACTGGGTCGCCGGTCGGTCATCTTGATCATGTCAGTTCATCAACCCATTCTTGGTTATGAGTGGTCAAGATGGCTCAATGTACAGTCAGGCCATGGCAAGCGTTCGCATTGCGAGTCATGTCTCCTGTGATCAGAGGTCATGAAAAGTGATTCTTTGGGAAGCAGGAGGGTATGTGTGTGAGATGGTGTAACCTGTCACTTGCCGGATGGGTGGGGCAGTCTGGCGTCCAGCTACCTGTGGGGTGGATGATCTGTCTAAGTACGATCTGCACTTGGCCTCTCAGCTAAAATGACGTCAAAGTATGATCTACGCAAGGGCCTTAGCTGTGATGCATCTAGCGGACATCGCTTCCATGGTACGGTCTATGTGGGGCTATGGCCCCTTGCCAAGATGACCCTATTAGCGCCCAGTACTGTGTTCGCTTAGGTCGGAAGTCGTCAGTGTGCATCTTGACTCTGTCCTGGATTATGGTCCCATAACTTGGACAGGTCTTTATCTCAGGCATATACGGAAAGGTACCTAGCCTAGGCTGCATTCTATGTAGGGAACTGTGCGTCCGTCTGGCATGGTGGGGACAGTGAACCACACCAGGAAGGCCAAAGGGTACAAGTGACCGGCACCACGACCAACTTCAATCCAATCATCGACTTCCCAGATACCTGCACCACCCGGATTTTAACTACTGCATTCTTCCTACGTCTTGGCCAAGTCATCATCCCTCCCGAATTTAGTGGGGAGAATGACTGGACCAATTACAAGATACAGTTCGAGGTAATAAGCCGGACTAACCGCTGGGACGACCATCAAATGGGTGAATATCTCGCCGCAAAGCTTTCTGGAAAAGCCCTCCCAGTTCTTGCGGATCTGGGAACGGATTACATACCCACCTACACACAGTTGGAACGAGCACTGATGGAGCAATTTGGCGACACAGCCCTCGGAGAAACCAGTCGTCTTCAAATTAAAAATCTCCGACGACGTGCGGGAGAAACACTTCCTGAGTTAGCTAGCTGCATCAGGAGGCTAGTTACCAACGCATATCCGAGCACCAATATGGAGGGCGTGATTGATTTGCATCTCGATACTTTCGTCGATGCATTAAGCGGTGAGCCCGCCCCAAAAGAAAAACTATTTCTCGGCGACCACGGGAGTTTGGCCCAATTAATGGCAACCGCGGTTTGCATTGAGAACTTTCTAGAGCGGGAGAAGAATAACCGACGCCAACTCCATCCTATCAACGAGATAAAAGGTGCAGGCGTCGCCCCGCCCGCTAGTGCTCACCCCCCCCCCCCCCCAGATCAGCTACACCAACCACACAGACAGCATCACCACCGAATATGCAGAATCCCAGTCAGAATCAAGCGCCTGGAGGAAGGGGTTGTGCCCATAGAGGAGGGTACAATGGAGCCCCCGGTCACGTGGAAACCAGCGAAACAACAACAACAATGGCAACATGGGAGAGCGGATAGAAGAGATTAATAAGCAAATCTCCGCACTCACTAATTTAGTAGCAACACTCAGCACCAACCTCGCCACCACACAGTTTAGGTCAGCAAACACTACCAGCACCACACCGCCACCAAACACCTGTTTCGGATGTGGTCAGCCAGGACATTGGAGGTAGCGGTGTCCTAACCACCCTCCCTCTACTACGCCTGCTCCAGACCGCACCCCACCGCAACCAGAGAAACAGTCAAACTTCTAAGGGTACTGAAAGACAATGAGTCACTTCGGTGCCTGTATTCCTCTCTCGGATCAACTGTGGCTTTCACACAACAACGTTCAGTGGCCACGCATCATCCACAGAAAGCAACTGACACACCGACACCAAAAAGCACGGCTTCCCATATGTCCGTGCCAACGTTGCCTCCCCCATCTGCAGCAAGGACATCCCCTTCTTTTACTGCACACGACAAACCTTCTTTTCTATGTAAAACGGCAGTAGTACGTTGTAATACCTCCACTGAAACAACGTTTTTGAAAGCACCACGTCCCGCCACCATGACACTAGATTCGCGGTGCCCTCTGGTGGTATGCAGAACACCACCCCAACCAGCAGCATCTTCTGCATCCACACACAATAGCGATTCGGGAGAGACAATTCACTCCACCTCATGGATTCGCAAGAGCCCACAGAGACGGAGAAACGCACGCCCTTACCAATGTCATTGTTTCTTCTGCGCTTCACCAAAGCATCCTATGAAGCATTGTAGGAAATGGCTTGTGCAGGTAGAGCTTATCCGTCATCCCGTACGTGCCGCCGTCTACCCTAATACCGCCTACACTGAAACAGCAACAGCATCACCACAATTGCTACCCCCAGCTCCGTCTTCACTGCAGTCTACACACCAGCGGTGACGGCAAACTGGTCATTTCCTCACTCGGCCATCCACAACCTTACAAGAAGCAATACGGAAACAGTCGGAATACATACAGAGTGATGCTGCTCTAATGCCATTATCACAGACAGACTCATTGGAAACTCTTCCGCAGGTACATCACAAAGTAATATGCAAGTGTGCCTGTCTGTTTAGTGGCATTTCCACCAGTGCCACCATCGACACCGGTGCTTCTATCACAGTATTTAACCAGTGCTTATATGAGAGCATCCCGCCTCATAAAAAGCCTCCCCATAAGCCTACAAATATTTACCTACAGACGGCTATGGGAGCGGATGTATCCGTAGCTGCTGTAGTTAATTTAGATATCCAAATAGAGGAAATGCAATTCATTCAGAGAGTTGTCATCGCCTCTATTCATAACGACGCCCTACTTGGCTCTGATTTCCTCAGTGCCAGCGAAGCCATCATACACTGCAGACAACAGGAACTCGACATACACGGCCGACGAATCCCTCTCGGACCAGCATCATCATTGTACGATACGTGTGCGGTAATATTATCAAGTACTGCCACGGTTGAGCCGGGACAGGAACAGATCTTATGGGCCACCGCACCACAGTTAGGAAGCAACACACACATCGCCATGCAGGAATCCGACCCTGATTATATGATTATAAGTCCCCGTATAATAGTGGACACTACTAATAAGGAAGTAATACCTTTTGGAGTGTTCAATGGCACCGCAGATCCCATCACTCTGGAACCAGGAGTACGCTGCAGCCATTTAGTCGACATAGTCTCACTGGAATCACCTGCACTTTCTGACATAACACAGCAAACGACTGATGATTTACCCGAACATTTACATGATTTGTATCTACGTGCCACTGTTGGATTACTGCAATTACAAAAACTAGAAATTCGGAATCTACTACATAAATACTGTGGTAGTTTTTCCCCCGGAGATATGGATCTCGGAGAGACTCATCTCTTACGACACTCCATCGATACAGGCAATAATCGTCCCGTACGACAACCATTACGACGTCTTCCCATTCACAAAGAAGCAGAAGCACACCAACAAGTAAATGACATGTTGTGGACGGGTATTATTGAACCCTCAGTAGTGCTAGCAGGCAAAAAGGATGGAACCTTGCGGTTTTGTATTAACTACCGCCACCTTAATGATCTTAGCGTTAAAGACGCTTATCCGTTACCTCGGATAGATCAGGCCCTGGATTCCTTGTCCGGAGCCAAGTGGTTGTGTACCCTTAACTTAGCTAGTGGTTACTGGCAAGTAGCCATGGATGAAGCTGATATGGAAAAGACAGCATTCGTTTGTAGGGACAGCCTTTTCCAATTCCGCAAGATGCCCTACGGGTTGTGCAACGCTCCCGGAACTTTTGAATGACTCATTGAGCAGGTATTGACTACCCTGCAATGGGAAATCTGTCTCTGTTACATCGATGACATAATAGTTTTTGGACCTATGTTTGAGCAAACTTTGACAAATTTGGACACCGTGCTTTCAAGGTTCCGCACGCCAATTTGAAACTCAAACCGAAGAAATGTTATCTCTTTAGACAGAGCGTCGAGTTCCTGGGACATGTCATATCCGGTAATGGAGTGGCTACACAGCCATAAAAAACTAAGGCAGTAGCAGAGTGGCCTTAGCCCTCTTCAGTTACGGAGACACGGAATTTCCTTGGCCTATGCCAGTACTATCACCGTTATATCCTACATTTCAGCGAGATTGCTTCACCCCTCTACAAGATCACCGAGAAAGATCGACCATTTGAGTGGACGAGTGAGTGTGAAGGCTCTCGATTCTTGCTCACCCTAATCCAAACCTCGATTTCATCTTAGACACTGATGCGTCAGCTTTCGCTATTGGCGCAGTTCTATCACAGGTCAATGATGACGGAACAGAGCAGGTGTTAGGTTATGGTTCGCATACTCTGAATAAAATGGGGAAAAGATACGCAACCACCATGTGAGAACTATTGGCGGCCGTCCATTTCGTCAAATATTATAAGCACTTTCTGTACGGGCACCCTTTTACACTCCTCACTACGATGGCTTACGAACTTAAAAAATCCGGAGGGCCCGGTAGCGAGATGGCAGGAATCCCTGCAGGCCTATGACTTTAATGTCGTTCACCATCCTGGCAAATTGCATGGTAATGCTGACGCCCTTAGCAGAATCAGCGTGGAAGCTGAACACGAAGAGGCTGCTGCCATGACACAGTCAACACAGTATCTCCGGAGTTCCCAGAATTGCGGTGTGCAGAGTGGAATCTGGAGAAAATCGCACACCACCAAACAACAGACATGCAAACACGGAATATATACGCATGGATTCAGGAGGGGGTACGTCCTCCTAAGGAATCAGTGACACCTCTATCCACCACGGCTAAATATTATTACCAATGGTTCTAAGAATGTCGATTAATAAATAACGTTCTGTACATTAATGACCGTTTGGTAGTCCAGGAAAGTTATCGAGAACTTATATTGAAACAACTACACAATAATGCCAGACATCTGGCCATGGAGAGGACTGTTGCCTATATCAAACTGAGGTTCCACTGGATCGGGATTCGGGATAGTGTCAAGGCATGGGTTGCCAAATGTATCCCATGCCAAAACGCGCTGTTGGCCAACACCATATCGCACCATCTCAAATTAAGATTGTTGGTGCACCGTGGGAGCGAGTGACTATCGACGTGCTCGGACCCTTGAATACGACGGATGATAGAAATAAATACATCCTCATGTTAAAAGATTATTTTACGAAGTGGTTAGAAGTATTTGCTTTGCCGGACCAAGAGGCATCCACTGTAGTGGAGGTCTTGGCTAGCAATGTGTTCTGCCGCTTTGGTATGCCTTATGAGTTGCACTCCGATCAAGGAAGTAATTTTGAGAGCTGGCTCATTTCAGAGCTCTGCAAATTAATCCATATCATCAAAACAAGGACAACTCCATACCACCCCTGGAGTGACGGGATGGTAGAGAGATTCAACAGAACTCTCGCGGAGATGCTTACCAAGGAAACACGCCTTGATTGTAGAGATTGGGGCCTATGGCTCCCATATGTGCTCATGGCTTACTGCACTTCGGAACATTCCAGCACGGGCGACACCCCTGCTCGGTTAATGTTAGACCATGAATTAGCCTTACCCATGGATCTGGCCATGCCAAACTCTTGCGGCAAAGGATAGAACAAGCCCATGAGTTAGTGAGAGAAACACTATCCACTGCACACTAGTGGAAAAAGACATGGCATGACCGGAGAGTGCATGGAGATCCATATGAAGCAGGAAGAATGGTTTGGGTACACGATTCACGATGGTCTGCAAACGTGCCGAGTAAACTGAGTTACCAGTGGAAAGGCTCCTATGTGGTAGTAGGTAAGACGTCGGATGTGTCCTACCGTATCCGTGCTTCGGATGGCCTGACCTCAGTCATCCACTTCGATCGACTTACACCTTGTGTCAAGATGACCCAGCACCAGAGATCGGACTGGATGTTTCTCGTGACATGGGTACCCAGACAGACATTTCTACGGAGATTAGTATTCCCACAGTTAGTGCAGAGCACCGCGGTGTTAGTTCAGTGTCAGTTCTACCAAGCCAGAAAGTAGATGACCAGGCAGCTAACGCTGACGACGATGACGAGATACGTACTCGCCCTCTCCCTCCTCAGCATGGGTCTACTCGATCTGGGAAGTCGTATCTGAAGAACTTTGTGTTTGTTTTGTCCAAGGGACCAGATGGAAAATTTGTTTCTCCGATCTCCTCCCATTTCCACCCACTTCATGCTATGCCACCCCCATCATAGAGTTACCAGAAGCGGAAGCTGAGGCTGACCCAAGCCATGCTTCCTATGGGGTGGAACATGTGGTGAATAGCATGGAAGTGAAGAGGCTGGCCCACACCATACTACCTCGCTGGGGTTGGTGCGCAATACATTGCTTTTAATTTCTTTTTAAATTCCCGCACGGTTGCAGGCAACCCTTTCGCACATGCCTACCAAATAGTTGTTTTCAACAAATATCTTTGATTTGAATATGATTTCAAACATTCAAATGCAAAAGTAAGTAAGAAAGAATTATCACAAAAATATATTCTTTACAGATTCGTAATCTTGGATATCCGTACTTTCTGACACATAGTGTTGTTAGTTTTAGAGCGTGACTTCCGTCGTCATTGTTGGTCATGACTGGGCGGAGTCAAATTAGTTTCAAAATATTAAACAGCTTACCTGTTTAGTTCTCTGGAAATTGATAGTCCGGGAATTCAGAGATTGATCGATCCCAACACGAGCGAGGTGTGGGTGGAGCTTAGATAGAGATGGGCGGGACATAGCTAAAACTGGAAAGGTTCATTGCATCCATATATTTAAAGCATAAGCATAAATGTGACTTTAGAATGCGAGGTCCCTACGGAAACACTCCTGGTTACACTAACAGAGAACGCAGTTGTCTGCCAATGGTAGCTCTTCATGGTTCACTAAGCAGCATCACAGATTGCTTTGATGACATCGGTAAACATTTCTTCTTGTTGACGTGGGCGTCGTGAAAGACCATCTGCATCTGAGTTTGACTTTCATGTCCTGTAAGACAAAGTGAAGAGGAACATACATAGAGTCTTACCGTGATATAACTTTTCAATGGTCGATGCAATATAAATTTAATAATTTGTTCACAATACTTGATTAACCTATTGCTTAGCGTTGAGATTTAGCGTGAATCGTGATCGCTTACCTCCCTTGATTCTGTTCGCGTCATAGTCCCGTCGGAGGTGCCATGTGTCACGGGTCCTGGGCTTTCCCACTGCCAAAAACGAGAACGCTTATAGAGGATGTGATCTCGATATTTATTTGGACGGAGATTGTATGAAGTTGAAGATGATTGTTCCAACATATACGTATGTTAGGTGACCTGCAATTAAAACACATTTGTTAAATACTAACGAGAATACGGACCTAAAACATGGCTAAATCGTTAATATTGTGTAACTAGAACGAGAGGCCATTATGTTTATCATTAGAAAATGATCCCGACGGGATTATGACGCAAACTGAATCAACGCTAAGCAATAGGTTAATCAAGTATTGTGAGCAAATTATTAAAATTATATTACATCGACCATTGAAATGTTATATCAAGCTAAGACTATATGTATACATCAACGAATGGTACAATGAGTCTTCACACGCACATACATGCACGCAAATACAGACGCACACGTACACGTTTTACCACCGCACTCACGCACACACACACATCTTTCAGCTACCGGTACAGAATATATTAATTAGGAGCACCAACGGTTATAAGCAATTACTTTTGACATGAACATGAAAAAAAGTTGATACGATAGTAATAATTTGATTATATCTAATACATTGATTCTTACCGAAGCAACTCGGGTAGACCCAATAGCGTAGCAAACGTGTATAAAATTACTAATAATTGAACACGATGTGTATGCGATTCTTGTGGAATAACGAATGATTTTAAATGGTTGTGAAGGTATTTGTACAACGCACAGTTTACTCCTAATCATGGCTTCTCACCCAATCATACCTCATATTCCCTGCCACGTCACACACTCAATCAGTCAACAAAGACAGCAAAAGTTTACACACAAACAAACAGTTATAAACATAACTCATACATAATCCCATTAGTAGTATACAGTGTTGATTTGGACAGACCTGAAAAGCACATTTGTATAATTGACAATATGTGACCCGGTGACACGTCAACACCTCGATTTCTTTAACTTAGTCGCTACAATTGTATGATAGGCATCTTCTGACTGCTGCTTACAGTAGTAATTTACTCAACAGGCGTTACGTCACCCGTACGTTGGCTGAACCATATGACGAGTTTAGGCGAAAACTCTCGTAGCTACTCTAGGGTGGATAAGCATGTGATCAGTTATCCTCGCGTAAATGAGCACGTGTTTAAATTACATTGATTTCAATGCAAACACGTGACTACTCGATTTACCCTGGCTGATAGGTGGGTAGCCCCGAGTAGGGGAACCCGGGGCAAAGTGAAACAATCCCAGCAGGCCTACGTTGGTGCTGCCATCTATCCGCAAATTGTGTCATTAGATCCTCACGTGATGGCACATTGTTTGTGGTGGTAGAGATTTGCATCATTCAGGTATGTGCTTTTACTTTTAGAAAATTCGTTTTTATGTGTTTAAACCAATAATTTATGTAAATAAATTATCTGCTAAAATACTGTGCTCGTGTAGAATTCCAATGCGTGTTATGTTGGTGAAACTAGGGTCTATGTATGACATAAGCATGACGACATTCCTTAGATAGGTCTGCGCACGTGCGAATGGTGAATGTGTAGAAAAACATCACGTGGTCGGGGCAAAGTGGATGGGGAAAAGTAGAATGTGTTCCACTATGCCCCCGGCGATTCCACTTTGCCCCGGCCATAATTATTGAGAGATAAATATAGTAAATTTTATCAATATTTTACAACGTTTTTAATCTACACATTTTGGGCGAAATGGTGCGTAATTACCGACGAAAAACTGACCAGCAGGCATGGACGGAAGATGCTATGAAGGAAGCCATAGCTAAAGTGCGTAGTAAAGAACTGACTCTTGGGGAGGCAGCTGAGACATATAGTATTCCCAAAACAACTCTATTCAGAAGAAGCAGGAAAGAGGGTCGACCTGAAGATGTAGCCAAAAAAAGGCCTCGGGCGTTACAGGTGAGTATTTAAATGTCATCTATGTATGATCATAAACCTTGATATGTGGATACAACATAGAGGGGTGGGTGGGTGGGAGGGGGGGGGGTGGCTGTGCAGATATCAGAACTATGTAAAAATAAATCTGTTTGTAGGTTTGTTCGTCTGTTCGTACGTCCTTTACATGTTTATCTTGGTCGCCGTTTCAAAACTATTATGAATGATCATGGAACTTGCTATGGGGATAATATCAAGGGGGAGGGGTGTTGCAGGTATCAAAAGTAGGTCAATATAAATCCATCTGTCACTCCGTTTACACACACACATTCTGCCTCTACAGGGTTCTCTAGGCCATGGATTTATGCTATTTAGATGTATAATCATGAAACTCGGTACGTGGACACATCTTAAGGATCTGGGGTTTGATTGTGCATTGTTAGTCGGGCCTGGAGTTGGTTGTGACATATTCGAAGGACATGGAGTTTGGTTGTGCAGTTTCTGAAGGGCTTGAAGCGGGCGATGTAATGTCCAAACACTGGGGTTGATTGTGCTGTGGTAGCGGGACCTGCAGATTGCTGTGCCGTACCCGAATGACTGGTAGTTGGTATATATGAAGGCACGTAGTCACCGCGTTCACTTTCCATCCATCTGTTCATTTGATCTTTTATTTCTCCATCATCTGTCCATCTGTTCTTCCTGTACAAGTTTTTCACGCCATAGTTTAAAAACTATTTCTTTTAGGAGTATCCATCAGTTAACTGATTTATCGCGGTAACCAGGGTTGGGTTCGCCAAAGGGAGTTTAGTGTTTAAGTTAAATGCGTGTCTGTGCTTCCCTGGAAGAAGATCTTGCAGAATACCTTTTGTTCATGGAGAATCGTTTATTCGGTTTGACAATCAAGGATTTCCGAATGCTGGCCTTCAAGTTCGCTATTAGTAATAATGTGGAACATATTTTCAATACTGAATTGGAGATGGCAGGAGAGAATTTCGTTTACGGATTCTTGAAGCATCACCAAAGATTGTCTTTGGGTACACCAGAGGCAACGTCGCTAATGAGGGCAGCAGGTTTCACCAAGGGAGTAGTCACGAAATCTTTCACGTTACTGGGATCGCTCTATGATAGGTACCATCTCCCGCCAAGCCGTATCTATAACAATGACGAAACTGGTGTCATGACCGTCCCGAACAAGACATCAAAGGTTATGTCCATGAAGGGAAAAAAGCAAGTCGGTGCACTCTCCTCGGCGGAGAGGGGAACTCTCGTGACAGCGGAAATCTGTTTCAACGCCCTAGGAAACTATATTCCACCATTGCTAAGAAAGAAATACAATCCGCTATTTCAAATAGGAACACCACCAGAAACAGAGATAGCATGTCACCCATCTGGATGGATGCAGTCGGATATATTCGGGCAGAAGTGGTTCACTCATTTTTATACATCACGCGAAGCCTACAGCCGAAGACCCTGTCCTTTTGATATTCGATGGTCATGCGACCCACACGAAGAACATCGACTTAATTGAGATGGCAAGGGAAAATCATGTTTACATTCCAGTCATATCTCCACACACATCCAACCGCATGCATCCACTTGATGTTTCATTTATGGGACCTTTAAACACATACTATGAGCAGGAAGTGCGTGCGTGGCTCAGGAACCACCCATGGAATGTTATCACTATCTACCAGGTGGGTGCACTATTTGGGGCTGCCTACCAGAAGGCTGCAACTTCATCAACAGCGATTAATGGTGTTGCCAAAACTGGGATATGTCCCTTTAACCCTAACATCTTTCCCGATCACATGTTTATTGCAGCAGAAACCACAGACATACCAATACCTGGAGATGAACCAACGCCTTCGACTTCTGATGCTGCATCAGCAGATACAGGTCCACATAGCACTGCGCTACCAACTACCGGTCCTTCGGGCATGGCACAGCAATCTTCAGGTCCCGCTAACACAGCACAATCAACCCAAGTGCATTTGGACAAGCCCATCAGAAACTGCTCAACCAACTCCAGGTCCTTCGGATATGTCACAACCAGTTCCAGGCCCAGCAAACAATGCACAATCAACCCCAGATCGTTTGGATACTGCACCAAAAGTTCCAGGCTGTTCAAACAATGCACCACCATCTCCAAGTCGTTCTGATACTGCATCACCAACTCCAGGTCCTGTTGATACTGCAACACCAGTTGCAGGCCCATCTAATGCCGCACCATGAACTCTAGATCTTTCGAACAAAATAGTAGGAAGTTGTAATACATAAATACGTTTACATACCAACACATGTCTTAAGGATTTCCAAAATGTATTTATATTTAGAGCCTCTTTGAGTGAAAGCTTATCTTTACCAACCGCTCTTTGCTAGTACGAAAAGGTTATAACGCAATAGGTAGGATTAACTGTCAATGTTAAGAGGATCGCTTGTTAATGAGACAAAACGTGTGATTTGTTTTCAGATAGTAGTGTAGCCTACGTGAAAAATAAAGAATTGGTAAACGCTTATCTTCAGATTGCATGTAAGATTGCACAACAGCTTAATTTTTAGAAGAGCCGTCTATTAACACTGATTAGATAAAATGTTGACATATTCAAATGTATAAACCGGATATAATATTTGAGAGAAACTCAGTGTGTGCATGACATCGTGTGCATGTTGTTGTTGTTGTTGTTGTTGCTGCTGATGTTGTTGTTGATGTTGTTGATGTTGTTGTCGGGTTTTTTGTCTGTTGTTTTTTTGTTTCGTATTGCTGCTTGTTGTTGTTGTTGCTGTTGCTGTTGCTGTTGCTGTTGTTGTTGTTGTTGTTGTTGTTGTTGTTGCTGCTGTTGTTTGTTGTTGTCTTTACTTTGTTATTGCTGTTGATGTTGCTGTTGTTGTTGTTGTTGTTGTTGTTGTTGCTGGTTGTTTTTGTTGTAGTTGTTGTTTGTTGTTATCATTATTGATGTTGTTGCTGTTGTCGTATGCTATCGTTGTCGTCTGTGTTGTTGGTGGTGTTGTTGTTGTTGTCGTTGTTGGTGGTGTTGTTGTTGTTGTTCTTGGCATCAGTGTTGCTGTTGTAGTTGTGGATGTGGTGGTCGTTGCTGTTGTTGTTGTTGTTGTTGTTGTTGTTGCTGGTTGTTTTTGTTGTAGTTGTTGTTTGTTGTTATCACTATTGATGTTGTTGATGTTGTCGTATGCTATCGTTGTCGTCTGTATTGTTGGTGGTGTTGTTGTTGTTGTCGTTGTTGGTGGTGTTGTTGTTGTTGTTCTTGGCATCAGTGTTGCTGTTGTAGTTGTGGATGTGGTAGTCGTTGCTGTTGATGGTGTTGGTGTTGGTGTTATTTGTTGTTGTTTTTGTTGGTTTCTGTTTGTTGTTGGTGTTGTTGTTGCTACTCTTGGTGGTCGTGGTGTTGTCGTTAAAGTGTGTTGTCGTTGTCGTTGTCGTCATTGTCCACTGTTGTTGTCTTTTTATTTGATGTTGCTGGTGGTTGATGTTGTTGTTGTTGTTTGTTGTTGTTATTGTTGTTATTGTTGTTATTGTTGTTATTGTTGTTATTGTTGTTATTGTTGTTGTTGTTGTTGCTGTTATTGTTGTTGATGATGCATGCTCTTCTTGTTATTATTATCGTTGTTGCGGTTGTAGCTCGTCGTGGTGTTGTTGTTGTTGTTGTTGTTGTTGTTGTTGTTGTTGTTGTTGTTGTTGTTGTTGTTGTTATTAGTGTGGTTGAATGGTAGGTTGGTTGTTGTTGTTGATGTTGTTGTTGTCATCGTTATTGCTGTTGTTTGTTGTTGGTTTTCGTTTGTTATATTTTCGTGTATTGATGTTGTTGCTGTTGTTATTGTTGTTGTTGTTGCTGCTGCTGCCGTTGTTGTTGTTTCTTGTTGTTTGCCGTTTGTTGCTGTTGTTTGTTGTTGTTGTTTTTTGTTAGTTATTGTTGTTGTTGATGTTGGTGTTGTTTGTTAATGTTGTTGTCATTGTCGTCGTTGTCATCATTGTTGTTGGTGGTGTTGTTGTTGTTTGTTGTTGTTCCTGTTGGTTTTTGTTCTGTTGTCGTTGTTTGCTCTCTTGTGTGTTGCTTGTTGCTGTTTTGTGTATGATGTTGCTGATTGTTGTTTGTTGTTGCTTTTGTTTGTTTTTGTGGGGTTTTTTTTGTTGTGTGTTGCTTGTTGTTGTTTTATTTTTATTGATGCTGGTTGTTGTTGTTGTCTGTTGTTGTTGTTGTTGTTTTTATTATTATTATTATTATTATTGTTGTTGTTGTTGTTGTTGTTGTTGCTGCTGATGCTGTTGTCGATTGGTGTTGCTGATTGGTTGTTGCTTTTGCAGTTTGTTGTTGGTTTTGTTGTTTTAATGTTGTTATTGTTGTTGTCATCATCATCATCATCATCATCATTGCTGTTGTTGATTTTGTTGTTTTTGTTTTTTGTGTTGTTGTCTTGTGTTGTTGTTTTTGTTTGTTTTTTGGTTGTTTTGCTTGTTCTGTTGTTGTTGTTGTCGTTGCCGTTGCTGCTTTTGTTTTTCGTTCTTTTTTTTATTTGTTGTTGTTTGTTGCTGCTGTTGCTGTTTTTATTGTTGTTTTTGTGTTTTGTTAGTTATTACTGTTTGTCCTTGTTGTTTGTTGTTGTTTTTGTTTGGTGTTGTAGTTTGATTCTGTTGTTTGTTGCTTGTTATCGTTTTTCGTTTTTTGATTGTTGTTGCTGGTTGCTGTTGTTGTTGTTGTTATGTGTTGCTGATTTTGGTTGTTGTTATTTGTGTTTGTTTTAGTTTATTATTGTTGAGGTGTGTTGCTTTTTATTGTTTATTGCTGCTGGTTGCTGTTGTTGCTGTTTGTTGTTTTTGTTATTGTTGTTGTTGCTTTGTTGTTGTGGTTGTTGTTGTTGTTGGTGGCGGTGGCGGTAGCGGCGTTGGTGGTGGTGGTTGTGGTGGTGGTTGTGATGGTGTTGTTGTTGTTAATGTCGTTGGTGTCGTTGTGGTTGGTTGGTTGGTTGGTTGGTTGTTTGGCTGTTGTTGCTTTGTTGTGCTTGTTGCTGTTGTCGTCATTGATGTCTGTTGTCGTCGTTGTCGTCATCATTGTCGTTGTTGTTGTTGTTGTTGTTGTTGTTGTTGTTGTTGTTATTATTGATGTTTTTTCTGTTTAGCTTTTGTTCGTTGTCGTCGTTTTGGTGGTGTTGTTTGTTGTAGTTGTTGTTGTTGTTGTTGTTTGTTGTTTGTTGATGCTGTTTGTTGTTGTTATAGTTTGCTGCTGTTTTTTGTTTGTTATTGCAGTTTGTTGCTGCTGTTGTTATTGTTGTTGTTGTTGTTGTTTGTTATTGTTGTTGTTTGCTGTTTGTTGCTGTTCTTTGTTGTTGTTGTCTTTTGTTAGTCATTGCTTTTTGTTCTTGTTGTTTGTTGCTATTTCTATTTGTTGTTGTTTGTTTCTGTTATTTGTTGCTTTTTGTTGTTTTTTGCTTGTTTTTTTTGTGTTTTTTTGTTGTGTTTGTTTATTGTTGCTGGTTGTTGTTGTCTGTTGTTGTTGTTTAACTTAGTTTTTTGCTGTTATTATTGTTGTTTGTTGCTGCTGCGTGTTGCGTGTTGTTGTTTTTGTTTATTGTTGCTGGTTGTTGTTGTCTGTTGGTGTTGTTGCTGTTGATGCTGCTGTTGTTGTTGCTGTTTGTTGTTGTTATTAGAGTTGTTGCTGGTTGTTGTTGTTGTTGGTGGTGGTAGTGGTGTTTGTTGTTAGTGTTGTTGGTGTAGTTCTGGTTGGTTGCTTGGATGTTTGCTTGACGGATGTTGCTGCGGCTGTTGTTGGTGTTGCTGCTGCTTCTGCTGTTGCTTTGTTGGTCTTGGTGCTGTTGTCCTCGTCGTTGATGTTTGTTGTCGCTGTAGTCGTCGCCATCATGATTGCCATTGTTGTTGTTGTTGTTGTTGTTGTTGTTTTCGTTTGTTTTGGTTTGTTGTTGTCGTTTTTGGTGGTGTTGTTTGTTGTTGTATTTGTTTGATTTTGTTGTTGTTGTTGTTGTTGTTGTTGTTGGTGGTGGTGGTGGTGGTGGTGGTGGTGGTGGTGGTGGTGGTGGTGGCTGTGGTTGTGGTTGTGGCTGTAGGTTGGTTGTTGTTGCGGTTGTGTTGCTGCTGGTGTTGTTGTTTGTGGTTGTTGTTTTTGTTTATTGTTATTGTTGTTGTTGTTGTTGTTGTTGTTGTTGCTGCTGCTGTTGTTATTTTTGTTGTTTCTTTTTGTACATGCGGCTATTAATTGTATTACTACTCGCTCAATATAGCCTATTGTTTATTTATCGCGGTATCATTCCGTTAGAGATGGCTTCATAGATGAATATATAATATTGACGATATTAAAGATGTCATTTCCTAACAAAATTATGGCAGGGGCTTCCATTTGGACCGAGCCATAGCGAGATCCACGTAGATATTTATAACAGGACTGTGCTAAATCTGATGCAAAAAACCGACGATGATGAGATTGTATTCATTGAAAACGTCATAATTTCTCATTTTGACCTTGATGCTGTTGATTGTTGTACCAGTTTACGTTACATATGTTTCCATGGTTGACCTTCAGTACAATGTTTTCTGACCAACAAAACATAGGTAAAGGCGCTAATTTATTGAATGTTTTGGAACATTTCAACAATAATAAAATAACTGGACAATCCAAGACAATGATATACCACAGTTGCTAGGCAACAGAGAAAGTACCTTTAGTAGTAATACAATAAATACGACGTCCGCCACACGTGAGTGAGAAACTATATTAGGTGTAGCTAATGAAAGATAAAATCACGCACAATGAAAAATGTTATGTAAAAGAATGTGTTTGCTTATGTGATAAATTGTATTAGGATTCCATTAATAATTTGCACTAAATCTCAATAATGTCTTATTTCTCTATTTGCAATTTGCGTTTATGTAGATGAAATTAATGTTCATGTAGCTATATGTAGCCATATGTAGCAATAGCAACTGATATTAACCCATTACATTAGGCATTGTCAGTGAACTTGTTTTCTAGGCCCTGCTCAAAATCACAAATAGAATTTGACTGACAATCCGTGTTGCCTATTAGAGCGGACCTGTTGTAAATACGCATACGTGTATATTGGTGTCGGCACTCTGGATGATGATTAACAGTATCAATGTCTTATACTGCGTATTCTATTATCAAGAGACGTCATTTCTACAGTATATTAAAGATCATATGTTGCAGATTATATCAGCTCAACTAATAGATATCGTTTTCGCAGCTCCTATTATCATTTACTCCGAACTGGTCAGAACATGGAATGGTTTAGTTACTAGACTGTCATCAGTGTTCAGGTCTCTAAACACGGAGTTTGCATCTAGGCCTACCCATAAAATAGAGGCTGCTTTACTGACACTTCCACCCGACCACCGACGATCGAAATTAGTTACGGCGTTAGAACCAGACATTTACGCGCAACCACATTTAAAACCGAAATTAATTGTTAAAATCTGATTATAAGTAGTGGAGAGACGAGCTGGTTCACCTTTCTCCCTTTGCTATGCTAATTAGGTGTCAATAGCATTCATGATTATTGATTTTGACACCTTTCTTTTCCTTTGATCTCCACCGCCTTTTGAAAATGTGTGAAAAAGTGAACCAGCTTGTCTCCGTTTTGATTGGATGTTAGCTGTAGAACGTGGTCATTAGCCCCTCACCCTCATTAAATCACGTGCCTCCTGTCATCCGATGAGTTGAGCCTAAGGGTAATTAGAATAATGATTGACAAGTGTTAATGAGGGTAATTAAGGATGATTGACAGGGTGCATGCCTGGACTCCTCTTTTCCTATGAACTCATTCAATCACGAAGCCACGCCGCCTCGATAAATCACGGGTCTCCTGGGCTCCAATGAGGTGATCTTAAGGGTAATTAGCGTAATGACATGCGTCGAGCGTTAATCATGGGCAAAATCGTATAAAAGCAGATTAAAAATCTGATCTGTTAAGCCCTGATCAGTTAAAAAGTAACGTTTTGATTTTGGTTAAACAGTTTGTTCAATGTTTATTATAATTATGAATACCGCATATTTTATTGGTTGTAACATGCCCATTTTATTGGTTGTGACATGCCTGTTGCACTTGGTGATCATGTGCACGTACGTGCCATGAATCGTAATGACGAATTTTTAGTAGGCATACGTGAGTTTAGTGTTGGTAGTGTTTACCCCCCACCCAGCGAGGTATGTTTATGTATGGTAATATGTTTCAAAAGTTCGCGGCTCTGATTCCTGCATTCCATGAAACTGTGCTTAGGGCTAGGTGTTTTGATAGAGCAGAGCAGATTAATTACAATATGAATTAGAACCGCAGTTAAAGGTCACTATCAGCACTAAATATCCATACGACAAGCTAACTTGGTACTTTACTTCGCCAGGTCAAACTGAGATGAAACCATCATTCAGGAGCATAACATTCCCTAACAACTGAAAATACTGAAGGAGAACTTGCATGAAATTCTCAGCTATAACAAACTCTATGGTTGTGTAACCGTTTTATACATGAAAACAGTGGTACCAATCAATTTTAATGTGGCTCGGTTGGGTCACGCAATACGGAAAGAAATATTTCTACAGCTGATCGTCAATATCTATATAAACTTGCTATGGTTAAAACCATGCTCTCCAAAGATTCCAGAGATCAGTTATTAAGTATTAGATTAATGTCTGATATGTGTCAATCAGATAATGATTATCGGCAGAGACAAATCGGGCTATGCAGTAACACGTCTTTACTCTCCGGCTCTAGAGTCAATTTAAAGTTAATGGTTGATGAAGACGTTTGGTTTGAAATAGTCAGAACTCTAAGCAGCTGTGTAAACATTAAGTCAAAGTTAATATCAGACAGGTTATACATTACTACCACAGTTGACAAACTTAAACTAACTACAGTTTTAGAGGGTGACACTGCAAAAGCTAATGATTACATATTCTCGAGAGCCTGCATGACTCGATTACTGGGATTAATATCTACGCAACCACACAACGTTGTCGGTGTAGCCGATTCTGATTCTGAAATAGACCGGGCCATTCAGAACCTTATTGATCCCATATGGCCAGAGGATCTTGAAGCATTAGAGTGTGCTATTCAACAGGGGTTTATGGGTTGCTTTGCCAGATATGCTGAGTTCTAATGATTTACCTGATTACGAAGACACATGTTTTACATCGCCCGACTCACCCAGAGATGTTGAAATTTGCCCTAAACCAGCCACTACACAGTATACCCCTGATACATTCCATCAAGATATAAATGAACATGACAATCTGAGTTTTGACTCCAAAGAGGCTGCCAAATCTACCAGAGCCAATGCTAGTGATATTTTCGCAATCTTATTGAATTTAGCGATCCATAGACTAGCAATTCAGGACTGCTATGGTTGTCAATATGACAGACCATCTCATCGTGAACACCAGTGTATGGATATCGATTATTTATTAAGACCTATCGACAATGTAGAATAACATTACTTAAATACATTAGAATGTGTACCTAAAATCGATTTCTGTCATGCATTGTCTACTGATCTGAATTTATATTGGGATATATATGAGCTATGCAAAGCCTGTAAGAATGGCTAAACAATGTACTATGTGCTGTTTATAAGCTGCGTGAATAATATAATTTTAACCTAATATTATTGACATAGTCATAACCTATAATTTTTTAATTCATTTTTTTTTCTAAATCAAATTTTGCTTGTATTACAGCTATTAAAATGATATATATCAAGAGACTCAACCTAAACAGCATTTCTCTATTCGCTAGCGGCCCAAACCGTCCCACCACGAGACCCTGCAGGGACCACTCGCCAAGCCCATACCTCCACAACACTCACCCTCACAGAATTATAATTTTAACGCAGTTCCTTAGAGTTACACAGATGTCTGATGTACTCGGCTAATGACCACCCAATCCAAAACCCAGTGCCCCTCGCCCAACCCACAGACCAGGATTATGAATAGCTATCAGCAAAACATATCTGATGAACCATTCATTCAGCCTTTTAATCCAGTATGGGGTCAGTAACCAACTGTGCCATACATTTGTGTAACTCTAGGGGAACTACATCAAAATTATAATTCTGGAAAGAAAAAAAGAAGGTGAAAATAGACTTTGAAATGTATTTTAGCTCGAATATGGTAAAAACCAGCTTAAACCATGTTGTTACAAAACATCTGCGGACGACTAACGTGTAAAAAACAATGCAAAATTTTGAACAACATTTTTTTATTGCAACATTTTGCATTGAAGCACGATAAGCTTAAAATCTAAAAATTTATGGGCTAATCTTTGGACGATTCTATAGTATTTTGTTAAATCAGGCAATGACTATAAGTGAAATCATTGTCAGTCCATGTATCCTATGATACAGAAAATATGTACAGAACTCACTGTAATGAGTCAATAATAGTGGCTGCACAGTAACACCATTTTATATATATATATATTTATATTTCGTAAACCACAGAAAATCTGAATATTTTCAATCTTTCAGGCATGCCCATGACCTGAACTAATGGTCAAAAGGGGGTCATTATGTAACCTGTATATATATATATATACAGGTTACATAATGACCCCCTTTTGACCATTAGTTCAGGTCATGGGCATGCCTGAAAGATTGAAAATATTCAGATTTTCTGTGGTTTACGAAATATAATGCTATCCAATGAGTGCCTGGAAGGCTCTCAGGGTCTGCATGAGGGTCTTCTGATCCATTTGGTTTACAGTCTTTAGCCAAAATACCTAAGAATATCCACCCTAATCTCTGGTCTCCTGAGCAAATATGTTCGAGATATCTAGTGGTTAGCATAGTAATAATGAAGCATTCAAAGTCAAGGGGAGGTAATGACTCGATGTAACTCATAGAGGTGTAAAAATGGGAGGTAACTCGTCGATATGTAGACATTTCATTCTGAAATAAGTCCCTGGATTATTTGCTCTGTGTCTTATTTTAAAAGACTGATTATAGTTTGTTTGAGTTGTCGAACGGCATGTGAGTTTCAGTTATTAGCGTTCAGCAGAACACGTTAGCACTGCATTATACAATCATTCAAATATCCCTATGAATACAGAGTCTGATAAATTGGGGTTCAATTGCAGCCTCCAAATACCATTGGATTCTTTTTTTCATTCCAGATAGTATACATTTGATGAGTGCCCCAGGGTGTATGAATGTGTGCATAGATGTTGACGAGTGGGTGTGGGGTGCATTGTTAGCAATCCATGGTAACACTACGACTGCTGTCAATACTTATGATGTTATTAAATTCATCATAACGTATTGTGTTCATAGTATCAGGCAATGCTGTTTTAAATTTTAGCTGGCGACGTAGGTTTCCTTGCCTCGTAAGGTAGACATGATCCCCAGTAGCGAGGTCTGAAGTGTAGTCAAAGGCATAACACATGTAACCTGCCTTATATTCATCGATTTTAATCCCTACACATTTGTCATCGAATAATGTCCCAGTTCTATTAAACATCATCAAGCTTAATTCTGTAAAATTATGACCATCAGCTGTGAAATTCGGTGTAAGAGCCTCTCCAGACACTTGCACATTATCCATATAGCATGGAATATGGGTAGCCTCACAGTATTGAAAAGTATATGGGTTTGTATTGAAATCTCTGTTATAAATTCTATTGCTAACTATGCCGAATATAACTCAGGTAGGTGCCTGAGAAAGATATTGTCATTATTCATGCTACTAGTCCCTGCAGGTATGGTGAATGATTTGGCAATAACTCTTTTGATAGGGTATTGATCTGGGGCCTTTGGTAGTGTGGACGCATGAGCATTAATGACCCCTGGAATAGGTTTAACCATATGTAAATTTAATGTATCTTCGTGCAGACATAATTTGTAAGTATGGGCATCACCACGAATTAGACTAAAATCCAGCTTACTCGATGTAAAACACAGCTTTAAGGAAACACTGTTGATTAAATATTTTTCCTGAGGAAAAATGTTGAAATGAATTCTACCAACCATTTTCACAGGGTTACTTAGCGCAGTGTTAAGCTTTCTACGTGCATAGCCTACATTATTAACCACCGTATTAGTCATATATCCTGCTGTATCCTTAAGCCATAATGCAGCCATTAATTGACTCGATCTATGCTCTGTTGAATAACTAAATAAGCTTTCAAAATAACTGTGAAAAGTGTACATGTCGTTAGCATCAGAGACCCGTTTTCCATTTAAAACCCCATCTACTAGAGAAAACATTGACCCAACACATAGGTTAACCGGTGCAACATCGCTGTTCGTGGTTAAAGGAGTTTCCACATCTGCAACAACCTGTACAATGCTAACATTAATGTAAATGTAACTTTGAGCTAAAGCTATGCATTCATCACCGCATCCTGTGCAAAAAACTCCAGACTTCCTCCAGAGTTAGACAAGCTCGTAACTGGTTGATAGCTTTGCCAGTAACCTTGATCCATCGTAGTCATTACAGGTTTCATGATAAACAAATCTAATTCACTTTTAGTGCAGTGACAAGTTGCCAGCTTATTAGTTAACTAAATATATCAACCGTGTTAGAGTTGCTGATGCTTCTCCCTCTATGGTTAAGCTTTCAATCACTTCTATGATGGTTAACAGATCATTGACCCACACTTAGGATTTTTGCTCCTAGGTTGTGAATTAGCTCCTGAGATATTGTTATACGCTAACGCTATGTTTTTGGTCTGATCGCTCTATCGACATTCAAAGCCCTATTTTTCACAGATGTTTTTAATTTTTTACCAGCTAAAACATCTTGACCCACGTCTAAACCAGCTGACAGTGCACTCCTCAAGCTTTTTCGTATGCTTTTAGCTAATGGCATGGCTGCTCTGAACAGCGAACCTATAATATTTCCTAACCCATGACCCTTTTGACTCCTAGCACCTACGGATATGGCCAAATGCCCCCCCCCCCAAGCTTGATTAGCGCGATAGGCTCTCAATGTAGCTGAATCCGGTTTACATGTATACTTCGTTTTTGCTTTGTTTTTTTTACAGTCAAAACATTCAAATGTTTAGATATACCTAGCAATTACACATCAATTCTTAGACCTTAGGTCTAAAATGTAAACAAAGTACGCTCAGTGATGCGCCATCTTCAAATGGTATGTTCTCTCCAGTCCTATCGCTTATAACAATGCCTATCATGTCAATGTAATTCTTAAATACGATTCTATATTGAATGTCAGGAAATGTCCATTAACAAATATCTTTGGCCCTGTGACTGCTAGATAATGACATAACTCTTAACAGCGGCGCTGTAGCATCTCCAACTACATTATGGCTTATGATATCACAACAGTATAGAAGCCTTTAGGTATTTCTATGCACTGGATGTAGAGAGGTAATTCTAGAGCTTTAGGCTGAGGCGCTAAATTTGTTACTACTACTTTTAACGTATTAGTCTGTTTAAATTTATCAAAAGATTTCTAAGCTGCATTTAGAGTGCTTTTCATCTTCTTCTGCTTAGGTTGAACTTTAGTTGACAAGGGTTCATAAGAATGTAGCAGGATCATCGAAGGCTTTGCTAATGTTAACCAAATTCTCGGATACAATATGGATGACAAACTGACTTCCCATTCTCCAGAGAATCTTAAAGGCATTTGAAGATGCATTTCCAATTCTGAAATCTCATTATCCAGATAGTAATCCATGCTACTGTTACTTGGTAGCATAAACTAAAACTGCTCCATGTTTCCAGCTATTCTTTCTAAACTGGTGACAGCAACAACCTCTCAACTCTGGGTGATTTTATACTCAGCGCTGGTAACATATACCCTAAACACCCAGACGCTAGTGCAATCCAAAGCCATTTATCGCCATTTTGAATACTCAGATTTATTAAACACGTCACTACTATAATATAAATAATTATAGCCTGAGCGAGATATCCTATATCATCTCTGGGCACTTTTCCACCCCAAAATGATGAACGATAATCATTATTACGAATTTCTGGGCTGTTTAGATACATTTCTACAACTGACATGTTCACCCTAGTGTGTGGGGTTGTGGGGATCTGGGTGGGGTAGGGGGGGGGGTCTACCTGTAGGTTGGCAATGCTTCTAAACATGCTTAAGTTCTGAATAACTTATCCACAAATTAAATGAATTAGGATAACCCCACCAATTGACATAAGCTTCTCGCTTATTATCTTTCATGCACATTTTAATACTCTTTTCTACTCGATACAGTTGCTGGTTAGCGTCATTTAAACACATTTTCTGTAACTCTTCAGAATAAAATGTACCAATAGTGGGGATTTTGATTATAATCGTTGAGCTTATAAACACCCAATCTGTGAGATAGTTTCAAACTTATTTTGAATATCTCCTCGCTCCATGCTGGACTATACGCCTTGGTAAATAGATGTTTTAACTCTGACACTCTTATGTCATCGCCTACGCTCAAATCTTTCGACTTTCCAGATGCCCTTGGATTCGGTTTCTAGTACATATTTCACCAAACTAACACCTCTGTACTGTGGTCAACATCTACAGGTTTCATTTTTGTACTACCATTTACAGTTCTATTGTAAGAACTTACCAGATTAGGGAGCATATCGATATATCAGTGTTTTTGTAAGTCATATATCACTACAACTTAGTCTTTATGGTGTGTTGAATGCATTCAACAATCGCAGACTTTGTGCGAGAGTTCTGAGATGTGTAGAAATGTATGCATTTAGACGTTAATACGTGTCTAATGGTAGCATTCACAAATTCACCCTCGTTATCACTTTGAATCGATTCAGGTCTTTTAGAGACAGTATTCAGAAAAACTCCAATGATTGAGCTAAGCTTTTTGCAGTTTTATTCATTAAAGGGACTTTTCACAACAATTTTGATAGACGATCTGTTATGAATAGTAGATAACGTATAGCACTATTATGTCTGGTTAAACTAATACCATCGCTCAGATCCATTTGCCATAGCTGATCAATGCTGGTTACTTTGAATCGATCTATATTAAACTGTATTCTCTTAGACCTATGCAACGTATATGTAGGTTGCTCAGCCAACCAGGCCCATATTAATGGGTTATATAATGCTCCATGTAGTTTTTCCAAACCCCAAAAGATGCTGAATGTTTCTTATCGTAATATACATGTTTTAATCTGTCTCCTGCGCTAACAGATTTTTTATTTCCACCTTGAAAAAAGCTGTATCACTGTTAGGAATCTAGATAATATGTGTATTGCCTGATGTATAGTGATCGGGCTATGTTATCTAGATTAATCAGTATCAAATGTCGACCGTATGTGTCTTAGAAGGTTGGCTAAACTCCTAGGTAGTGGTGGGGTTACAGGTGGAAAGTTCCTGCTCGAGAACTGCATGCTCAGGCTGGTGTGTCTACTGACATAACTTGTGGGTCTGATATGTATGGAACGCATACCAAGACATTTTGACCCTGCGTGGTATTTCTCTAAGAGTGTAAAACAAGACAGAGAATAAACGATGCGCATACATCGGTGCAGATAATTGCATTGAAATTCTGCCCTTATGTCTGTATAATGATCATTACGCATACATAACTAGCATTAAGGCACTGAAAGGTTGCGGTTATTACTGCGACTATGGCGATGTAGCTTATGCTCAATGTGATCAACATTCTTGCGTAAAGCACTGTCATTTATGTCAAGTGGCTCCACCCTGCAAGCAGATCGCTAATTGCTATTGTGAAGCTTGCAGCAGATGGTTTAAGAGTGAGGGGTGCTATAACAATTACATCAACTCTGGAATGTGCACTGCGCCTAAGTCTTGTGGGGACTGTGACAAACTTCTAGATTTTGTACATTTTCATGACTACATCGATATAGCTCATAACAGTCATGGTTTTGACTTGCATCTAGTGATGGTGTGGCTCTTTAGAAACATGGGGCTTAAACCACCCAATGTGACAATGAATGGTAATAAAGAGGCATATTTGAATGTTGGCGACATTCGTTTTAAGGACAGTCTAGAATTTCTTCCATTTCAACTATGTCAACTACCGACATTATTCAATCTACCTAGTGAGAAAGGAGTTTTTCCATATCTCCTAGACAGTAATGTATACTTTGATAATGTAGGAGCATATCCAGCGATTGACGCATATGGCACAGTATGTCAGTGGTAGTGCATAAGGAATTTGATACATGGTATGATGCTCTGAAAGACAGTGTTTGGGATGCCATGAAACTTTACTGCAGGTCTGACATAGATATTCTACAGATGGCTTACAGTAGGTTTTGTGAAATGTTCATTCGTGAAACTGGGATACCACCTTTCGTGTCATCTATGACGTTAGCATGATTATGTAATAAGGCATTTAGGGCTAACTACTTAAACAATCAGAAGCTAGTAGCTCCGCCTCTTACGGCATATGCTAACCTATGTATCAAGAAACGTTGTTCCGTAGAAGCGTGTAACTGACTACATTACCTGGCTCATTCTAAGAATGTGTTCATTAAACACACTCTAACTGGCGGTGAACACAAAGCATTTAACTGTTCGCTGGATGGTTACTGCCCTGACATGGGCAAGTACTATGAGCACTGCAACTGATATGCACACACATGTCCAAAATGTCTGCTGACTAACCGTGTGACTAGTAAGTCATTTTTTAGCCTGGTTTAACTTTAGAAAAAGTGTATCAGAAGATGCTTTCTAAATCTATCGAGCTTAGACGCATGGGTTAGAAGGTAGTTGAAATGAGGGGTTGTGATTTTAAGGCCCAGAGGCTTTAATGACCCTAGCATTAATGCTTTTCTGAGCACTTGAACGTATTATGAACCGCTTATTGCATGCGATGCCCTCTACGGTGGCCATACCAATACTATATGTTTGCATCACCAGACCACAGAAGATGAGTATATAGCGTACATGGGGATCACTTCGCTATATCCTTACATTTGTAAGACCTGCGAGTACCCTCCAGGTGAACCGGAAGTAATCGTTACAGATGTTAAACTGGTAGAGGAGTTAGAGTCTTACTTCGGCCTGATATAACATATCTGTTCGCCTCCTAAAGATTTATTCTTTCCTGTCCTCCCATACAGATGTAACGAACATTTATTTTTTCCATTGTGTAGTAAATGCGCTCACAATTTGTAGCATTCTGAATCTACTCATAGCTCAGGCGAGCATGCTCTACATGGTTTATGGACGTATGTGGAGGTGATGGAGGCAGTATGTATCAGGTACCATATCTCAGAGTTTATCGAGATATGGCACTACGAAAAGTGTACTGATACACTTTTCAAGGGATACATTGACAACTTTTTTGAAAATTAAACAAGAAGCATCCTGGTATCCCGATGATGCGGTCACCGATGAGCAGAAAGATGTGTATGTTCTGGAATATTTTGAATATGAAGTGATTAAATTAGATAAATCTGTGCTCGTTCAAAATAAGGACCTTAGAACTCTGGCAAAACAGATGCTGAATTCTGTGTGGGGCTATTTCATGCTTAACGCCTAATCTAAGCATGAATACATCAAGTCATATAGCGCCATGTTGAAACTGCTGATGAATAGAATGATTTATGTCAAAGAGATCCGTGTATGTAATGACAATACCCTGTTAGTGTGCTATAGCGAGTTTAACTGATTCATACCAGCAGATAATCGCACCAATGTTGTACCAGGGTTCATTTGCTACACAGTCTAGTAACCGCAGGCTAGAGCTGCGCGATATACCGATCTCATATCATAATCCGGTTCAATATGGTGATGGTTTGCAAACCGGTTGCAAACCGCGGTAATTATGCGCAAACAGAAAAACTGAGTACAAATTTTTTTAGGTTTAACCAATACTGATAAATCTTTTCTTACGTATAAATAGTACTACTAAGGCAGCCTCTACGTTGGTCTTGAGAACCGTCAATTTGCAGACCTAAAGCAGTTTATATTTGAAAAATTACAACTACAATGACTGGCTAAATTTCAATGAGATAATTAAAATTTAATTGACCAAATTTGCCCATAAAGGGTCAAAATGCAGACCCATTTGAACATACAGAGGTCAACACATCTGTCATATGTTCTATTCCCACTCAAATTGCTTATGATGAATGTCTCTAAGTTTTCCAATCTTTTGAAACTAATGTGACTGCAAAATACAGCTGTTGTTTGTAGAACAACATCTCAGTCAAATTAGTTTCGAAATATTTAATCGCACACGATAATATTTCTAAAATTGTAAATAAATTACTTTCTATTGGGCTTTCGTATTCAGTGTTAACAAAATCTAATTGTGTATAAAATGTGTTCGTTCTTTAATTCCTGCACGCATGATTGATGTGTGATCAGTGTGTGGGCTAATGGATGAGGTGTGAATAAGTCAGTTATCACAATTCTGTAAAAACACATGATTACATATATCTAAGATTAATTGTCGAAACCTTTTACTAACCTAAACAGGTAGTCAACATCACGGGCTCCAAGGCACTTTTAAATTGTTGCAATTCAGATACAACATAAACATGTTTATTGGTGCTGTATTTCTGAGCGAGGGAGTTATCACAACAAATCTAAATGTTTAGATAAGGCTTTAAAGCTAAGATCACAAGTTAAAGACCACCTTCACCAGTGATGTCAGTTCGTATTATATACTGAAAATAGGTTTAATTCAATAGCCATATGCTCTAACCACGGCCCACTCTGTCCCTTTGCAACGAGCCAGAATCATCATTACCAGGAAGTCTAACCAATGTAAATGATATGACTATAAATGTTAAAATAAGGGTATTTGATTGAAAGCTATTTCTGTCTGTGACACCAACAGTTTTCAACAAGCAGTCTAAAATAATACCGCGTTACTTAACTGATTAAGAAATATTAAGGTATATATCGCGTTGTTCGACTCCTGTCTCCTGATGATAAATCGAGAAATCTCGTGCATTAGAATTAATCGATTGGAAATGGAACACATATTATTGTTAGACCGTAAGAAGCTAGATTTGAACAATTATTGCCATAATCAGAAATGGATGTTATAGGCACATACCTTTTTCCAGATGCTTATAAAGAAACCTAAAGTGGTTATCGTGTATTTTGAGCCAAGAGTTCCCGACAACATGTATACTTGCGACATGTTTATCTAAAAAATATTGCACAGTCCTACATTAATTGTCCCCGCTAATCCTTGACCCCACCCACACCATAAAACCAATATATGGTCCAAACCGGATTGAAAATTGACATCATCACCGGTTTGACATTGTGCCATACCGCGCAGTCACCGGTTTGACATTGTTCCATACCGCGCAGCCTTACCATAGGTTCGAGTTACATTTATCATGATACAGATTCTATCGTGTATGTTAAAAAACGTGATAAACATTGCCTACTCTCCGTTTACCATGACAGACTCAGTAATTTCATGGGCGAAGTTCCTTCCCGCAGTGAAATAACCACGTTTGTTAGTACTGGCCCGAAGAGGTATGCATATATACAACTAGATGGACAGATGGGGGATATCAAGAATATCTGAAGATTATGTTATGTTCACATGTTAAGCCAGTTTTAAAACATTGTATAGACCAAAATATTACCCTGCACGCCCTCCCACACATTGAAAATTATTATCTCCAAACGCTACCTCTGTAAAAAAAAATCCATACCCTATCTTTTACACCCAACCTGATAGGGGTTCAGTATTGCTTAGAGCATTTTCAAATTTATTTAAATAATAGCTCTAAAATCAGTTTCGCATACTACTTCAGTCGCATCATTCTCTGTGTCTATCGGTTAACTTTACAGGTTGCTGGATCCTGCTCAACAACATTTGTACATTTTACATTTTAATAAAATAGAAGTAATATGGGTCAAAATAATACCACCTCCTTCACCTGGCCGCTGTTCGGTGATCCGTGGCCCCCACTGCCCTATCAATCCCTGGGGCATAGGTTGTTGAGACCACAACGGATCGCTGAACGGCTGCCAGGGAGGTAGGATCATCCTGACACTACTACTACCAGGGGCTGAATGCCCATTTAGAGACAAGCCTCCACAGTGATATACACCACTGATCGCCCACAGGGCTGGCCTCTCTATTATGTATAGGCTCAGACAAACATGTAGTCTCTGCCAGAGTCGCATCGACATGATGGGGCCACCCATAGGGGCTTCCATCTACCTTGACAGCGCTCACCTGGGAGGAGGCTAAAGTGATTAGCATGTGAACCACGGCAGACTCTGGCATGGTCACATGTTACGCAGAGAATCTGGAGCTGAGCAGGGGTCTCCAGCAGACAACCACGGCCTACCCTCTCCACCCCATAGACGTGGCAGACAGACTCGATCTCTTTACGTGGGTGAAAGCGGTCGTACATGTTTCTCCGCAAGGGGTCGACCCCAGGATTGTACTGGGTGTCATCCCGTAAGTGGGCCCACTTGGCATCCAATATCATGGCAGTCTCAGCGCCATGTGCCACTGCTGTAGACGACAGCACGAGCAGTATGATGAGAATCATGGCTCTATATGAAGCGTTAAACTGAACAGAGTGAACCGCTCGAGAAATATCGAGCCCTGTTCCATCCGGATCAAACAGTGATCTTCATCCGCTCAGGGGCAGGGGCTAGCTGCTTCACTCTGCTGCCGGCTAAGAAACGTAGCTCTAGGACTATATGAGTCGTTTGTGGGCTAGTGAGTCTGACATGCTGAAGCAGTTTAACAGCACCCTTGACTTTGGAGACATGTGACACACCATCTACCCGTAGGATGCCGTCCTGGAGGTTAACAGCTTCTTCTGGTCCATCGAATGGACGACGCAGCAGGAGCTTTCCACCTGTAACCCCGATCCGGTGACCGACTCTCGTCAGGGAGACACCTTCACCTGTGTAGGTGAGGAAGGATGATCCCCGATTGTAGAGCGTTCGAACTGTCCCATCGTTTTTCACAACCGTGGAGAGGGGAGTATCCTCTATGTCAATGACTGCGGGAGGCCTATATAGGGGCAAACATGTTTGCCAGTCACCCCCAGGTCCAGCGCAGTACCACACTTCATTCTTCTTAAATATGAACTGCAGGTTTTTTGCCAGGGTCAATAGCAGGCCATCATGGGCCATCGGCGGGGAATCGCTCGAATAGGGTTTGACCAGATCAAAGCTGAGGTCATTATTTGAGGTGTTGATGTCTGCCACCTCTGTATCCGAGAGCTCAATCAACGCTCGAGGGCGTACTTCCTCTTCAGGAAATCATACCGAAACACGAACTGGAGGCCATCTATGTTGCGACCCAGGCTCTCCTTCGTCACATCCTTGAGGTCTGTGAGCAGCTCCACCCCATCACCACAAATGTGGTGGAGGGAGAATGCCTTTGAGCTTGCGTCGTACTGTAGGGCGAATGACTTGCCATAGCTCTCTTCTAACTTCGCAGCATCAACTGCATACACATCTGTCAGGTCAGCAAGACCAGTCGAGTGAGCAAATATGTGTTCAATAGCATGCTATAGGAGGGGTCTAAACAAGACATATAACCATGCCGACTGTCCGACTGCTGCTCTCCGGTGGTGAGAACATAATCTCAACCTCTCTAGAGGGGAGACGGGTGGTACAGTACCGTGTAGAATGGGTCCTCTTCGAGGTGCCCCAGCGGGGCACAACATCCATACACGCCGATGTGGTACATCACCCTCTGAGCAGTGCACAAAGCAGCTCACTGGTAGAAGTCGGTCGGGACGTGATAGAGTATCTCCCAGGTGCCAACAGAAACCTATGGAAAGCTAACAGTCCTAGCCTGTTCACACCTGTAAATCACCTGTTTGACAGCCCCTCTATTAACATATATTCCAGCACGGATGCGATATCGGACTCCTATTTAGAGTGTACACTCTTATTACTCATGACCCCTGCACAAAATGAACAGATGCTCGCACTGCAACAAGAAGGAGAGCGACTACAGCGGGAGAGCTGGTATCAACAGAACGCAAGCATTGCACGGAGGCGAAGGAACAGTGAAGCTTCCAAATACTGGCAGGACCTCCTGAAGAAGAGTAAGCGGGATGCAGGAGTCTTGACAGACGGCGATGAACCAGATGTCTTCACATACGACGATGAGCCAGATGTCTTCTCAGACGAGGATGAGCCAGAGGTCGTACAGTGGGAAGAGGAGATGGCGCAGACGTGTAAGACCAAGAAAGTCATCCAGCGGTGGACCTACTATCTTGGTGATACGGTGAAGTTCCAGATGTCACGTCTCAGAAAGTTACTGGCACCCGGCATAGTCTAAGAGACATTTGTCTCAACACCCGCAAGCTGGTATGGTTTGCTGGGCTCTCCAAAATGAACCCTTCTATGACTCATGACCAGATTCTGCAGGTGATGCTGGTTTAAGCCTCCAGATATACTATGGTAAAATCAGAGTGGCGGAAGCAACCAGAACCATACCCCTCCCTGACTGCTGACGATGGCGGTACCATCCACGGCTGGCGACCCCAGCAGATAGATACCATCAGGCCGAATCTCGTCCGTGAGGCTGAAAAGTACAGCAGAACACGCAGGCGATATAAGACAGCATACAACGTCCTCGCGCATACAACCACTGCTGCGGGTGTGATTGGAGCCAGTGCTGGTGTGGCAGCTGTGGCAACTATCGCTACAGGGCTGGGTGCCCTCGTCACCATCCCGCTGGGTGGCGTGTCACTAGCCGCCACTGTCTTGGCCACGGGCTTGGGGGTGGAGCAGGGGCAGATCACAAGGAGGCTGGAGAAGCATGCTAAGTACGTGGCCCTGGCACAGTGTATGCTACGGATTATCGACGAGTCTGTCAGCAAAGCTCTCGAGGATGGCCAGGTCACTGATGAAGAATACCACCATATATTGAAGGTCCAAGCCCTGTACTGCATGGAACAGAACTACTTAGGATACCCCTATCGAACACCCCGACGAGTAGGCTGCAGGAAGACAGCGACATTGTCGTTCAATCCAGACTCCGATCCTGCAGCGCTGGTGCAAAATATGCACATCACTGGCTTGCGGCAGGACTATCCAGATGTGTGGAAGTACTTTGTCCCACACACCACCTCAGGCCTCAACCCAGCAGGGATCGCTCGGATCAACCAGTCCCTGGAAGCACTGTGGTACTGCCTCCTTACAGCACCAACCAAGCTCCGTCATTCCATAGATGGTGTCAGCGGAGTAGAGGTCCAGGCCATGTTCATCAGTCTTGTTGAAGATATGATCATTTTGGGAGATCCCAGCAGTCTTATTGCTAAGTTCCAGCAGGGGTTGCAGAAGGCCCGTCGCAAACTAGACTTTGCTATTTCACCACACCTACGGTTGATTCCGAGCAACATGCTCGTGAACACCGAGGACCTCCAAGTCAGGGGCTATAACAACATGATAGTCGAGGGGAGTTCCCCCGGTGTCCACTTCGGCTTCAACACTGATATCAACGCACCTACGCATAGTACAGGCCATACAGTCATTCGGACCCTGACACTGCAGCCAGTCGACACGGCGCTTCCCATGGCAGCTCCGACCCCGACACTGCAGCCAGTCGACACGACACTGCTTCATGTGGTAACTCTACCAGTGGTGTAAGGCGTAGCTATCATGGCACTTGGGATCAGCCTACTCCGCCACTAGCAAATCGGCTATAAGACTATCCTGACTCTCTACAATAGCAGTGGAGACCACGGCGAGACATTTAACCAGCTTGGCCTGCCCTATAGCCCCTATGCACGCAGCCAACATGCACATCCAAGGGCTGGATGGTTTCACAGCGCATCCTTTTTCCAGCTTGTAGTATCACAGAGCCTTGTTCAGCTCTGAGTCAGGTGAGGCCATGGAGGTGCTGGAACACATCTGACAGATACTGCCGATCCTTGTAGAAACCTTCAGCTCGCAGGAGCTGCTCGACGATACTCCCGCCCATGATAAGGTATTCAAGGAAGCAGATCTGCCCCGTACCACATCCTAGATAGAGCTTCACAGCTGTCAGCTCCTGTGTCAGCTCAGCACCAGAGAGCTGAGCGAGCTCATCTGGTGTCTTCTTCTTGTAGCCCTTCAACTCCCTCCGGAAGACATCATAATACTTCTCACATGGCGTGAGCCAGGATATGGTTAAGATGTCTCAATTGAGAGATGAATATTCCTGAGTACCAACCCTTCCACCTGGCAGATGCAGACTGGGAAGATCTTATTAGCTCTCTCGACAGGGGACGCAGACGTTTAACAGCATTGTATACTCAGTGCTTAAACAATGACGTTAATGGTACAGATCGTGAAGCAACTGCCCGAGAGCCAGGCGAGTCTTCAGTAGTGGAGAACCTGCTGCGAACCAAGACACATAAGTTACTGTCCAAAGCAAACCCTCCATGTCGCCAGTAACATGGTGAAGATGACAGGGGGAAATGGGATTCTCCCTGCCGCCACTGTGGCTGTCCTCGCTACAGCAGTGAGAGGGGTGGCCAGGCACTGTCTCGGAATAACTCACCCCATCCCAAAGGTCGCTCTCATTGTTGCCCCCTACACTGTTGCCGCCAAGATCATGGGTGAACATGTTACACTAATGGATGCCGCAGTTCCTGGGCTAGCAACACGTGCAATGGCTGAGATCATCGTCGCCTACATTTATCCCCTCTGAATAGTGAGAGATGCATCACGAGACCCCTGCAGCGGAGGGTGGTGTATAGCCCATAGTCGAGCACACAGACTGAGGATCGCCAATGCCCGGCAATGGAGGACCGCCCACAAGGCGTGCCCCTGCAGAGAGGGCCAGTACCCTGAGCACTGCTACCTATTCCCTTGGCCGACTGCGTGGTCCTCCTATGCCCAACTATTTCACTGGTGGTATAACTAGTAGGTTTAAGCCGTGTATATAGCACTATGACTCTGTCACTCACAGACGTAGAAAGCAAAGAGCTAGGCGATCTTGCTCACTTGGGCGAGGCACGCCTCGGGTCAGAGGACACTGTTGCCCCTATCTCCTTCCTAGACCTCAATGAGAAGGGAGACATGCGGGAAATCCGAGGTACCATCCCAGCCCAAGATTTCATCGGGAACACTGATACGGTAGGAGAATCGGCCATTAACAAGGCCAAGACTGTATACAAGGTGATGGGCATCAAAGACAGGGCAACGATGCGAGGTAAGGATCTCCTGAAACCACGGAGCTCATTCCTACAGGATGGAGAGAATCTCAGTGTAGGCACCATCGGCCTGAGCAATATCACTGTCGATGGCAAAAAGGTGCTACCGCCAGCCTCCAGCTACCAGAGGTGAAGAAGTCAGGGTTCTTTGGTTTGCCGTTTAAGACCACAGGATAGTCATAGCTTCCCATGGATGTAGCATACAGATAATGGATGTACTAGACACTGTGGGTGCTGATTCCCTCTATGCAATCTTCTCAGCTACTGCTGGGATTTCATGCTTGATGCCTCCATCGCAACCTTCGTATCCGCCGGAGATGCAGGATTCCCCGCTCCGCAGGTGAAGAAGCTGGTGCAGGAAGTACTGCCGTCTAGTCTCCCAGATATAGCCGAGGCTACCACCAACCATGTACCATTCGACAGTAAGCCGGTTGATGCTGGCCAGGTGGTGCTGATCATTGCCCCATCAGGACACGGGAAAAACATCTTGCTGTGGGCTCTCCTGGCCGAACATCTACACTCTCAATACATCCTTCTGGTGTCTGACTCCGCCACTGAGGCAGTTGACAGTAATGATCAATGGTACAATGACCCAATCACCAAGACGCAAGCACTAATGGAGAAGCTGCTGACCGAACCACTTGTTCTAGTTACCGATGACCCTGCAATGGACCAGAAGACATCACCTACCTCAGCAACATCACCATGTGCATTCGGCACACAAAGATAACTGTCTTCATCGTCTTTCAGAAGTACGTCTGCGAGATCTCACCGGACATCTGCCACAATGCCCGGTTGCTATGCTTCAGCTCTAAGTGTGGACGTGCCCTGCTCGAGACCATATACGACAGCCTAACCTTCAAGTAGACCAAAGGGGACTTTATCGCAGGTGTACAGAGGGCGGCTGAGCTGTACTGCTTCATCTTCAGCAACAAGGAGACAGATGAGCTGTCACACTTCAATCCATCTCTAGAATGGCACAGACCTTCACCAACAAGCTGAATCCAGCCAGGAAACTGGCCTGCTCTATGCGTCATCGCTGACAGATTGTCGGCCACAACTTTTTTAATTCATCAAAAGGCTGAGTAAGTTCGTTTGAGGTCTCCGCTACTTCGTCAGAAGCTTGGGGAACTTCGTCAGAAGCTTGAGGAACTTCGGCAGTTTCGTCAGAAGCCTGTCGCTTACACTGTTGCTGAAACTCTATCCACTTAGGGTCAGAGTCTAGGACTCTCTTCTTCTGGAATTTCTCGTGGAAGACCCATTTTTTCCATGCACGACTAGCATCCTGCTTGCGAGTGGATTTGATGAGGTGGTCCTGGTAGTTATCTGGGAATTTCAGAAATGCTGTCAGATTACTGGCCAATCTCCTGCACCCTCTTTCGTTGAAGATGTGCTCAATAGCCTCCTTGCGGCCAACAATGAACCCCTCCTGAGTACCTTCTGCATGACCGGTGTCGTGGCTGTCCACTACAGCAGCACTGACCTCCTCCCTGGAGCAGTTATTTGCACCAGACTGGAGGCTATCCAGCATATCTCGGTCTTCCTGGCTATGGAGGCTAAATATGGCAGCCCACTTCTCGACCATTAGTAGATCTTTGGGATCGCCCTCGCCCTTTAGAGAGCTAGAATAACAGAACTGTTGGGTTGGGCCACAGGTAGGTAGAGTGCCCTGCCCTGGGTGCTGTCAAACTTCCAGTAGAGTATCCGAGTCAGGAGTTCTTTTGTACTATGAGCTGGCGCTCCTTCCTTTATGGCAGCCAATAACTCTGCATCAGACGGGGGTGTAACCGTGGCTCGCTCATGGATACTGTTGATGTCACGAAGCAGTCCTCGGACCCTGTCACAGTGGGACAGTGCACGCCGTGGCTGTCGTGCTGACTGTCGTGCAGATTTGTCCTGCTTCCTATAGACAATCTGCTGGAGAACTTTACCAAACATGGCAGCCGTTTAAAACCTCTATATACCCAGACCTTAAACATGCTGCAGTATGTGCAACATCCAGATGGGGCCATTGAACCTGCGACATCGCACCGCACTGATCCTCGGAATGACTGCCTGATGGTCATTCGACCCAATATACATGATGAGAACCCCTTGTCCGCTTCTGGAAGTACATTGACTTTGCAATCTCGGCACAGATCAACGAGATCAAGAGCATGACACTCGAGTTCAAGTTTCGGAGCACAATAGAACAGACTGTAGAACTGCCGCAGGTTCTGAACAGGTGGGAGATCGTGCAGAGTAAAAGCACCGTGGAAACCGCCTATGTGAACGATGAGTTCCGAGTCCTAGGTCCGCAGGCTCTGTGCCCAACCTTCTATGTGAAGGGAAAGGGGTACTACGCTGTGGGGTACAGTGAGGGGTTCACGGAATTCGAACTATGGGCAGGTGTCGAGAAGCCTGTGGCAGTTCCACTCTTAGCCCTCCTCGAGAACACACACGTGAATCCGGCCACCATGCAGGATAGGCTGTTCCTCCGGGTGTACACTGAGCAGCACGCATATGCGACGATGAATGCTCCAAGACTTCATGTCTCGCATGATGAGAATGACCAGGAACTGAAGCAAACATGTTCCAAACAGCGGATCGTGCATGTGGAGCGAGAACACCAGCAGGTCCAAGCCACAGCTAACCAACGGGTAGAGCTGACATTGCATCATGGTGCATCGGAGTGTGTCGCTGTTGCGGTCCTGGTTCAGAAGGGGGGAGCCATCCAGCAGGTGGATAAGCTAGATGACTTCAAGCTTGTGGTTGCTGGGACCAATGTTCTTGGTGAGGTATGCGAGCTGGCTGACTGCCAACTCTACAGACAGAAAACTAAGTCATATGCACTTCTGCGACTAAACAGTGGAAGCGATGACCTCGAGTCGGCACTCGAGGGCTGGTACCACCTCGGGGGCAGGAATATCCCACCTAATCAGGGCAACCGGCTCAGCTTCAACATCGGAACCATCATAGCTGGGACACGTCCATTTGGTGTGATGGTACTTTACTTTGGCTATGCTAAGGTATGCGTGTCGAACACATCAGGTATTCAGCTTGAGCGTGCGTAGAGCACGACTCCTGTCATCACCGCTGCAGCTGCCACCACTACTATAAGCTTTGCTGTCTTCTGACCTGTCTATGCTTCATAGTCGAGCATTGGCTCAGATATCTTTACAGCCTTGTTGTACTCATCGAGACTCTCATCTGCCTCTTTAAGGCTCTGGTTGGCCTGAGCTCGGAGTTGGCGTCGGCGTGCCTCCCTCTGGCGCATATGCTCGAGGGCTTGCTGTACTCAAACTTCTCCTTAGACAGCTTCTCCATCGCCTGGCCATGACGCTCACGCTCGACCATTGCTGCCTTCTTGTCGGCGAAACTGAGTCCCCAGGTCTCTAAGGCAAACCTGCCCGCATTCAAGATTGTGGATGCCATGCTATAGACTACAGTTTAAAGCTACTATATAGCTTCCCCAGCGACGGATATGTATGAACCAGAGGCTTATGAAGATCTAGTCAAGGATATAGATGATGAGGACTATGAGGAGGACTGTGATGAGGAGGATTATGATGCAGACGACTACGATGTAGCAGAGCCCGCGGGTGAGAATGATGATGTAGAGCCTGAATCCTGCAAGCTACTACACAGAGCGAAAGGAATCTATCGCACTTACGTAAAAGGTTCTATTGGTCCGTTGGCAGCAGGTGGGGCTCTGATCACTCTGTTCACAACGAAAGCTGGCGAGATGGTCCACAAGATCGCCAACGATGCTCTCCATGGGATCGAGAAGAGAAGCCATACCAGCCATCGCCTAAGGAGTAGGTACATTCTTTGGATCGCAGGCCCTTGGCTACCGTATGTTGCCATAGCACTCGTGGCCCTCTGGTCCGCCGAACATTTAAGCCATACTATATAAGGATGGCGTCTCTGTACGACCTAGTCAAGTCCCTTAACTTCCGAGGGTTGGTCGATAAACTACTGTTCAGTGAGGATCCAGCAGAGATTAGACGTCAGTGTACGGAGGTGTTTGAGGAGGTCTTCAGTGATGGTCGAATGAATGACGGCTGTCTGTTTGTCTGTTTAGAGTTCAACGAGGTCATGCGTGACAGGTTGGGAGTGGACGTCAGTGATGAAATCTGGAAGTTTATCAACCGTATTTCTTAAGGAACTCTACTATCAGCCTGTTGGATATTACCGTGAGCCCACTCTACTACTCGAGGCTGCACGTCGCAGGGGCCACAACTTCACATTGGAGACAGTTAGACAGTGCCTCAGCTGCCAGGCGATGTGACAGATATACAGACCTCGTCCACGGCACATCAGGCATGCCCATTTCGAGGAAACTGTCCTGAACAGAGTTCACCAGGTGGATCTTCTATTCCTTCCACACGACTCAGTTGGTCGTAAGACCTGCAAGTATGCCCTCACCATCGTCGATGTCCCCAGCAGGTACAAGGCGGCAGTACCGCTCACAGACAAGTCAGCTGGCCAGGTGGCCCAGGAATTCCAGGGTGTCTACGAGACTTCGGAAAATCCCCTCCAGTGGCTGGAATTGTTGCAGGTGGATGAGGGAACGGAGTTCAGAGGGGAGACTGCAGTCCTCACGTGGAAACACTTTGTGGCATTTAGGCCAGGCGAGGTAGGGCATCAACGTGCCCAGGCTATCGTTGAGTGGTGGAATCAGACACTGACAGAGAGACTGTTCCCACACCAATATGCCAAGGGAATGGCCGCGCCAAGTGAATGTTCTAGATTATGGGTGAGAGGGCTGCCTGCTGTGTGGGAGAGATCCAATGCCGAGGTTACCATGCTAATCGGGAAGATGCCGGTAGAGGCTATCAGACACTCTGCTGGTCACAGCTCTAGAGGAGCGAACACGGGAGAGGAGTGTCTACCACCTGATGCTCTGGTTCGGAACCTATATGAGCCTGGTGAGATGGAAGGTGGTCGACAGCGTGCAACAGATCCTAACTGGTCGATAGATGCTAATAGGCTTGACAGGTATGTGGAGGCGGATGAGCGGCCTACACTGGACTACCTGGCACGCCAGCACGGAGTGCCTAGGCGACCATGTGTCGTAGCACAGCTTCAGCTAGTCCCTGAAGATACACAGCTACCAGCCCCTAGGGTGCTAACATGATACTCGATAAGCTCGGTATGGACCACATCTGGCAGCACATTGCGCTTATCATAGTACGCGGAGAGTCCGAGTTTTTCCTGCGCATACGTCACCATACCCTGGTTGCGCATGCGTAGGCCTCGGATTTTAGCTCTGTCCACCCCGCCATGTAGGGCACTGTAGACCCTCTGCCAAGAGACCTCATTCTTCCACTTTGACATTCCCTTAGGCGAGAACTTACTTGCAGCTGCGCTCTCCACGTAGTAGCATTTGGAGCAGAGAGCGATGCCGCGAGAGCCTTCGAACTCGAGCTTGAACAGTCCCGGAGTCCGTCCAGACCATTTGTCCCAAGCTAGCCAGTCCCGCTTATGAGCCTGGTACTCTGCTCACATCTCTGGGCGAAAGACATCGTTGAGGTAGAAGCCTGCTATAGCGATATACGCGGAGTCCGTGTCCATCTGCAGGTACTCAAAGCTGTCACGAGCTACGTAGCGATCGCGGAAGTCATAGTAGAACTCCAGCATTCGCAGCTTCGCGAGCTCATAAACGGCTATCGCCACCTGGATGGGCCTTCGAATAGTAATTCTTGGCTTGCGACTTTGGAGCTCATATGACTCACCAATCTCCTCGATATCTTCGAACCATGAACTATGCATGGACTTGTCTACCACGCGTTCATCCTTCGTGAAGCTGGTGTTGCTATGACGTTCTAGGGCCTCGATGAGCTTCCCGTAGGCACTGTTGCCAAGGAGTTTGAAGAGATCTGCCAAGAGCGCTTTGCTCTCATCTATATCTCCCGAGCGGCGGGCCTCCGTAACATTCTCCACGAACCACTCGAATGGGTGCTTGGCCTCATAGTCTATGGTGCTGTACACAGCAGTGATCTCCAGGCATGGGTTATATACCACTTGAGTGTCGGTGCGCACAGCAGCTGCTTCTTGCCAGAGAGGGCGCCGAGCAGCTTCTGGGTGGTGGGTCGCTTCCGCCATGTACGCTCTAGATATGCCTGCATCTCAGAAGAGACAGCCTATTCCGGGATCTCGCGATTATAGAAGAGCGGAGGCATTTCCTCCAACTTTGCCCACAGAGCCTTAGGGACCTCTATATCCACCTCAGCAAATCAAAACCAGCGGTCTGCTAGGAGCTCCTCCTTAAAGCGGGTTACAGCACTGGCACCGGATCAACAGCGCACTGTCTCCTTACCACAGGGCATCTCTTTGGCCATTGGTGACAGGTACATAGCATTTGCGTCATAGCCGAGTAGACGTTGGCAGACACGCTCACTCTGGCGGATGCGTGTCGAACCTGCCTCGTGGTATCTGGTGAACATGATGATGGGCCCTCCAACATCCGCATCCTTCAGCATCTCGTAGGCCTCCTTGCCCAGAGCGTAGAGGCTAACATCCGGCATGTGCTGAGCGGTTCCACGTAGGAGGTACGACCCTCTCCACTAGCGTCGATGTGTATACGGCAATGAGATGGCGGGCATAGTTAAATATGCTCCTTTTGAGCTGCTTCAAAACAGTTGGAATCAAATTTGCAAAAGTCATAAATAGAGCATTTTTAATCAAGCACTGCAGCAACACCGCTTATAATGATTAGGAACACTTAACGAGTAATAATGTTTAGGTTCTTGAAAATGACAATGCAACGATAATTGCTGATTACCGTTACAGATGATATGGTTTCATAAGCTGTTTCGCATTAACTGTCTCGGCCATGTATGCATCGCATTAACTATGTATGCATTATTATAGCTGATAAGTTATGGGGTCATACATTGCTGTGTTGGTGCGTAACAGCGATTGCACAACTCACGCTCAGAGATAAGATTACTAAGAGGCGAGATTTTAGTGGTGTTGCGCTGGGTCAATCGATAGAGTTGTGGAATTGCATAGCATTCGTAGGCTGCAGACTGGGTTCAAATCTCCCTCAAAAGACCTCGCTAGAACATGCCTGAAATTTCGAAACTAGGTAAGACACTAGGGCCGGGGTAATATGACCAGGTTAGATAAGGACCCACCGTGACACTCCCCGGTGCGGGGTTAAAGCACCACAGACTCACACGCAACAGCCGGCTGGAATATCAACATGGTGGGGTAGAGGATAGGTGCGGGAGAAGATAGGTAGGATAGGTAGGATAGGTACAAAATGTCACCTTTGCATTGTTCTCCTATGATGTCCATCTATCTAAGTGGGATTGAGGACTCTAGTTTCCTAGTCAATCATATGACGTTATAATCAGCACGTGAAGTGTAGGTTGACGTCATAATCAATTACGCCATCAATAACTTGATATAGTCCGTCTTAAGGCTTCAGGGTCCGTCAGGTTGTGCAAAATGTATGTCTTTACTATTTAATAAATATGCCGTTGAATATTGCGAAACCAATTTGATCGAGCGCTGTTGTTGCCATATGCAGCAACAGCGCCCAAAAAGCATCCAGTTAAATTAGTTTGAACAGCTTACCTGTCTAGTTTTCTGGATATTGAAATTCAAAGAATACAGGGATCGGTCGATCCCAACACGGACAAAGCATGAATGGAGCTTAGCTAGAGATGGGCGGGGCATAGCTAAAACTTGATTCCTCCATTGCGATACCATATATTAACTGGGCGGTCTTGTTATGGAGATACGACAATAAAATATACTCCGCGAAGCTCCAACCACAACAACAACAACAACAACAACAACAACAACAACAACAACAACGGCAACAACAACAGCAACAACAACAACTACACAGTTGTCTTTTAGATTCCAGTCTAATCTATGTTGCTGTTGCCAATGAGAGGAATATCCGGTACGCCCACGTGCGAACCTCAGCTCAGCCAGGCGAACCTAGTGATATTTAACCGGAGGAGGCTGGGGTGTTGGGGTGTGGTGTGTGGGGGTAGTGGGGTGGGTGGGGTGTGCTGGTATGTTCCTATAGTCGGATAACCGCCACGGCAGGGTATCCCGATACTCCATATTGATGCCACTCTGTAAATATTAGCAGAAATTGTACATATAGTCCGTTTTTGCAGACTCGCGATAACTAGTCATGGCCGTATCTGCCAATGCTTTTTGTTCAGCCATACGTATTGCAACGATCACTTTGGCGTAGCATACGCATGTTCCAATCACATAAACTGTGATCATCCAGACCTCCATCAGTGGCCTTTGATAAGAACAACAAAATATACAACGACGACATTCATAACCACCACCCCGCACCAACAACAATAATATGAATGACACAGACAACCAACAACAATAACGACAACGTCCGCTACTACTACTACTACTACTACTACTACTACTACTACTACTACTACTACTACTTCTACTACTACTACTACTACTACTACTACTACTACTACAATGCTGCTGCTGCTGCTGCTGCTGCTGCTAATACTACTACTACTACTACTACTACTACTACTACTACTACTACTACTACTACTACTACTACTACTACTTCTACTACTACTACTACTACTACTACTACTACTGATGCTGCTACTACTACTACTACTACTACTACTACTACTACTACTACTACTACTACTACGACTACAACTACTACTACTACTACTACTACTACTACTACTACTACTACTACTACTGCTACTACTACTACTACTACCAGCGACAGGATTGGTTTTGTTTTCTGCCACGACTGCCCGTCAACTGTTCAGCAGAGTATCGGGACAGCATGGATAATTATACATTATCGACGGACTGAAGAAGTTATTGAATTGCGTAACTGCTGTCCGTGTCACTGGCATGACCTTTAGATATCATTATTATTGCATGCTCGGATAACTGGCGCTTCTTTTGATCTCCACCTTGCGCTGTACGCTATTACCAACGATTAGCCTCATCAGTTAGATGAAGAGATCAACCATAGAAGCCAATAGATAGATCCGATCTGTCACTCAACTATATGACGTCATAATCAAGTATGTTACATGTAGGCGGACGTTGCAATCAAAATGCGTAATGAATTACGTACCTAGCTCCGTTATGAACGCTGAATAGTCCGTCTAGCGTAGCATCTTTACTATTTAAGAAACACGCACTACGTTGAATATTTTGAAACTAATTTGACTGCGCGCTTTTGATGCCACAGCCAGCAAAAACGCGCAGTCAAATTAGTTTCAAAATATTCAACCACTTACTTGTATAGTTATCTTAATATTTGGATTTTGGGAATTCAGGTTCATTCGATCCCAGCACCGGTAAAGCGTGGGCGGAGCTTAGCTAGGAATGGGAGTGACATAGCTAGAAATGGATCCCTTTGTTAGACCATCACTACGTATCCTAACGTGATTAACCGTATACGGTTTCCATGTGCAATCATTCCCATGAGTGTCTGGTATTTTCTGCATTATGATATAGACCCTCTATGTCATATTAGTCCAGTAAAACTACAAATTAACCTAGAACAAATTGCAACAGAATTTATTTCTTTTCTGCGGCATTCATGGGACTGCCAGGTGTCACATATCAAAAGTCCTCCAAAATCCCTCGATGGGAAAGTGGGTAAATTCGCATATTTAGTTACCGCCATTACCCGAATAATGAAACTTCCCTTACCTGCTTCATTCCGCAAATAAACGAAGTAGAAATGTTGTCTAAGCTCTGAATTTCATGGTCACGGAAGACAGTAAGCAATTGGCAATATTGCCTTGAACCACTTGTACAAATTCTCCAAACCACAGATTAAATATGGTTGTATGCACAGGGCCGGGGTAATTTAAAAAAATTATATTTAAAGTAAGTTTAATTTTGTTTTTCGCTTTTAAAATTTTATCTAAAATAAATTGCATTTTAATTTTCACTTTTATCTCACAATTTGAATAAATTTCTATACAATTCAATCAGAATATGGACATGGATTTAGATACATGCGTTATTTGTAACCAGAGCCTAGAAAATGGCTCACAAACTGTTAAGCTTCGAGTATTAACAATGCTAGCAGAGCCCGTGAAAGCGATGTCATAGCTGAAGTAGGACAGAGGGTTCATGTAGAATGTCGACGGGAGTTCATTGATCCCAAGCGGATTGCCCGTGATGCAGAGAAAATTGAACAATCTCCGCCACCCATGCGAACACTCCGTTCAGAAAGTCCAACATTCAATTTTAGTGAACATTGTTTTCTATGCGGATACCCTGCAAAAATTCAAGATGGAAAGAAACGTGGCTATGATATTTATCCAGTAAGTACTCATGACTTTCAATGTAGTATCGCCGAGGCCTGTGAGCAGAGAAAAGACGAATGGGGCAAACTTGTAGCTGGGCGACTTGCCTTCACGCCGGATTTATGCGTTGTCAATGCAGTATACCATCAAAGCTGCAGCGTAAATTTTCGAACCATGAAAAATATCCCTCAGCTGCACTCATCTTGCTCATTCCAAATACATGGAAGGCTAGAAGACTTGGACAGAGTAAGAGCATTTAGTGCGACAATGGCATTTCTTGAAAATAATGATGATGAGCAGCTGATCCTGCACGACCTCGTTAATAAAATGTAAGAGTATCTCGATGATAAAGAGAATAAAGCATACAGTACAAAATACATGCAGGATAAAATAAAAGATAATTATGGCGATGAAATATTTATTAGCACTGTGAATGGTAAGCCAAACGTTGTTACCTTTCGTTCTAAAGCATCTACTATTTTGACTGACTTCTATAAGGAACAGAAGAGAAAGGATTCCAAATCAGAGAGCATGCTAATCATCCAGACAGCTACCAAACTGCTTAGACACGATATTAAGTTAATTGATTCATGCACATCATCTGAAAGCTATCCATCAAGGGAGCAAATGAGCGACCCAGTAAAGGCATTGAATTATTTACCAGAGACACTGCGGGAATTATTGCGGATTTTGTTTACTGGAAAAGACACAGAAATGAAACAGGCATCAGTTGGACAGGCTATTATGCAAGGAACTCGTCCTAGAGTTATTTTGGCACCTTTGCAGTTCGGGCTGTCATGTGAGATGCACCATAAATTTGGATCTAGATTTATTATTGACACCTTGTACAAGCACGGATTTGGATGTTCATACGCGGAGATACAGAGGTTTGAGCGCAGTGCATCACTTCATGGTGGAGATCTACCACAGCCATTATCAGGCGAGTTCATTCAGTTTGTTGCGACAATGTGGATCACAATATTTGCACAATAGATGGGCATAATACATTTCATGGAATGGGAATCATTGCATCTGTTACACCAGGAAACCTTGCGATGGAACAAACAGACCCAACAGCTGACATTGACATCCTCTGCGATTTCTCTTTGTTTCTGCGTTCAAGGAAACAGTCATGGTCTGGCATGATGCAAACTGTTCACCAAGGAGTTTATCCAGGTAAATCGTCTGTTATTTTACTAGAGCCAAGTAACATGACCTGCATCTTTTCCACTTTGACTTATGTTTGTGAACAGGCAAACCGATACCATGGTGCACCCGTGATTACATTTGATCAGCCCTTATTTTGGAAAGCTATGACTATCATAGAGATTGAGCCGAGCTGGAGTCCATTAAAGCAAATTATTCTAAGACTCGGAGGTCTTCATATGGAGATGAGCTTCCTTGGCTGCATTGGTCACTTAATGGCAGGAAGCGGTCTTGCGCCTATTCTAGAGGTAGTCTACGGTGAGAATGCTGTCTAACACATTCTTAGTGGAAAGGCAATTTCTCGAGCAGTTCGAGGACACCTCATGGTTTTTGCTTCTCTCAGTACAATCTTGATTCCAAATGCATACAACCTACCACTACCTACAATTGCAGATGGTGAAGTTGACACAGTAGAATATTCCGCTGCAATGCATTCAAAAGAATTGTTTGACAATGATGATAATGTTGCAGGACATGAAACGATTGAAAGTTCCCTAAATAAAAGTCTGGTTAAAGTTGGAGAGCTCTATGATGACATTATCAAAAAGCCGTGTGTAGCTACAAGATTGTCCTCGGAAAATGCATTACATGATGTCAAGGACAAACTAGACTCAGAGAAGGTGGTCATGAAAGATAAGAGGACTGCACGACTCTGGCTTTTGTATATGGAGTTGGTTGACATTCTGCGCAAATTCATTAAGGCAGAACGAACTGGTGATTGGAACATGCACCTTCAGACCGTTCGTGAGATGCTTCCATATTTTGCAGCCGCTGGGCATAATCTATACGCCAAGTCTGCATATGTATATTTACAAAAGATGTTAGAAATACCTGAAAGTCATCCAGATATACACACCAGCTTCCTCAATGGTCATCATGTCATTCATCGAAGTGATAGGTATTGGGCAGGGTTATCTACTGATCTAGTTATTGAGCAGGTCCTTATGAGAAGTGTAAAGTCAAGTGGTGGTCTAACACGAGGTCGTGGAATGACAGAACTTCATCGTCTTGTTTGGTTGTTGTCTATGCCCGCATGTGCAGATGTGTGTAATGCAATGCAAGAGCTCTCTGGGGTAAACTGTGATTCAAGTGAACAACACAAAGATTCCACACAATCTCGAATAAAGCGTGATATGGATGATACTTACAAAATTCTCAAAATCCTTAGTGAACTGAATCCATTTGGACCAGACCCTTCTCTTAGAGGACTTGTTAGTGGATTGTCTGCACATGAATCAGTCAATGTTGACGATGCTAAAGATATTGGAGAATCAATTATTAATTCGATGTGTGGCCAATGTGTATCAAGCAATTCGTTCCAGAGAAAGAGACAAGCTATTACCTTAGCATCCAAAACATCTCTCAAGATTGATGATGAATGTGTACAAATTGATCCACAACTCCTATTTCAAAGACTCAGTTTAATTGCTACAAATGGATCAAAAGGGAATCCAGCATCTTATTTTGAGTATGAGTTGTGCACTCATCCGCCCGCACTCTTTGATAATTCATCTCTTCCATGGGAAGCAAATAAGCCGGCACTTGCTGATGCATTGTGGAAATTAATTCAAAATGAAGACGCAGTCCTTCCAGATTCTGTCCACTATGTGCTTGATGGAGGAGCTCTATTACACCGTGTTCCATGGCAGCGTGGAGAGACATTTGCAAATGTTTGTCAAAGATATGTAAAATATTGCATAAGCAAATATGGAAAGGCTACAGTAGTTTTTTATGGTTATGACCAAGGCCCAGACATAAAAGATGTAACACATAAGAGGCGAACTCGTGGATCAGGCGCAACTGTTGTAGTGACTCCGTAAACAGTTGTAACTCTGAGTAAGCCTGATTTTCTTAGTAACAAGCAGAACAAACATCGGTTCATATCAATCTTAAGTTCATCTCTCGAACAGGCTGGATGCTTAACGATAAAGGCAAGCGGTGATGCTGATGTCTTAATTACGCAAACGGCTATCTTGGCTTCAAAGTCAACAAATACTGCTCTTGTTGGAGACGATACCGACCTACTGGTGTTGCTTCTATACCATACTGATATGAATGGCTGTCAGCTATTTTTCAGACCAGAGCCAAAGCAAAATACAAAGAAACCCCGACTGTGGAATATCAAAATGGCAAAGGAAAAACTCGGGTTCTGTTTGTGCTCACAGCTGTTATTTATCCATGCTATCATTGGCTGTGACTCAACATCTAGGCTTTATGGAATTGGAAAATCTGCATCCCTTAGCAAAATCCAGTGCTGCAAAGAACTCTCTCAAATTGCTGAAGTGTTTACAATGAGTAATGCGAATAAAGATGACGTGATAAAAGCAGGTGAGAAGGCAATGCTTATTCTATACAATGGCACTTCAATGGATAGTCTAGTTGCTTTGCGGTACAAGCGATTCAGGGAGAAGGTTGCAAAAAGTTCCAAGTATGTTGAAGCACGAGATTTACCACCAACACCAGCATCCGCAAAGTTTCACAGTCTTCGCGTGTACTACCAAATTCAAGTTTGGAGAGGAGATGCCGGAGATATGGATCCAACAGAATGGGGCTGGAAAGTTCTCAACCACCAAATGCTGCCTGTTAAGACTGACATGCTGGCAGCACCTGACGATTTACTGTATTCATTTAGATGCAGCTGCAAAACTGGCTGTGAATCAAAGAGATGCACCTGTAGAAAACATGGGCTCAGCTGCACATCCGCCTGCGAAGACTGTAAGGGTCCCAGTTGCTCTAATTCAATAACGCTCATTGAGGAATATGACTTGGATAATTGATGCAAGATGAAATTAGTAGAAACCAGGTACCTATGCCATACTATTTCATCTTAGCTTAGCTTAGAAACACACAATACCGTGACATAATAAAATATAGTATGTATTGTATCAATATCAATGATGGTATTAGGTAAATTCATGCAAGTGGCATAACACAATACATTTAATTTGTGGAGAATATGTCAATCGTATTCATTTATTACTAAAAAAAGTCCAAAAATACCCAGTCACACATATATTACATACCGGTTTTAAAGAAATAAAGAAAAATGGATTTTCCAGGTGAAATGGCCCAAATCTGGTAATAATTATGCAAATTTTACCCTTTCCCCTATTGGAATTTTGGAGGATTTTTGATATGTTGTACATGATGGCCCCCTATACACAGGGCGAGGTAAAAAAATTATGTTGCAATTTGTTCCGGGTTAAAATATTTTTGGCCTAGATTGACTGGACTATATTGAATTGCGGGCACGATTACCGTCCAAATCGACATGAGCGCGAACAATAACAAGTATGGCTCGCGTGACTAGCTAATCCAATTTATCTTCCGGATACACACAGAGTGTATGATTGATGGTCATTCTTACGAAAAGAGTGACCAGTACTCTGGACATGTCAAACATAACCTTGATAACGCCGGTTACCGGGCCAGTAATTGGCAAACACCTAGCCATATTGGCCAGGTATTAATCCAGTACCGGCCAGTAGCCTGCGTTACCGGCGAATAACTGCATACAGTGTAGAGCGCTCCGTAACAGACGAACACCGGGTGCCAACGCGTTTTATTGTTCAACTGGGCGTTGATTGACATCGTGATAGCGACGTTTCACTTAGAAGTACTAGAAGACAACGCGATCTAACTGGAGAAAAGCTAGGTAGTAGTGTTAGCATACATAGACAATACAAACATAATTCAAAGTTAGTAGGCCGAGGTTTTTACGACTAACTTAGTTTATTTTGACGAACCTTCGCACATAAATGTGCTTTATCAGGTGATGAAGCATATTTATGTGCGAAAGCTCGTCATAATAAACTAAGTTAGTCTTAAAAGGCACGACCTCTGAATCCTGTTTTAAGTTCTAACTGGGTTCACGTAGCACGGCGTGTACCATTTTTTCGTACATCGCAATGTGGCGTCGGTTCTAACGGCATCCGTTGGATCAAGGAATGTATGCCTTATTTATCAATCAAATCCATGATGTACTTACAACATATACGTTTTTATACTATGGATCGAAAAATGCGCATTTACCGCCTCATGCCCATGCACATGCGCCGTCCGTAGGCCTATGTTCGCATATATATGTGTCTGTGTGTGACGTAGGCCTATTCGGGAAGAGTCCCTAACATACGCACCAGGCTAACTGTCCGCGCTAGGACCCGGCTAACTGGCCGCGGTAGGACCCGGCTAACTGGCCGCGCTAGGACCCGGCTATGTCGTATTCACCAAGAGGCGGAAAACTAGTCATCAATAATGTGATCTGAATAATTATAGATGTTTATGTTAGGATCCGTAATTAGCATAATACACGTGATGAATAAATGTGAAAATAGAGGGCAATTAACACCGCTTAAAGCTCTCGTGTTCCATTAAATATAGACCTTTTGGACGAGATATGAGATCCCTGCTGAATTTTGTTGAATTTACCCAGCATGCTATGCTACCCACCACGCAACGCCACCCAGCATGCAATTTCCTGACGCATAATCGTTGTAACTATTCGACACCATATTCGTTTAGTCTATTATCTGTATAGACCAGGATTTCTCAAACAAAACCAACCTGCCGGCACGTGCAAATAGTCATTTCTCCTCCAGCTCTGGAAGCGGAAATATGCTTGTAGGGCGTACTATTCAGGGCAGTACATTCGACGGCCTGCATTTCAATACTGTTCAGCACAACTGTGTCAGTTTCCAGAAGAAAATTAGAGAAAGTTTTTATATATATTTTGACAATAATTTCCGTGAACGTTATTACTATCAATGACAGCAACAACATTCAGTAAAATTATTGTCAAAATAATTATTAGGTAATGCGATTACTACCTGGTACAGATTTGATACTAATTTGAATGAAAATTGTCGCTACAACAGCTTTCAGTCGATATATTCTAAAATAATCATCATCATTTTTAGCCGACTCTCGCTACGGATATGAATAGCAATTTGATTGTAAAGGTGTTGGTTTCTAGGACACCAACAACATTGTCGAATTATTATCTACACACGTGCAATCAATATATTACTATTTAGGTAAAATGATCGTAGGCCTATATAAGCTTTCTCGCCAAGAATGGCGAATAGCAAACGGCGTGTATGTTTCGTTGACATATTTGTGCATTTGTTTGAAATGCATTGATCGAACAGAAATGTACACACGGTAGCTAGGCGAAATATTTCCTTCGTGCGGGCAAAGCGTATTTTGGCCATACACTCACTACTTAGATAGTAATACCGAGCGTCGCGTGATTCTATGGACAACAATTTGATAACCTTGTTGGTGGCTTAGTCTGCAACAACTTAGTCAAAGTTGACTGAAATTGTGCGTTTATGAAATTTATGATGACTATTTTAGAATACATAGACTGAAAGCTATTGCAGCAACACTTTTCAATAAAATTTGTATCAAATATATGGCAGATAGTAATCGCATTGCATGCTAATTATGTTTGACAACAATTTGATTAAATGTTGGTACTGTCATTGATAGCAACAACTTTCACGCAAATACTGTCAATGTATATATAAGCTTTCTCCTATTTTCTAACACTGTCCCTGAACAGTATTGAAATACAGACTGTCGAGTGTACTGCTGTGAATACGCCCTACGCGCATGCTTAGGGTTACAGAGCTGGAGGACACGTGACTATTTGCACGTGCAAGCAGGTTGGTTTTCTTTGAGAAATCCTGGCTTGTGCAGATTATAGACTAAACGAATATGGCGTTCAATAGTTACAACGATTATGGAGCCAGGACATTGCATGGGTAAATTGAACAGGCATCTGATATCTCATGTAAAAGTGTCTATATTTAATGGTACACGAGAGCTTTAACATGGTCGATCTATAGTTAGCGAGTTCTATTATTCCCAAAAGCGCTCTTATTATTTCCCCCTCACAGCACACGTTATGCTCATCAAACCGAATATGGGACAAAATTAACGCACAATTCGGATCAATACACATTGCTGGTAAGCAAACAGATGTGTAAATTTATATGTCGGGATATGTTAAATATGACTATTAACGTCTATGCTGATAATATATCTGCATTAACATGTGCGCTCTATTATTCCCTTTCCGACAAGAGCGTGATGACTCAGATTGTTGAAACGTAGTTGCTGTGTATTGTGGCTGGGAAGGGCCATCAGTGCTCAATTCAGTCACACTCTGACCCAGCATAGTAATCGTTTATCAAGAAAATAGATAGAAACAGAAGGAGCGGCATTATCTTATGATAGCGCAACAGCGTGTGAGGCGCAATCATAACTTATTATGCCGGTGAATATAGACGGCGTTGTCGCCAATCAGATTATGCGCGTGGCTAGACACCTCTATATACCCCACCCACACTCACCCTCTTACTCCATTTCTATACGTCTCTTCTCTCTCCTTTTCTCTCCCTCACCCTATCTCTCCCTCCCCTCCACATCCCTCCCATCTCTTTCCTCTCTCTCTCTCTCCCTCTTCCCTATACCTACCACCATCCCTCACTCCCTCATCCTCTTTCTCCCTCCCTCTTTATCTTTCTATCTCCCCTATCTCACATCCCTCCCTTTATCCCCTCCTTCCCTCCGTCCCCTCTACATCCCTCCCCTATCACTCTCCTCTATCTCCCCCTCCCTCTTTCTCCTACATCCCCGCTCTCCCCGTATCTCCCCTTTCTGCAGCCCTCTCCCCCTCCCTCCACATCCCTCCCAATCTCTCTCCCCATCTCTCTCTCGCTCTCTCTCTCTCTCTCTCGCTCTCTCTCTCTCTCTCTCTCTCTCTCTCTCTCTCTCTCTCACTATTCCCGCCTCTTCCCCCCCCCTCTCTCTCATCTACCCCACTCTCCATCCCACTATTTTATCTCGCTCCTTCTCCCCCATCTCCCTTTACGCCTTGCTTCCTTTCAACATTGGCAATGCCGGTAGTGCCATGCTACCGGTTGGTGTGCTGTATTTAAATTGTTTCTTACCAGGACCATTACCTCCTCTAGACTATATATATAGTCTAGAGGAGGTAATGGTCCTGGTAAGAAACAACTTAAATACAACCTATGGCATGATTGCTGTTGAATTATTACTATGTTGTTGCAATCAGCTAGATTAGCATCCATGGTTAACCATCACGGGTCATACAACGTATTACGTCCCTATATTAACCAGACGACCGATGTGACCTGTGGCAACAGAACCAGGATATGAGCAAAACCAAGATGAAAGGCGTATCCTGACTTATCCAGTGAATAGCACCGCGATGCGCTGTCAGTCCCGTTACAGCTATGTACCATTAAATTGTAACATAGACCTCCAATTCTCGATGGCATCCATTCTTAGAATAATTAAAGTTTCCATTTTTATTTAAAAAGTAATCTTAATATAATAATCTTAATATGTTTTATCAACCGGACACTGTCGCAGTCACTGGAAGGTCTAAATATCGGAACGAAGCGATACCATAAAACTAATTATGTTCAAACATTATAGAAGTTTGGCAGACCGCAGGTCGGAAATTGTATTATATGACTAATCTAATGAAACTATATACTAGCATCAATTAAACAGATACTACCAGTCCGGCAAAGTGAAAACTGGCTCAAGCTACAGCACAGTTCTCAGATAACTTAAGATCTTCCCAGAACAATGTAAAACGTACTTTTGGATATTTTTAGTATAACGGGATTGGTAGAATCCAATTGTGTTTTAAATATTCAACAGTACTCGTTCTGCATCAATATATGGTGTCCAGTATCGAGATGCTGAACAAATCATGTTCGTGGTCCACCACTAGCAACACATTTTTAATGCCAAAACATCTAAGTACATACCGTGGGTTCTTGGAAAATGCCCGTCGCCATATGTATCTGACATTGATCATCCCGTATTATAATTAATTAGATAATCCCCCTAAATAAAAGGGTACTATTTGGACAGACACGGAAATCACAGATACATACATCTAAAGATTGCTTTAGTTAGGCAAATACGTCAAATATATTTACCTAGCCATGTTGTTGGAGACAATTAAGATTGGTTGATAGTAATTAGACTAATTAATATATCTACCTAATTAAAACCGCTATGTAAAGACGTAATTAATCTGCATATTCTCATGTAACATGGCAATGCATTCACCTTTCCAAAGTGTCCATCCATCATCTGACCTCGTATGACGTCATAATCAGCTCAGCGCGTGTATGGTGACGTCAAAATCATTACGTCACAAAGGGTTCCATATAGACTGTCATCAAATCTCAAATACTCCGACACGTTGTATGCATTGTATGCCTTTGTAATTCTTTGCTATTTAAGAAACATGCTGTTGAATATTTTGAAACTAATTTGACTGGGCGCTGTTGCTGCCTTAGGCAGCAACAGCACCCAGTCAAATTAGTTTCAAAATATTCAACAGCTTACCTGGGTTTTTTTTTGTTTGTAAATTGATAGACATGATGTTCAGGGATCGATCGATCCCAACACGATCGAGGTGTGGGTGGAGTTTAGCTAAAGATGGGCGGGGCATAGCTAAAACTGGAACGGTCCATTGTGAAATGAATTGAATATTTCACTTGCCTCAAAATTCTGTCATCTATCTGTATTTTTGTGTGTAACTGTCAGTAAATGTTGGTAATTAGGTTAATTAGTGACCGCCTCATTAATTCGGGAAGATATTTTGAGAATATGATGAGCCGTGGATTCAAACACGTCCTTTGGAACTTGTTGCCTACTAAGATTTAGCTGCACTTATTATTTTATTGTAGGCAAATTACTTTTACTTCCGAATTGGAAGTGTGGCATAATTGTGTTATTACTAATTAATACTATGGTGATTAAGTAGGGCGGAGTGGGCACACTAGGTAGGGGGTTTCTTACTTGCGTAAATACATGTGGGTTTCCATGACAAAATACCATTAACACAAATTGTTTTTTAGCATAGCAACATTTTAGAAGAAACTATGGGTTGCCAAATATAAGCATTGTACAAATATGATCGTTATCCAAAGTACTTCTGAAGTATAATCCTACACTGGTATCACGGCAAGAATGATCTGTACAGGATACTTCAAACCAGGCTATAGGCTATATGTTCGACAAAAACAAAAACAGTGTCCACCAAAATATCGGTTTGCGTTACAAAACACAGGGTGTTTATTAGAGGCCAAGTAATCACAACGCATATACATTTTATGGGTCCTTTCATAGTTGCTCCCAGAATAGAAGCTTTATTTATCCACTGAAAGCGATATTCAGCCTGTCCCAACATGGTCAGCATTTAACAGTGAAGTGTCAACTAATATGTCAACACAGTTTGCCAGTGGTCCTTGTCTGGTGATTTATGCATCCCTACAAACCTAAATGGTGTCTGCACAAATTGGATATAGCATGTTGTATCACAAAAAGATGGCTAAAGGCAATTGAAATAAGTGTAAATCAGAAGAGTTTGCTAATTGTATCGTTCGTCTGGCGGATTCATATCATATTGTATTTTCGGGCTATAAGTGGTAAGCGCGTGAAGTCCTCTGGATTAGAAGATATCCTTGTAGGGAATGGTGCGTTTGCTGAAGGATCTATTGCTTCAATAATGAACGGCAAGGATTCCAACAGACGCATACGAGCTCACACGTTGGTTGCTGAATCATAACAGAGAATATTACTCGAAGATGTACCAATAGATTCATATACACAATGTGAACTCGAATGCCAAGCCAAAGAGCGTCGTAATTCGTTTGAAAGAATAGTGACAGAATACCTGAATTTGCATACCAACAAAGTGTAATTCCTACAAGAAATGGACGTGTTCTGAAAAAAACCGGGCTGCGAAGAATCAAGTTTATTCAAATTCTGGAATGAGTATTAAGAGATGGTAAACATTCTTCTCGCATTCATAAAAGCTAAAGGGTCAGGGACATGGCAACTCCACAAAGAAGCATTTTCTAAAATGCTACGCAATTTCTATGCATATGTTTTGTTCAATTATTAAAGATATGGCACTTTATATCTGGCTCAGAAGGAACAGTTGATTATACAAGATCCAGAAATACATGAACAGTTCATGAATAGCCATTTTGTAGTTTCTTGATCAAAGGAAAGATTTGGACAGGTGAGGCCTGCTTTAGCACGAAACAGAAGATGAATCTTCTAAAACATCTGCGGGGTCATAGGCATCTCCCAATCTGCAGAAACAGTCCACTGATGGATACAGACTGCTATCATCCAACATGGTTGCGATTTGACCTGTTACGAGAAACACAAAGCGCTAGACTCGGTCCATATTGCAAAGGATAGCAGGATATTCGAAACATATCAGCACAGACTTTAGATTAAGTCAACCCTTTCCCACCACTTTCCTTTCAAATCTGACGTCGGGAGATGTCGCAAATAGTGAAATAGAAAATCATCTGAACAAAACAGTGACGATTTGACAGAAATGTTTGAATGATATTATCTGTTCTCGAGTGCATATTGGTGAAGGATTGTATAAAGTCATACAACGATAACAGCTTACGACCTTTGATAGTATGCACAGGAAGAAAATTGAAACAAAATCTGATATATTCCGTCTTACTTCTGACAGGGACCTTTTCTCATATCTTGTTACCATAGCGCATGTCAGAGCGTTTGATCTTGAAGACTTATTCTCATTTGGACATCCCTTTTTCAATTGCAACAACTGATGGACACATTTAGAAAGGTGCAGAACTCGGTGCTGTTAAATTTGAGGAGGAATCTATCACGTATAAGTCAGATGTTGCAGTTGATAGTGGTGACAAAGGCATTATAGTGTTTGACTTTACGACCGTTATCCAAGTCTCCCGTGCAGCCGCATCATCATGTTGCACCTTTGAGCAATTTGCATATTAGATGGCGAAACTACATTGACCAAAGCAGCAGCCACAGAAAGAATCAATGTTATTTGAGACAAGTCTGATCATAGTAATGTAATTAATGAAGGAGAGCACAAGAATGAAGTGGAAATGGAGAAATTATTATAAACATAAGTAGGCCAGTAGTATCTTTGGGATAGAAGTGGGACAAGTATATTACCAAGCCCAAAACTAAAGCATCATTGGCAAATTTCCTCCTAGATGGACATGGCTGCCGTACGTTCTACCATGGCACCTCATCTTATGATGATGGCTGCAGTAGACATGATGCTCTGAATGCACGTTGATGGCAATTCATCGGTCACCCAAATACAGCACTCACTTAGCATGTTCGCATGAGGAAGTTAATACACGGACTCTCTTCCATGAACATTATGTCATCAATGAAGGGTATGCCAGCATAACAATTGACATGTGTGATAGCCCTGACATAGATGTGCTGGTATTGTGCATGAATTCAATTTCACATGGAACCTTCGAAGTTCCAATGGGAGTTGGGACCAGATGGCGCTCCAATGATGTGAACTGTGCTGTGACGGCCATGGGTCCTGAACTGACCGATATACTACCCGGTATACACACTCTTATGGGGGGGGGTGTGTGACACAGCATCGAGCTGTTATGGAATAGGTAACGTAATCGGAATCCAAATGCCTAAGACCCAATATTCCTTGGGTTATGTGAACGATTTGGACACACTGGTGACATTCATAAGAATGCAGAACAGTTTAAAGCGATTCTAATCTCATCTTAAATGTTGTATTGCACCAATAGAATATGATTTATAGATTCCATATCATTCATATCCTGTCACATTCCCTGATCTGTATCGCAGTTATCTGTTTTGCAATATCAAGTAAATGCTGAACAGTGATCGACACCATTTTGTCTCCTCAAGCTATTGTGTGTGAGGTCATGTAAGCTCTAATGCATCACATTCTTTATTATGTAATGCTCATCCCATTGAATATTTTGAAACTAATTTGACTGGAAGTTGTTGCTGCGTATGGCAGCAACAACTTCCAATCAAATTGGTTTCAAAATATTCAACAGCCTACCTGTAGGATTGCTTTTATACCACTTTGTCAAACTATAGCTGGAGCCTCTATGACTGAGCGTATATACCGAGGCAGACACACCAGGGTTTTCTGATTGGTTGAAAAGTAAATCATGACAGCCATCATAGGGTGTAGAAATGTACCAACATTTAACTACTAAATCCTGAATATCTTTCCTTAGCGGCGTGATAAAAGACTTTATGACCAGCGGGTTAGATCGCCTGAATAGCTATCAAGAGATGGGATTAGTTATCCTTTAATGCACATTGTTACTCGAAAACTTCCGCTGCCGTACCTATTAAGAGATTGCAATACTGCGAATTTTTGCCGACTCAGAAACAAAATGTGAACGTATCACAAAGCTAAAGTACGCTTCTCCTTCACTTACTGAGAGCTAATTATAGCAACATGTGGATGGGGTCCTGGGACATGTAGCCATGATGAAATTCCAGAAGATTAAGTATGCATATTTTTTCTCTTCACATTCACAAACATTATTGTAATCTGTTCATTAAATCGTGGTTGGAAGAATTATTCTATGTCACAATGTTGATGGAATCATATTGTACTGTCTCTTTATACTGGCATACAATCATGTATTTACATGCTATCTCATTATTCCATAATCTGTTTTAAATTAGACATTTTTAAACAACTCGTGGCTAATTTATTAACTCACTTGAAATATTTCGCTCAGATCGCCTGAGCTTCATCAGCCACACTGGTCTCTGGTGGGCCTCGTTAGTTCCGAGACCCGGCGAGATCTTGCGGGATAAGGCGAGTGTTATAAATCCGTGGGAGTTCCAGTCCCTGGTCTCTGTCCATGATCTGTTTAAGCAGTTTAATCTGTATGGCCTCGTGAACTTTTCGTATTCCCCAGTGCGCTTCTGTTATCCATGATAATTTGATGTCCGAGTTCATTGTATAGTGTTTCCACAGTTGTCACACGTGACCTGGTAGACGATTCCACGCATCTTTTATGTTTAAGTCTTATTTTTGACATGCGTCAGTCGCGATCGTAAGGAGTTCACATGCTTATGGTATGTGCCAACTTCGTGTGATTTAAATGCTCTTTGGAGACGCCTCAGACATTACTCTGCCTATGGGATGCCTGCATGATGCGTTTTTCCTTGTTGGTCTCCTCTTTTATACTGGTAGTTCTCTTCTTGGGGGCATCCAATACCCAATCAGGGTTGTTGTTGGCTCTGAGGGAATATTTGGCATGTCCCAACTTTTTAGATGTGTCTTCCTCGCTGCTGATGATGGTTTCTGTCAGCTGTGTGAGTGAGCGGGCGACTGATTGTATGTCGTTCACGTGGTGGCTGGAGTTGGGATTTAGTTACTGATCCGTGTATGTGGGTTTCCTGCAAACTTTTCCTCTAGTGCTTCCATCATGATTTAAATGGATCCGCGTATCTATAAAAGGAATCGCCCACATTATTCTGATTCTGATGTGATGTAACCTTTCCAGAGTGTCTACCTATCATCTAACGTCATATGACGTCATCATCAGCTAAGCGGCGTGTAGGATGGCGTCATAATCATTACGTCATAAAGGATTTTATGTGGCCCGTCTTTAATTCTGAATAGTCCCACACGTTGTACGAATTGTATGGCTCTATTATTTAATAAACATGCTATTGAATAGTTTGAAACTAATTTGACTGGCCGTTGTTGCTGCCATAGTCAGCAAGAGCGTCCAGTCAAATTAGTTCCAAAATATTCAGTAGCTTACCTATATAGTTTTCTGGAAATTGATTGTCAGTGAGTTCAGAGATCGATCGATCCCAACTCGAGCAAGGTGTGGGTGGAGCTTAGCTAGAGATGGGCGGGGAATAGCTAAAATGGAAATGTCCATTGGATGTGTATGTTGGTGAATTAAGATGTGCTGCGAATATATTCGCCTCATCTGGTGTACCATGGTGACTGTGTCACCCAGGTACCTGTACCACATATTTGGGGCTTGAGATGCTGTTGCTAAAGCTTCGCTCTCAAGATGCTCAATGTACCGGTTGGTCACAATAGGAGAGATGGAGGATCCCATGGTAGGACCATGTTTCTGTCTGTAGAACTGCCCATTATATAGAAAATATGTGATGTTGAGACATAATTCTAGAAGTTCTACAAGGTGTGGTACCTTGAGTCCATATCCGTCTTTGAGTATGTTGGCTGCCTCTAATCTAGCTTGAATCACTGGAATTGCTACCTCTGTATGTATACTGTGAACAAGAGTGTGACATCATACGAAATGAGTTTTTTTGTGATGACGGCACTTCCAACTCATAAATTGTGTCCACAAGTTTTTCACAGTTCATGATGTTGTGCTCTGAGTGTCCTACAAATGGGAAATTGCGAAGAATTGTACAACACTGTGCCAATACTGGGTATTATCGATCTCAAAGGAAAATATTTCTTTGGCCGAAACCGCTTTCTTGACCAGAACTCCAAGAAAAGACCAAAATCCCAAATTTGCCTCTGCGTGTTTTCAAGAAGCTTAGAAAAAACGAATTCCGCTTTTTTGAAAGCCATTGGGAACTCTGGTGGCCGTTTTGAATTTTATGTTTGATTTAAAAAGGTCCATATATCAGAAATGAATTGGAAAGTATCAATATATAAGGAATCAAAGTTCTATTCATCTATTCATGATAAATAAGACCACGCTGGAAATGTTGCGTTAATTTTAAATGATTTTAGAAAATGGAAATGGTATGGAGTCATAAATCTAAAACGGCATTATAATGACCACTTAATTTGTACCAAAATACAGATTTTTCTCAACATATTACATTTTATTTCATTTAAGATGTGCTACTTTCATTTAGGAGATTTACCGTCATAAATCAGATCAAAATTTAAATGCAAATTATGTGGAAAACATCAATGGTTTTAAGATGTCAATCATATTTCATGAGGGTTACTACACATTCTCTCTCAACCCCACTTGGACAACTTGTGGTTTATAATGGTAAAACCGGCCGATACTTCCTCTGCAGTTGCCTTGAGGATTGCCTATTTTCAGGCTAAGAGAAGACTATTTTTGAAACTTTACCACTTGAATTCCAGTGCTCAATTTTCAAAAATAGTCTTCTCTTGGCCTGCAATTGGGCACTGACTAAACAAAATTTAGATTTTCTTGACCATTAGCCGTCGAATAGTCAAACCAGTGCAAGCCTTTTGGGCACTTTAGGGCGCTGTTGACACACGAGGGCTTAATAGATCTGTGTAAGACTTAATAAGTGTCTAGTTTCAGAAATGTGTAGCCAAGGGTGGACCACGAAAGTGAAAAAAATAAGCCCTTTATCAGCATCTGGTTACGGGGTCATGAATTCACCTAGCCAATATCGTCATGTTTTGAACGCAAGGTATTCCTTAATCACTAGGTTTATAAAAAATACTTTCTAGTGACATGTATTGGGATGCCTAGACTTAAACAAGCCCTATATGATTTTCGCCGATGCATTGAGTTCTGCACTTCACGCTATCTTGGTGTAGGGCGATGATGGAATAACTGATGTGTAGTGCCGTGTATAAATATTACATCAAAACAAAAGATCAACGAGCTTATGATGGGAAAGGAAGCGTATGCTGTAGCTATTGCCAAGAACAGAGACGTTATTTATTCACTGTCGAGTTTATGATCGGCATTGAGCATAGAATAAGCGTTTATTCAGCCGGGAGGTATGAAACGCTAAGGTACAGAGCAGTGCAGTTTTATTAGCTGAGCATGTTTGAAAAAATTGCGTAGGCTTATATAATCTTTATATCATCGGTTCTAAATTTATTTGACCCGATATGATTTTAGATTGCGTCGAGCCGGCGAGATGGGACGTTGGATAAGCGGTGGGGTGGGGTGGGGTGGGGTAGGGGGCCGTCGTGTGTCGATGGAAGATCATGATAGTACACTATCTGAGCTGACTGAGGGATATCCATGATGGTGGGCATAATTATGTTGTATTAACTCGTGAGATGAATCGTGAAGGCGCAAAAGACGGATAGGCCGAGTAGGGTCTATAAATGTATCATTATCGTGTGAGGTTTTCCTGCCACAGTTGGCCTTTCCAGTTTATCCATCAATCGTATGACGCCATTACACTTCCGGGACGTGTAGGATAACGCCATAACCAATGACGTCATGAATTGCGTAGAGAAGTTCGTCACCAACGCATAATTGATGACGGACTAAGCGTTGTTATACGAATTTGATGTCTTTACTATTTAATAAACATGCTGTTGAATCAGTCAAATTATTTTAAAAGTACTCAACAGCTTACTTGTATATTTTTCTGGAAATTGATAGTCAGGGAGTTCAGGGATTGATCGATCCCAACACTGTGAAGGTAGAGATGGGCTAAAACTGGATTCCTCAATTTCATCGTCACCGGCATAATCATGATCATAATAGGCGGCCGTGACGACGGCAGCGGCAGCGGCGAATCGGATGTCGACGTCGGTGTCGTAACCATCATCGTAGACATTTATCCGCTTCCTGCATTTAATACTCATCAATTGTTCTAAATAATCTGGCTTGCTAATGCTATGAATTATAAATAAGAGCCAATAAATAGTTACATTCCTAATATTCTCCCTGAAAGGATGCGTGTGTCGAGTTTTGCATTGCCCGCCGTTCTTGAATAATAAAGGTTTCTGACAAGAGGCGCTGAATCGTGGAAAGAAACAAAAAGATGCTACCGGGTGAAAAGAAACAAAGTAGTTTTTTTATGGAATATCAAAAGATTGGCACAATAAAGCTGCGATAATCCGCGCCGTTGTCATAGCGACAGAACCATGGCTACTGATTAATTGTCTGGTTGCTTGGCTGCAGAGTTGCGCAGAAGGAGAATCATATAATTCCGAAGGATTTTAATTAGTGTTTTAATGTTAAAGGAAATCAGTTATTTGTCTTGTCTTGTCGCACACACGAAAAACGATAAAATAATGATGATTTAGTTACATGTTGTTACATAAAGACAACCAGCCAGACAAACTAAGGGACCTTATTTATTGATGGATTAAAACTATATTTGTTATATATATATATATATATATATATATATATATATATATATATATATATATATATTTATATATATATATATATATATATATATATATATTCCCTTTGGTAATATCTATCCGGATCCTAAAATGAACTAAATACACATTCAAATACCAACGTTATGACAATTGAGAGATTTTCAAAACTTTGCAACCGATATTAGGAATTAAATTTGTGGTAGGTTTCGATTTAAAGTAAATTTGGCAGAACTATTAATTGCTGAGTATGTTTGAAAAATCTATAGTATGCTAATTATTGATGGCGATGTACTGCCTTCTGCCGCTGCAGTAGTGAACATACAAGTAGTCCTTCTTCTTTAACCAGTGTCTCTTGTCCTCAACCCGATTACTGGACCTTTCCAGTTTTAGCTATGCCCCGCCCACCTTTGGCTAAGCTCCACCGACACTTTGCCGTATCGGGATTGATCGATCCCTGAATGCCCTAACTATCAATTTCCTGAAAATTAGAGAGGCATGCTGTTGAATATTTTGTAATTAATTTGCCTGGTCACTGTTGCTGTTAAATAGCAAATACCAAATGTTCGTACAGCAACGCATAGTTCGTCACCAATTATTGGCAGCAACAGCGCCCAGTCAAATTAGTTTCAAAATATTCAACAGAATATGTATTAAATAGTAAATAATAGTATTATCATACAATTCGAACAACAACGCATAGTCCGTCTTCAAATATGCGTTGGTGACGTACTTATCTAAGTCATTCATGAGGTCATGATGACGTCATTCATTATGATGCCATTCTACACGTCACTTAGATGATTATGACGTCATATGCTGTATAAATAAAGTGGAAAGGTCCATTAGCTTCCTTAGACTTAGGTCTTCAGAGTGTCGATAGTGCTGATATTCTTAGGTCGCTATGTAGCATGGTTAAGCCAATAAGCGTTGTGGCATCCTCTGCTAGATGTATAGGTGTTGATTAGTAGCGACTCGAACCCGCTCGGTTCACGGGATGTTGATGACATTCCTGGAACATGGTCAAGCATGGGTCAACTGTGTTGGGGTTGTTTTCGCTAGCAGCGGGCCAATATTATACGTGATTATGAGATTGGAGATTATGCCGCGCGCTTAACGATGCTGGATGGTGGTGTGAAGAACTGGTGTCTGTAATGACAGTCATTTACTATAACAATGCATGTTACTGTGCCTATACTAGGCCAACACTGATCAATATACCCTGGTATTGGCCCAGTATCGGCCCGTTACCTCCGTTATCAGGGTCGCTTATATAGGACTACCTTTGGAGCTGTCCATCTGCTGCAGTTATCCTCCAACAACAGTACATAATACACGCTTTTCTATTTAATCAATCCACTTATTAGAGTATGTTTTTACCATGTAAAACAGCACATTCACACCAGAATGCTTGAAAATAGTTTTTTGGTTGTCTGCTTAAGTCGTGTACCTCAATGTAATGTAACCAAATATAAATCTTAAAATATTATGATTTCATTCCTTATAAATTATTATAATCTTTTACTTGGTAAGATTAATAAGGGACTCGATTGCCTAATTTAAATTCACAACTAAAATTATACTAATTTAGACAACATAAATCTATTTCGTGTAATTCAATTAAGATACACAATTTGAGTTTCTAAAAGCATACAATTTAAATAGTTTTATTTTTCAAGCATCTTGGTGTAAATATGCACCTTTAAATGAATATATAACGAACGACATTAGCTTCGTTTTATTGATATTAATTTAATTGAAATGTTATCGTAAATGATAAATTGTTTTAGCTACGGGTAGTAGCTCGTTATACCGGTCATGTCCCTCAGCCAGACGGCCGGTCGGGCGGGCGGTCGGGCGGCAGGCGGTCGAGCGCTGTTGCTTGTCGCGTTAGACAGGTGGTCTGGCAGGTAGCGGCTCAAAAAGCCGTAATGTTCCTTTGTTAGTTAGTTAGTTAGTTAGTTAGTTAGTTAGTTAGTTCTGTCGTCAGTCAGTTAGTCACACACGTTTATTCCGGGCTGTCGTTTAAAGAGTTTTTCGTACACAGCAATCCAACCTGGTGTATGTATACGTTGTAGGCTTAAGGTATAGAGCGTAAGGAAAGTAGGCCAGTGTGACCTAGAGTGACATAATTTTCACGCTTTAGTTACAGATACCGATATTCTATCGACCTTGTTTGTTTATCATACCAGCTTAACCAATTGGCAAATAACTCACTGACTGCCGAGTGGATATTACATTTGCTTGAAATCCAGCGAATTTTCGTAATTGCAATATTTCCATTTATTCCAACGTAGTGATATCAGACTTAAATTTTATGGACACATTTGATTTAATATCAGCCATCTATAATCGACTGACAACCATTTCCCTTTCGCGGGGTCTTAAGGGGCGACATTAGTAGGGGCTAAGCCAAGCGGTGAACACTTGTGCAGGATCACGCGTTTCATCGACGTGCTAATCCGTCATCTACCCTTTCAACCACTGCATCGCATCGTCTAGTATTTAACACTTTAATGGCAGAAATTTGATAGCAAAAATTTAATATTTGCTTCTTGTATGACCATTTGCAGGCTTAAAGACTGGATCGGTTATCGGACGGGTCATTCCTGTGGTAATATTAAAAAAATTGTCCCCTCTTGACCTGCAAATGGACAGTCATCGAGACCATTACAGAGGCCGGTTTTGCTCGAATTCGACATCAAAGTGTTAATAGCCCGCAGAATCATGCGCAATATATTTTTGTCACGTATTGGAAAGATAGAAATCTCGCTCAATTTGACGACCAACATTTGTACTGTGGGATCATACGAGAGGGATGGGCAGTCCAGTGGAACTCACCAAATGTACTATACTACCATTATTAATCAGCGGTCAGATCATTTCCCAAGATGCTTAATAATCGGTGCGCGCGTGGGAAAGATGATGATAACGGAAATGTCTGCACACATAGCACGATCCAGGTTTGTAAGTGAGTGGATGCCTTTTGCAAGTCTAACAACAGTTCTATTCATTGATAATTGTGTGCAATTATAAAGCGGTGCCAAAGGCCTTTACAATCTAAATTAGATGATGGTATGGTATTAGCAATGGACCTATCAGAAATATGAGAGAACGAGATATGGCTAGATCACTTAATCAAGAGACATGAATGTGTGCCCGCAGATTATTTTAATTCACCTTTCCAGAGTATTCATATATCATCTGACGTCATATGATGTCATAATCGGTTATGCGGCGTGTAGGATGACGTCATAATCATTACTTCATAATGATTCTATTTGACCCATCTTTAACTCTTAATAGTCCGACAGGTTGTATGAATTGTATATCTCTACTATTTAAACATGCTGTTGAATATTTTGAAACTAATTTGACTGGACTCTGTTGCTGCCATAGGCAGCAACAGTGCCCAGTTAAAATAGTTCCAAAATAGTCAATAGTTTACCTGCATAGTTTTCTGAAAAGTGACAGTCAGGGAGCACAGAGATCGATCGATCCCACCATGAGCGAGGTGTGGGTGGAGCTTAGCTAGAGATGTGCTGGGCAAAGCCAAAAAAAATGGAAAGGTTCATTTACCTTTTTATAATGTAATTATTATTCTGTTGAATATTTTAAAACCAATTCGACTGGGAACTGTTGTCGGCTATGGTAGAGATTACATGTACTTTAAAATTGAAGGTTATCCTTGCCATGTCCTTTTCCTACATGTTCTTCATCTTCTGCCACTCCACTAATATGTTTGAGCAAAGAGTAAAACAATATATAGTCAAAATCAGCGGCCAAATGACTCATGTAAATGGCTTACCGACGATACTTGAAATGCTACGGATGTCTTGGAAATGGTATGGCTCACATAAAATTGATTTATTTCATTCTAAATTTTATGGTTCACATAAAACAGAAAAATTCTCGCAGCAATGTGCATATAACTATTTAATCTATCAAAGGGATCCACACTGGAATTGTGCACATTGTATACCGCCCGATTTATTCCTCACTTGAGCATGTTGAATAAGAGGTGGGGCCAATCCATCACTATCTCATCATCAAATGTGTAAAATGGCAGCAATAGCTAAGATGAATACACGATTCTGCAACATGACATCAATCAAGACTGTCTTTTACGATCAGCGTATAGATGGTCAGAGATGAGTGCTACCAATACCGTGGACCTGTTCACATTCACTCTGAAAGCCGAATAGTCCAGCTTGACTTATTCGCCGAGTTTGATCTGCACATTTTAACACAAAATGCCGAATTCGAAACCTCATTTATAATGTAATTATTATTATGTTGAATATTTTGAAACCAATTCGACTGGGAACTGTTGCCGCCTATGGTGGCAACAGATTTCTGTCAAATTAGTTTCAAGATATTCAACAGATTACCTGCATTTTGAAATTGAAAGTCCAGGAATTCATGGTTTAAAGGGTTAAATGATTAACAGCTTTTATTTGTATGAGTGGTGGAACAGGTGTGGGGGCACATGGTGACGTAGAGAACCAAAATTAACATGGTGGTGGTGGTGGGTGGGGGAAGGGCATATGGAATATGATCCAGTAAGCATAGTACTACATGGCGAATGCATGTACGGTTACTGTATTCTGAGGTTGTGGTAGTTGAAACATCCCACAGCCAACCGTCCTTCCTCACATTTTACCACTGTGCCTTGTCCTCAGCCAAAATCCGTAGCTTCCTCAGGTCCATTCTTGATCTTATTGTACCGAGTTCTGCTTTCTTCAGGTTCCCTCGCAACACACTTAACATATTTATACAATGACGTTATCTTCTAGTTTTATGGTTGCTGGCTCCCAGCTAGGCGAATTCCAAGGCTCTCTGTGCTGGTGTGTCTTCTGGCATCCTTAGTACATGGTCAATCATGGACCACCTTTGCTGGGCGACGTTTACAGCGATATATTACACATTGTGTATAGTGCATCGTTGGAAATTATGCTGTCTGTCCATCGGTGCGCATTGATTGTTTGTCGAGAGCTGCTTTTGGAGCTGCCCAACTGTTATAGTTATACAGCATTAAGGATACACATGTTACGTTGTGCAAATGTAGTCTTTTTGTCAAGGGCATATTTGATCTAGGAATCCATAGCCTCCAGAATATGACACGCTATGTATTCCATGATGCAGCACCCAGCAATGGCAGCCGTACTGCTTAGCAGTGATCCTACGATTTTACTTTTTGTCCATTGTTCACCGCCACCAATTATCTCGTTATTTCCTTTAGTTTTATGCTCTGTCGATAGGTATATGTGGATGAACTCTGTCTTGGATTCATTCATAAAGAGATTCTTAATCTTTAGTTTGCTTTCAGCTATTGTGAGTAGTTAGTCAAGGAGATTCCATCCATTGTCTATGACGTCCACATATTCCATCTCTAGCGGCATACCCTGTACGGGCACTGGGTGTTTGGTCTTGTGGAATATTCCCGCACAGATGGCAATGCAGCAACAAGGTAGCAGGTGAAGAGCACAATGCCTTGTGGGTCGCCGCAAATCTGCAGATTTCACTGACTTAACTCGTACTCTCTACGCTTTGTGTGTGCAAGTAGTACTCTCACTAGGCGTAGGTCATTGTCAATGCAGCTGGCCTGGCGTAGTACATTTAGGATTTTTTAGCGTTAAATGTGTCGAAGGCTCGTGATATTATCAATTCCCACTTTGTACAAATGGCAGTGTTTGGACATGACTACTGGGACAAATTTCCGTTCAGCCCATATAATGGCTGTGCAGCTGCATCCACGTTTAAAGCCACTTTGAAATGATCTAGTAGTAAAAATATAACATCTCCACGCTGGTCTCCTCCGTAAGTATCAACTTTGTTGGGAAGCTAAGTCACCAAGGCTTGCGAGCTTCCAACCACATACGGAGGCAACTCTGATTATGTCTAACCTTCTTCGACATCGTCAGACAACACGATTTTCCCTGGAGCTTAACATAGCTACGTGGAATGCACATTGTCTAACTGTGAACACTATAACATCGATGTTACATACATTCAAGAGCACCCGCAATGGCAATGAAGATGCACGGGTGGCATTTCTTACTTCCAGCATGTTCTAAGGCTACACCAGCAGGCTTAAATCAAATAGACTTCATACTATGCAAAACAGTATGAAAACCTCTATTTCGGGATAATCGCTCCTATGGAGGAGCAGCCGCCAACACGCATAATCCATTATTAAAACAGTCTGACATGGATTTTCAAAGAGTTAGGCTCACACTTTGTTCTCAGAGAGCTAGGATCACAATTTTATAGTTGAGGACACAAGCCCCACCACCTCTCACCAGGGGAGGACGGACCCCATCATAAACTCACCCAGGTAGCCACCTAGTAAACGTCGTTCTACCAATGTAGTTAGTCTTCATATTGTAGATATGGGATTGTCTTGTGGGAAGTCATGACCCCGCTGGACATCTTATATTTACGAGTAAGTCCTAAGTGAAATTTATCTTTGAAAATACCAGGTGAGCTAATGGACCGATTGACTGCATATCTTTATATTTAGTTTATTATTATTATTATTATGCAGTAACAAGTTGACGTCAGCCAGTGCTGATGAGGTACACTTTCGACGAAACCTGATCGAGTGATGGATACAGTTTTATCCCTAAAAGTGCAACGGCCGAATTGATTAGGATAAGGTCTACGGTTCTGAGTTGATGGGTATCTGGAAATAGTTGAGATGAAAGTTGTTGCTGTTCAGTCGGCACACACTTTTATAATATTCAGCAGTTGTTTAGAGTACTAGTTTAGAAAATAATCAATGCAGAAGACTCGATGGAATCGTACGTGACAAACGGACTTTAGTTGATGACGATAGGCATTCTGGTTCTCATACGAGAATAGAACAACACCAGTTGGCAATGAGATCATACAGCTGATGTGCCTATTAACTCTAGGATCCTACAGGCTTATTCACGATAGGCAATGGACAGGACATAGACATTGTAGCGTCCTGTAGGAATGAATAACATAACCGAAATTTGTATATCAACTATATGTCACTCATACAATGGCATGCAACAACAACACATTCCCTAATGTTGTTGGTTAGCTGACAGATCGCATCAAATCAGAACCAGCCAACACCGCTTTGTCTATGTGAGGCAGCAGCTCCATAGAAGAATAGCACAGAGTTTGATTGGTCAGAATGACGTCACGATCAATGAGCGTCGATCAAACTCTGCGGCTGAGAATTAAAGAGAATAGGTTTCAAAGTGAAAGTCGAAATGAAGTGATCATTGATTGGTCAGGACGACCAACATTTACTAGGTAGAAGCTTCTAGGAGGGAATAAGCAGAAGTGATTGGCGGACTGATTATCTGGACCAATCAAGCTGTGCTTATAACCTACCTAGAAGAATCATCAGAACAAGATATAAATATCGCAATATGTATATATCTATATATCTTAATATGTATAGATCATCAGAGATGTTGAAGACTATATATGGAGCACTTTGCAGTTAGCAAAGTAATCAATCCAACACCAGGGTTCCGTAGTACATCGCCGGTGCTACGTTCGGTTAGAATAGATAGAGTCAGTACCAGTCAGGTACTGATAATAGATTAGAAAGTTATCAAAGTAATATATCAGTTTTGTACAGTTAGATTATATCAGTTATTAAAACTTATCATCTTACCAACGTAAGACAATAGTTTGGTTGTTTATTACAAGTTAGGACTCGAGAGTTGAGAGCAACACTCAACCGAAGCCGGGAATCTTCATCGTCAGATAGGCCCGATATTCTCATAGAAATATCGTCGTACTTCATCTCAGCGACGAGGCGAGCCGACTATCATCTTTATCCTGCTTCTTCATCGGTAAGAGGTTGTGCAGCAACCTTTCAAACATCATAATCTTACCGTTGGCGTGGCAGGAGTCATCATCGTTTATGAAACCACCCGGAGATCCAAAATCTTCAATATGTCGTGTTAAGATATCGACTTAGGACCAAAATAAATACACATACCTGAACACAACTGTGTAATTGTTGTTTACGTCATACATGGGTCAAATGCAAACTCGCGTTGGCTTCTCATTTGCTGTGCTTAAAGTTAATGAATTATCATAATGTCAGTACTATACAGATTGCGAGTTGAATGACAGAAACATTCGAAATCGTTTGCTTAATTTATGTTGCAGATAAGTAGCAAGATATGTGGTCACAAATAGAACACGGTCTTCTGCTTCCAAACAGAACCCGATCTTCTGCTTACCAACAAAATACGATCCTCTGCTTACAATCCGAACATGATCATCTGCTCACAATTAGAAGACGGTCGTCTGCTGACAAACAGAGCGTAATCATCTGCTTACAAACAGAACACGACCCTCTGCTCACAAATAGAACACGATCGTCTGCTCAAAAATAGAAAGGGGAGAGAGGGCGAGAGCGGTGGAATGGAGGGAGGGGGGTGGGGGAGAGGCTGAGAGAAAGGGAGAGAGAGGGCGGAGATCCATGAGAGAGAGGGAGAGATGGGGTGGGGGAGAGTGAGGGCGAGTGAGAGAGAGGGAGGGATGGAGAAAGAGGCGAGTGTATGGTGGAGCGAGTGAGGTAGGGAGGGGAAGAGAGGAAGAGAGAGTGGAGCGAGGTAGGTGATGGTGAGTTGTGGGAGGGGTCTTAATGCGTGAATGGGCTTTGCATTGGCCACCACCGGCTATATTTGTAGATAATTGTACCTCATCAAGTTTCTATGATATCGATGTATAGTAGGTCATGAATAAATTAATAGACACTCATGAACCGATAGTGGCAATGGATCTACATCTGACATAGCATCCATGGCTTAATTTTTTGGAGCGTAAGCTCAACCGAGGAGGCGGGACGGCGGCACCATGTCTACTCTGCCGATGATGCACCCTTGCTTTTGATTGTTTCATATTAACAATGCCTGACAGGAATTTCTGGCATAGATGCGTTCGCCTATCCATATGAACTTCCACTTAACTTTACACGACCAACCTATATGCATATAACTCTATAGATATATAAATAAAATGTGTTGCTACCTATGTCATCATATAAATGGCAGCGGCAACTTTCAATTAAATGGTGTTCAATACATGTACCGCCTCTATTTTTCTGATTTGATGCAAGGTGTCTGGGAACGCACAATAGTGTCAATATACATGAGTAGTCTGTTTATCCATGTCAGGTAGACGAGTTTCCAATTAGTGTAGACATACAGAGCGTCTCTCTTAGAACAGAAAAACGTGGCTCTGATGAAAATAAATACTCCCTTCCAATGGTATAACAAGATAGTGTATTAGGCATATACCTCGCAACTTCTACAATTCGAGCATTTCTCCAAAGATTTAACCTCCAATGAGGGAAATTTGGCATCGGTTTTAACAAACATAAACGCACAAATACAACATCTATATGATGGTTAGGATATGGACCAAATGATGAAAAGCTATTCGGTTGTATGCGCTGCAGAACGTTAAACCACATAGACTATATGCTAAACAAATGTTGCAGCGACTGCACGCTTGCCTGCTAGTATATTCCGATATGTCATATTTTGTAGTCTTGTATTTGTTTCTCTATTCTTTGAGCCAATAATTTTTAGTTAATATAGATACTTAATAACATAACTAGGGTTGGTTCAATTTTTAATGTGTTTAGGTACCTTATCCGATTTTTTAACATCGCCACCATTTAGTCAGTAAATTCTTAACATTTTGATATTGCGATATGCAATATTCAAGGAACGACTGACGGGCCCTGCCAATTTCTATGGGCACTCAACTAATACTACATGTATGTCCTAATTAGCATTATATTGATATATGCACACACTATACCGACCGACCTACCGACCAACCGACTGACCGACCGAATGACCGACCGGACGACCGACTGACCGACCGACTGACCGATGGACCAAATGAACGAACGCATGAATGAGCGAATGAATGAACGAATGAAAGGACAGGCGGACAGGAGGACTGGTGGACAGATGGGTGGTTGGTTGGTTGGGTGGGTGGGTGAGCGGGTGGGTGGATGGGTGGATGGATGGATGGATGGAAGGAAGGAGGAGTGAGGGGAGTGAGGGCTAACAGGCGGGTGGAATGGAGGGAGGGGAAGAATGAGAGATCGATGGAGGAATGGGATGGTGGATGGTTGGCGGATGGATTTATAATTAGCTTAATAAATTTGGTATGCCAGACCGGGTCTGGACCCGGGTTCGTCGTATAGCATGTGAGTCCAGGTGCGGGTCCGTCTTTCAGTACGTTATTTGGGTCGTGTCTTTTATTATCACCCTTATAACAGCCTTTGGCATAAAATATACTGCTTACCAACCAAACCTGAAACCAAACTCCCGAAAAAATTTAAATCTAACTGCTTCCAGAAGGCATCTCCTGCATTTCTAGGGGTAAATATTAACATTAGGTTGGCTGTAAATTCATTCCATTTTTGTTTGTTTTAATAAAATAAAAAACGTATATATTAATATTTCTCCCAAAATCACGATGATCATGCACATATTTTAATTATCATGAGAAATGGTAAAAGTCATAAATTATCAGTATCGATGATGCAAATCATACACAACAAGATCCTGACAAAGTATGATAAATGTGGTGTGTCCCATATTTCAAAATTCCGGCTTGTGACCCTTTCACATGGAACCTCTTTAATACACCTTGTCACTGTATCCACCAATCATATGACGTCATGATCAACCACGTGACGTATAGAAGACATCGCAATCAATGGCGTCATTATGACGTCATGAATGACATAGATAAGTACGTCACGAACGCATAGTTGAAGACGGACTATGCATTGTTGTACGAATTGTATGTCTTTATTATTTAATAAATATCCTATAGGCAGCAACAGCACCAGGTCAAATTAATTACAAAATATTCAACAATTTACGTGTATAGTTTTCAGGAAATTGATAGTCAGGGCCTTCGGGGATTGACCAATCCCAACACGATAAAGTGTAGGCGGAGATTAGCTAGTGATGGGCGGGCAATAGATAAAACTGGAAAGGTCCATTAAGTCGCCAAAGTCAATTTTTCGCAATGATTCATGTTCCACATTAAAAAGTGTTAAAGAGTACAGTGTAAAGAGTCCTGTCCCAGCGTACTCCTAATGCAGTATTTGAGTAGTCTTAATTTTAAAAAGGTGTCTCCCGTACAGATGGTAGCGCGCATACATAGATACAGACAGATACAACGATATCTTTACATTTGAAAAGGTTTCAACCAAGCTATTAGAATTCATGATGATAAACATCTTATGTTCACCACTATCTTCGGCTACTTTGGGTTCAGCTTGTGTATTTGCTGATTGTTTTGGGCTTGCTGTAAGAATTCACCTTTCCAGAGTATGTACCCATCATATGACGTCATAATCATCTACGCGGTGTGTAGAATGACATCATAATGGATGACGTCATGAATGATGTCGATAAGTACGTCACGAACGCATATTTGAAGACGGTCTATGCCTTGTTGTACAGATTGTTTGCTTTTACTATTTAATAAATATTCTGTTGAATATTTTGAAATTAATTTGACTAGGTGCTGTTGCTGCCATAGGCAGCAACAGCACCCAGTCAAATTAGTTACAAAACATTCAACAGCTTCCCTGTATAGTTTTCAGGAAATTGATAGCTAGGGCATTCGGGGATCGATCAATCCAACACGGCGAGGTGTGGGTGGAGCTTAGCTAGTGATGGGCGGGGCATAGCTAAAAATGGAAAGGTCCATTGAGTTAAACATAGATCACAACTTCTGACTCCATGCTCCTCTCCAGGTCATGTGGATAGCATTTGACAACGTCAGCTGCCGCTCTCTGAGCTCATCTGTTCGTAAACTGAGCATGCTTGATAGAAATACAAAGCGTAGACTGCTTGAGGGACTAAATGTACTTGAAGTCCTTGACTCACTGCATCACAACGTTTGTCAATGATTTGATGGTAGGCACTCGCTCTAACTTTATCTCTATGTGATAGTTGAACATCCTCTGCCGTTCCGAGCTCATCGTGCTCCTGTTTCGTCTTATGATTATCATCCTTATTGCCAATGTGACCGCACTTTTCAACACCGTTTTGTTCATATTTATCAAAGCACGGTCTTCAACTAACTTCCAAAGAGACTCAAGTAGCTGTATAACTGTGTTAAGGGACTAACTATCCCTTTGCAGCTGCAGGTTTGTTTCATGGAATCTCTCCAAAAGTGTCAGTAACACTGCTTTAGCCTTGGTGTCAGCAGTTTGACTACAATCTATAAACCTTTATCAAATGTGCAATAGTTATTCTTGCTGCATTGCAATGAATAATAGTGTTTTCTCTAGTTATGTCTAATGTTCTGGAGCAACGTAAACAATTCCATAACACCAGGGCAACTTTCTGCTACACATTTGCCCACCAAATTAAGAGAACGGTCCATCTATAGTACATACTCGGCGTGACGGCACATCCTTTATGGAGCTTTGTGTACCACAATATTTTCCCGACATATTATTTGCATTGTCATAAAACTGGCCACGTAATCTGCAATGAGTATTTTCGTCTGGAGAAAATTTAGAACGATCTTAGCTAGTTCCTTGTCCGTGCGACTGAGCACCAGTAGGAGCTTCAAACACCGTTCAACTTGTCCATTTGGCAGGACAATGCGGATGGGGAAGCTCGTGTGGTCAGTATGTGATATGTCAAGGGTAGAATATACAGAAATAGAAAAGTACTTGTCATTTCGAACATCATTTGTGATTGCAGACAAAACTGGGCGAGCCATCGATTGAATAACCTCATAAAAAATGTGATAAGTCTGCTGTGTGTTCACTATCCTTATACGTATGCCCACTGGTATGTGCTTCCAGAAACCTGTCATAGAATCAATCTCAGAGCCAAACCAAGGAATCAGGACGCCCTTTGCAAAGTGTCACCTGATGTCTCAGAGTTGTGGCATTTGACCACATCAATCTTATACAGTACAGCTCATGATTAATTTGACATATTTTAAACACAAAATAAAAAAGATACTGTTGAATATTTTGAACATATTTTGATTGGAAGACATTGCTACCTAATGCGGCAACGTCTTCGAATCAAATTATGTTCAAAATATCCAACAGAACATTTTTACATCGTGTTCAAAATGGTTTTCTGCACTACTGGTGTGACATCTAGGCGTGTAACTTGAAGTTATACAGGGGGTCCCAAATTAAGAGAAATATTGTGAATCACTTTTTGGGAGCACTGTAAATTTATTTTGGTGGGGGCCTGTGCAAATACACTTGTTGCACTGTCTTCAGTTCGGCCCTGACCAACACGAGGATCAGTGACTTTAAAGCATGAAACTCATACATCTGTGTACCTTATCTGTAATATGATCCCGATAAAAAGTAGCGCCATATTGTGATAATAAGATATTTGAACAAATTAGCGAATAATGTCAACAACTTTCGCGAGAAATTACCGATATAAGACCAGGGAACATAGAACATAAGATGCATTTCTTTATAGTGAAGATTGGTGTGTTTTCTTTATTTAAATCATTTTTATTTATTCGACCTGCGCGGCCCCTGTGAGGTGCGGGCCCCCTGGCCGCGGCCCAGTCAGCCCAGGCCTAAATACAGCGCTGATTATATGACCATTATATGACCATGGTTTTAATCCTTTAGTGACGATACCGGCCAAATCCGGCCTCCTTAATGGTCTAAGGAATGCCCATTTGCAGACGAAGAGAACACTAATTTTTGAAAATTTACAACAGGAATGACTGGCCCGATAACTGGGCCAGTCATTCCGGTTGTAAATGTTCAAAATTAATCTTCTGTTGGCCTGCAAATGGACAATCAAAAAGCAAATATTAAAGATTTCAGGAATACATTTCATCACTAAAGGGTTAACGGAGGTAGCAGTAAACAGTAGTGACCAAATAATTGCAGTGACAACTCTACCAATTTGTCAACTGCCACTTTAGTAAGGTCTGTTAACATATTCTTTTTGGTTGGGGAGGGAACAGGCCAGACAAAAGTACCAAATTTTCACAACAGATTCACAGCAGTGAGAAAGATCCTCAAGAACTACAAATCTGACAATATGAGGCTATTATGACGCCATCATTCAAAATGGCCGCTATTGGAAGTAGATCCACCAAGTATGTGACTGTATCTTTCTCATATGAAGACATTTAACACTTTTAATAGATTCCATTCCCATCAGCAAGTCGAAGTATATGGTACATTTGAATTGATTCATATTTATGACCAATGGGCATTTGATATTGTACGAATATGTCACTTCTGCTCTCCGAGCTAGCATGTCTATCCAAGAGGTTTTTCTCAAATGAGAGCATTGTTCACAGACGCATGTTGCATGCTGCTGTTAGTAAACATTCTCTTGTAGAGATGTCAGCGTCATTGTGCGCATATACACTAAATACATATACATCAAATTGTTTATTTGTTTTTTTATCCCCGACTCAACCCCACTGCATGTGTATGCGCGTCTTCCGACGTCATAACATGACTTGGGATATTGTTCCGGAATAGATTAATAATGAAACATTTATTCTCAATCATGAACCTTCTAAGGATAAAGGTATTTCATGGGCATCTTACCTTGCATCTATTGAGCCACCGCTTATTGGCCAACCAGCAGCCATTGCTTTTCTACCATGGTTTTTGAGAACCCCAAACACCCACCAATGCTGAAGCCTGGCGTGACCGTCGTGAAGATTGTTACAGATTATTTGAACAATGGCTTGATTTATGTTTTAGTATGTGACTTCCCACCCTTTGACATATGCAAAAGCATACAGTGCAGATGGCCATTGACACGTGGTGAGGACATTATTATGTTTAACGATCTACATCTGCAGTAAGATCCAGGAAATACCATCGGTGATCTCTTGGCCGGGTCAGGATGGACTGAAGCACTCTCAGGTGCTGTGCTAGCCACATCTGGAATGGCTGATTCATTTCTCAAGGTTACGAATACCACAAGGACAAGGCACAACACGCGACTGCTTAGGTGTTGGCAATACTGCAAATGGAAGTATATGTTCTCTCCCGCTGTTTAGTTATCAGAGACCAAAGAAGACGACTACAGTCGAGCAGTTGGCAAGTCTTCGCAATAACGTCACACTTTTCCGGCAGCCTTACATTGCCAACCAGTTACAAGATCGAGATAAATACTGTATTCTTCTCGCATGAAAATCAACTGTACCATACAATCCCTCCTTCTGGCTCGGATTTTGGCAAACTGCGCATAGGAGAACGTCAGATTTGTTGGTATGGCTTGGTGCTTTAATTGAGTATGAATATCCGCAGGAATTTAACTGTAAGATATTTCATGGCGAGGCACTAATTGACTTGTTATCATCAGCCACTGTTTCAACCTTTATAGGTTTTGCTGACAATATGTTCATACAATTCCGTCAACATGAGCTACAGAGAGTGCATAGAATTGTGTGATTTGGGCCTACTATTTGCCAAGCAGTGTCAAGAAATCCACACGAGCGAAACGACGCAGCGGGGTGCATTATAAAGTCAATCCACACACTAAGCTACCGACCTAGTGGAATGACATCCTTGATGATTCTTCAAATAAGGAAGCGTTGTTTGTCTTTCTGGCTGATACAGTAGCTAAGGATGACGCCCGTGAAAATAACGTGATCTACATAACATAACAGCAAGGGGCATCGGGGGTTTCCGTTGGACGCAGTCAGAGGATGGGAGAATGAACTCATGAAACGGCTGATGCATGAGGAGTCGTCCATTTACTCCACACACTTAAAGCTGGAAACAAAGAAAAACACAGATAAAGACTGTAGACACTGGCGTAGTCGTTGTCCTTGTAGGGTAGTTCCATGCGACCCAACTTCATTATAATGACATTGCGTTAAGGGGCATGTAGCGAATGGATCTTAATATGAACAGTATAATCAGCATATGCCATACATGGGAAGCGATAAGTCTCACGCATTTCCGATCTTCCAAGCGTACTCTGGCACCAACCTCATCTTCCCATGGAAGAAGAGTGCATGGGAAGCATGGAATGCATATCCTCAAGCCACTGATGCCTTCATAATCATAGGTTACAACACATGTACAGCAAATGGTATCACTTCGCGACAGTTTCAGATTCTAGAGCCGCAGAGCGACTGACTGTTACATTGTACGGCAAACTAGTGTGCTTTAATCGGAAAACGAAACACGAAGAGAACTCTTCTGCGAAAATGTGCACAATGATTCGCCTACATGTTGTAGATATCGGATCGTCTTATGGGAAATCATGACCCCGTTAGACGTCTTATATTTGCGAGTAAGACCTCAGTGAAATTCATATTTGAAAATACCAGGTGAGCTAACGAACTGCATAAATATAGTGCCAGTTAGATACATAGTAGGAAGATGCACTGGTTGACTTTGACCTGTGCTAGTGATACAGTTTCGCGGAAATAGAATAGAAACTATATTGAAACTGTAGCAGTAAATTCATACCAATAAGTTAGGAATTGGAATAGATTGAGATAGGACCAACGGTTCTGGGTTGATGATATCTGTCAATAGTTGAAGATAAAAGTTGGTGCTGTGGGATCGGCACACACTTTTATAATGTTCAGCAGTCGTTTCGGTCGTTAGTTTAGTAAATATTCCAGTGATAAGAATCGATGGGAATCGAGAGAGATTATAGGAAATTATAGGTGACAGACTGACATGTAGTTGATGACGGTCGGCATTCCGACTCCCTTAAGCAAGTACAACAACATCAGCTGGCAATGAGATCATACAGCTCATGTGCTTATTAACGTTCGTTTCCTACAGGCTTATCCACGATAGGCAAGGGACAGGACAGAGGCATTGTAGCGTCCTGTAGGAATTAATAACACAATCGAAATTTGTATATCAACTATATGTCAATCAAAGAAAGGCATGCTACCACAACACATTCCGTAATGTTGTTAGTTAGCTGACAGATCGCATCAAAACAGAACCAGCCAACACCGGTTTGCTGGAGTTAGGGTGTAGATATATCGTGTTTAGTAATGAATCCCTAGAAGAGAAGCCCAGAGTTTGATTAGACGAGATGACGTCATAATCAATGAGCATCTAGTCAGACTCTGTGGCAGAGAAACAAAAGGAACAAGGTTTCAAAGTAAAATCAAGAGATAGGCGAGGGTGGATTGGTCAGGATGATCAACAAGAGTAGGTACAAACTTCTAGGAAGAGATAAGCAGATGTTGATTGGAGGCAAGAATGATGCGGGCCAATCAAACGGTGGTTATATCTACCTAGAAGGATGAAAGGAACAGAAACTATATATTACGATATGTATAGATCTATATATCGTAATATGTATAGAAGTTAGGAAAATATGAAAAGTATTTAATAGGCACTTGGTCTATTGAAAGTTTAATCTTCACCATCTGTGACTCCAAAGCAGACGTTGCTTTGTCAGTAGTGAGTCCGAGTAAATCGAGTCGTTGTTACGTTAGGCAAGCTAGATATCATATCAACCACAGTGTCGAGAGTAATCGGTAGCCGTAAGTTAGTCAAAGTCAGAATTGAATAGTTTAGATTAGGACCGTAATTAAGATAAGCAGTATTGTTAATATAAAGTATAATCTATTTTATGTGACAGTAAAAGTCACCATTGATACTTAAAGTTATTGTACAGTTAGCTATAGAAATAAATTATCCCCTTGTAAAATGGTTCGGTTGTTCTTTAGAAAGCTCCTAAGAAGTACGGAGAAACACCGTGCCTTACTAAGAATCTTCAAGAAGTCAGATCAGGCCCAGTTACTTAAAATATCTTTATCCCATCTTTGAAGAGGCGAGCGGTAACTATACGACTGCAGCGGCGAGAGGATTGATTGTCGCAGCAATCATCAACATCATAAGTCTTCTCGAAGTTGTAGTCGCGAGCGTATAAATAATTTAGGAAAGTGGTATCGAAAATCTTCAATGTGTATAAGTATATTTGGTGAGTAAATTAAGATTAAGATTTAGAGTTGTAATCACCTGATATGAAATGATTACATTATGCTCGTGGATTCCTTGACAGAGCGAAATCTGCTAATTATATATATATATATATATATATATATATATATATATATATATATATATATATATATATATATATATATATATATATATATATATATATATATATATATATATATATAATATATATATATATATATATATATATATATATATATAATGGAGAGATGGGTATGCTGAGCATACTATACATATATATCATCAAGCTAGTGGCACGATGATCATTACATTATTCACCCAATAGATGGCGCCACTGACACGATGATGGATCTAGATAGCTTTCCGCTGCTCGACTTAATCACACGGTACGCGGTAGTCACCTAGGTGAGTTTAGTGTCCTTAGATATGGTAAAAACCTTAAATCTGCCATTTCGACACACATTATTCACATGCCAAACCTACGAGCACGCACGCACACGCATGCACGCATAGACAGTTTATCCATCATATTATATGACATCATAATCAACTACACACCGCGTAGGCTGACGTCATAAACGTCATAATCAATGACGTCATGAATGGCGTAGATAAACACCCAGTCAAATTTGTTTCAAAATATTCAACAGCTGTATAGTTTTCTGTAAATTGAGATTCAGGGAGTGCAGGATCGATCGATCTCAACGCGGACAAAGAGTGTGTGGATCTTAGCTAAAGATGGGCGGGCCATGGCTAAAACTGGATTCCTCCATTATTTAAATTACTTTGATAATCAACGTGTCTGTCTCAATTGATGATGCTGTATATTTTGCCGCCATCTTGGTTTTCAGGGCGAGTTCTGGCCAGTCGCCTATAAATTCTCCTCGCTGCAAAACGTTCGCCGCGAACACAGGAGGGCGAGCCTACCATGTGACCGAACAAATGTTCGCAGAATTTGTTCGGCGAACTGAAAACATGTGCGCCCCTGAGTGCGCCCCAGTATATAGATCAATCAAATGACGCCATAATCAATTGCGCGGTGTTGGCTGACGGCACAATCAAGACCGTCATAAACGCTTAATAGTCCGTCAAATTGTACGAATTTTATGTCTTTTCTATTTAATAAACATTTTGTTGACTATTTTGAAACTAATTTGACTGTGGGTGGGTTAGTTTCAAAATATTCAGCAGCTCACCTGTATAGCTTTGTGGAAATTGAAATACAGGGAGTGCAGAACTAGATTGATCTCAACACGGCAAGCGTAGGTGGAGCGTAGCTAGAGATAGGCGGGACATAGCAAAAACAGCTGGTCTCAAGAGGTTAAATGCAGTCTACTTCCCAATGTAGCTGTCATGACTGGTCTATATATACGCTCTCTGTCAGCCGACTCACCAATATTAAAGGCAGTGTTACTATAAGTTTTAATCGTGTATCCCATTTGGGATAAACCATGTAAGCTGGTTAAATCGTTCTGACTGTAAACCACTACACAAGGCCGATTGACTCTCTCAAAATATGCAAACACTTGCCTGCATAGTAGATACCTTGAATATTTGAGATTGGATAATTCAGTGGCTATGGCATTATTAGTCACATGCCGCGGTGAATCATCCTTAGTATCGCCGCCAGTAGGGAACGTAAGTAATTGTATCTTTGTCTGTCCACTTGTATTCGCCCTTAAGTCTGCCATGCATGTTGTTTGTGTACGCGATACATTTCTAGTTGTCTGTCCGCGGGATTTTCAAGTTTTAACACAACAAGAACTGGTGATCAGATGAACTAGAAATCCATAATCTTATGCTCGATAGCTTAAGAAAGCTGCTCAGCTGTTTCTGCCACCCTGCCGGGCTGCCCGTTCATTACGCACTTCTCCAATCCATTTCGAACCGTAGATAGTCTTATCGATAATGGACCTTTCCACTTTATCCATCCATCATATTACGCCATAATCAACAGCGTGGCGTGTAGAATGACATCATAAGCAATGGCGTCATTATGACGTCATGAATAGCGTAGATAAGTACGCCACGAACGCATAATTGAAGAGGTGCTATGCGTTGTTGTATGAATTGTATGTATTTAGAATTTAATAAATATTCTGTTGAATATTTGGAGACTAATTTGACTGGGTGCTGTTGCTGCCTTTCAGCAACATCACCCAGTCAAATTAGTTATACAATATTCAACAGCTTACCTGTATAGTTTTCACGGCGAAGTGTGGGTGGAGCTTAGCTAGGGGTGGGCGGGGCATAGCAAAAACTGGAAAGCTGAATTATGCGCCAGCTGTTATGATTAGTCATAAGCTTGTTACAGAGCTCAATGAGTCACTCAGGATAACATATCTGACAGTGGGTTTATGATGTGTCCACCGCGTCTTGGTATTCTGCGTATTGGCGGCTGCGACCGCAGCTACATGCAGGGGCGGATTATCCACGAGGCTAACGAGGCAGTAGCCCAGGGCCTCGCACTTGAAGGGGGCCTCGCACTTGGACAAAAACAAAATTTCTGTTTTCATTTTCTTTAGGCAAGCTACATAAGGCAACGAAGAGACACTCGGTCAATATCTCCAAAATAGAGTATTGCCTTAGCATGGCCTTATGTCAGTGTCCTATGTTATTCTGTTTATAGTCTCGTTTTATTGTTTAAATATCGATTGTAACAATGCTCGAGCGGCCGAGCCGAGTTACCCAAGTAGACTAAACAAACGCGATGATCACGTGATGGCGTGACGCACACGTGGAAAGTAATTTTTGTTACCTCAGTGAGTCAGTGGAAGCGGTCCGAAGCACTGTTAAACGGTTTTTGATCGGGAATCAGTAGGCCTACATTCAGTCATTCATTGATTCTCATATTCATACCACAGGCCTTTGAATTTTCATCCATCCATCCCTGGTAAAAGCAAAACTCAAATAGCTATCCATAATATCCATCTCAATCATTCAACATTAACCCTTGCATGATGGTCAGCCAAAAACGGTCAATTTAGTGATCTTGGGCAATGTCCATTTGCCGGCGGGGACTGGAGTATTTTTGAAAATTTACCACTGTAATGACTGGCTCGGGAACCGAGAGAGTCGTTCCAGTGGTGTATTCTCGGGAATGACCTTGTCTGTGCCTGCAAATGTACATTAAATAAGTAAGCGCATATTTGGATTTTACTGAACAAATTTAACCAGTAAAGGGTTAACATTAATGCCATATGGCTTTCCTCAAACAAAATTATTGAAGATTCTGAGCCAGTGCGTTGATAATATTGACTACTACTACTACTACTACTACTACTACTACTACTACTACTACTACTACTACTACTACTACTACTACTACTCCTGCTGCTGGTGCTGCTGCTGCTGCTACTACTACTACTACTACTACTACTACTACTACTACTACTACTACTACTACTACTACTGCTACCATGGACTTATACATTTTATATACATGCATTTTACTGTGCTGTACTGCTAATATTCTACTGCCACATTCATTATGTACGTTTTGCTCCCATATGCTCTTGAAGGGCCTGAGTGTAAATAAAGTGAACTTGTGAACTTGACTCCAACAGCGTCCAATCAAATTAGTTTCAACATATTCAACAGAATGTTTATTAAATAGTAAAGCCATACACTTCGTACAACTTGACGTACTATTAAGCGTTTATGATTGATTTAATCGCGTCATTCATGGCGTAATTGATTATGACGTTATCCTACATGTAAACTAGTTGATTATGATGTGATATGATTGACTTAGAGACTAAATTCCTCTGTTCAAGTACTCCTCAATAATTTTCACTCGCGTCACTAGAAGTAAGGGTAAATGCGAGCATGCAGTTGTTGTTGTTGTTGTTGTTGTTGTTCTTCTTCTTCTTCTTCTTCTTCTTCTTCTTCTTGTTGTTCTTAAGACAATTGTTAAAATAAGGATTTTTAAGCATTCTTCAATAACAGTGTTTCTACTGGTGCAATCTTCTCCAAACTTACGTGGAACGGCGGAAGCCTTCCAGTGTGGTCCCGAATACGTATGCCAATTTTGCTGCCAACAGCTAAAACGCAACAGTAACAACTTTCAGCAACATTGCTTTCGAATAGACATTTTTGAAGCATTTTCCAACAACTCTAACGGATCGATCTCTTCTGAACTTGTACTTGACACAAGATAGGACGTGTCTGCGGCGTCCCGAAGACGTATGCCAATTGTGCGTGCAAAGCCTAAAACGCAAAAGCAACAGCTTTCAGTAACATTGTTTGCAAAATATATGTTTGTTACCTTATGGCGGCCCGACCGAAAAATATATCAATGACGCGGGTATTGGACAAATTTGTCCTTGTTTATATACCAATTCCATCCTTGTCATATATTATATATTTGTTAATATGTTTTGTTTTTATGATAGATATAACGCGCGTTTGAGTCCATCAAGATAGGATGTTATTATATTTACGATTCAAGCAAATGGCAAAAAACTCAGAATGTCTTAGATATGTCTGGAGAGTTCAAGGGATTCAGACAAAATACAAGCGCCACAAGGCAAGACGCACACAACATCTACGGGCAGGGGAGAATATAGACCACAAGAAATTATACCAATGACACCAAATACGTGAGATACATAATAATAATAATAATAATAATAATAATAATAATAATAATAATAATAATAATAATAGTTGTCTATACACCCCTAGAGGACAAGCGCAAGCGCCCACGAAATAATAATAAATACATTAGTTTCTCTGTGAAATGGTGATAAATTCCCCTGCCAGTTTTACGTTTAGAATAATATTTGCGGATTTAATAATTTGCATCTTCTTGGATATTGAGTGACCGTATATATATATATATATATATATATATATATATATATATATATATATATATATATATATATATATATATATATATATATATATATATATATATATATATATATATATATATATTTATATAAATTGATTTTAAAATGCTAGCATTGGTCCATGAGAAGAATGTCATGTACATGATTCCGTATATTACATTTCAATATCTATCAGTACAGAATCTCAGAATCTCTGCAATAGGGATATGCTGGTACATCCCGTCTATAAAGGCTGCGATGATTTACTTTTAAACCAAACAAAAATAATTTAGGTTGTCTACCTCGGTCTACCTCCAACGCGCATCTATTTGTAGGCTATAGTTTGGTAGTGCGCTCTAAAAGCAACCATATAGGTAAGCTGTTGAATATTTGTTAAATCAATTTGATTAGAACGAATCTGCATTTGCCTTGAGCAGAAACATCTTCCGGTCAAATTAGTTTCGAATTATTCAACAAGATAGGAATCACATAAACAACCCTGTATTGTATCCGCACACGTACGATATTACACACTATCGCTTGAGGGAACAAAATCACAGGCCCACAGTTCAACATTAATGCGATGTTAAAAATTACTTGCGATAAAGATAAATGATTTCACATTAACACCGATAATGTGGAATATATCTACGATAATTTCTCAGTACAATAAACATTGAGATGTCATTAGTATCACTTAAAGTATTAGCGATTCAGCGCATTTGGAAATGAACCCATAACTGGTAAGACTACTGAAGTTTGCCAAATCTGATTGAACTAGAAAACATTCGAGGAGCAATTTTGAGCATGTGTGATCAGAGCGAGTAGATTCCAGTAATCAAAAGCGGTCTGTGATCCTGTTCAAAGCTATGTTTTCAAAGTGGAGGATTATATCTGATGTGCCTATTCTGAACTGATTATGTCTAATATTGTTTTACATTTACTTAATTATGCAATGCTCATTGCTATTGGCTGATCTGAATCTGGCCATGTTTTAATTGGATAATCACAATATTTACGGTCTTTCCCTTTACCCGAGTATCGTAAAACCACAAGAATAATTTTACGTCAAAGTTAACCGACACTCTGCACAAAATAGTGTTGTAAATTATATGGCAATTCTGACAATGTATATGCAATGGCGTTAAAATGACCCTAGGACAATCTAAGCATGAATCATTGTGTTTTCCTTCATCAGTGCATTCTCCAGTCCACATGAATTATCACAAAAAAATGTGGGCGGGTAAGGGAAAAAAGTAGCCAACCCGGATCCAATAATGCCGTCTATCGGTCGCTCCGCCCATCGAGCCACTAGGAGCACCCCTGTAATAGACAGGGTTGCATAAGGCAGGACATGGCCACATTCGCGCGATGCCACTTAATGGGTGGACACCTTTTAGGATGTAAAAATTCCTTCTTTCAAGTTAACATCATCTACATACTCTTTCTATCCTGGCATATGTATCATTGCGATTGGGGTCTTTGGTCTTGTGGAGTGTTCTCGAACAGACGATAGAGCTGAGGTAAGGTGGCAGGTGAAGTATTTCATCGCCGTACCATAGTATATACTATGTTTGCACGACTTCTTCCTCGTATAGCGGCCTATGATCAGAATGGCACCGAGAGTGTTTGATATCGTTGGAAAGTGCTGGATGGCCGCTTTTTAAAAATAGTCTTTATGAAGATATTATAGAAAAAGGCAGCCGAAGAACTGATTCCGAAAGCAACCTACCGTTCTCAAGGAACACGGACGTAGCCAAACCATTGCTCGGATAGCTCTCTCGCTCAGATGCTACTGGATCTCCTACTCTAGCGCCACCAAGACCTTATTGGCTGAGAGAACACCTATGACACTGGCTATTCGCCAAATGATAATGAGATGCAGAGCCGACTACTCTAAAAGGAACCAGTTCTGTCAGCTATGGAATGAAGAATGACTTCCACCATCAGAATGAACGCTATGGTTCGCGAACTCATCCATCTGACGGTCTCTAGGTTTCCGCTCTGCTGTGGTACCAACCATCCGACTTCACCACAAAACCTTCTCTACAAACGACCGCTCACAGTGTGCAAAGGAACTCCAGCCATATTAAACATCCACAATTATTCTTCCCAGTGGACTTTCCACCTATCTCTGTGCCGTTAGGACATCTAGTGCACGGAACTTGACGCTTCCACAAGAAGAGGACCGAACCTGTGTGCTCTCCACATACTAGTCAGCATACGTCCGCCTTCTGCAAACTTTTTGTGATGGCTGTGGATACCCCTTCCCCATCCACCTGTAAGTATGATTACTGTATTCTGCGGCTGTAGTAGTAGACACATCCTACAGCTGCAATCAGTCCGTCTTCAATTTTTCCCACCATGTCTTGTCATCAGCCAAAATTCTTAGCTCCCTCACGTCCATTCTTGACTTAAGTGTACCGAGTCCTGCTTTCTTGAGGTCACATCATAGCACGCTTAGAAGATTTATGCAATGACGTCCACTCCTGGCTTTGTATTTGCTGGCTCTGAGTAGGGCGAGTTCCAGGGCTCTCTGTGCTGGTGTCTCTTCTGGCATCCTTAGCACATGGCCAAACATTGACCATCCTTGCTGGGAGACTTTTACAGACAGCGGCGATGTATTACACAGCTTGTATAGTGCATCGTTGGAAATTATGCTGCTGGCCATCGGTGTCCAGCGATGGTGCGTAGGTGTTTGTGATAGCAGGCATCGAGTGTGTCTAGAGCTGCCTTTGGAGCAGCCCAGCTGTTACAGTTGTACAGCATCGCGGATACACAGGTTGCATTGGAGAAACGTGGCCTTTTAATCAAGGGCATCTTTGATCTACGAATCGATAGCTTCCAGAACAACCGGAAAGCTATGTTCCCCATGACGCAGCGAGCAGCAATGTCAGCAGTACTGCAAAGCAGTGAGCCAAGGATTCTACTTTTCCTCCATGGTTCACCGCCACGAAGCGGATCGTCATTTTCTATAGTTTCATACTTTGTAGATGGATATATGTGGGTGAACTCTGTTTTGGATTCATTCATAAAGAGATTCTCAGTTTTTAGTTTGTTTGCAGCTATTGGGAGAAGTTCGTCAAGGGGTTTCTTTTCCTCATCTATGAAGTCACATCATCGGCATATTCCATCTCTAGTGGCAAGCCCAGTATTGATACGGGGAGGGGTGTGTGTTTTGTGGAACTTTCCTGTACGAATTTCAATGCAGCAGCAAGGTAACAGATGAAACGCACCAGAGATAGACCATCTCCCTGTGGGGAGCCGATTGATGTCTCAAACTCTGCAGACTTCACTGACTTGACTCGTACTTTCAGCTTGGTGTCTGCAAGCAGTAATCTCACTAGTCGTACCTCATCTTCATTCCAACTGGCCTGGCGTAGTACATCTAGGATCTTTGAGCGTTTAATTGGGTCGAAGGCTCGTACCATGCCACTTTGTGTTTGGTCATGACTATCGACACAAGCATGCGTTGAGCCCATACAATGTCTGTGCAGCTGCGTCCACATTTGAAGCCACTTTGACATGATCCAGTGAAGTCATCGATCTTGTCTCGGATGCGGCATAGCGTAACATTGGATAGGATGTTCCCTGGTGCTTTTGAGGAGCACAATGGGCCGTAGATTGGTGGGGCAAGGTGGCTTCTTGTGCTTGGGTAGTGCGATAAGTGTGCCTTGGCCTACAGCGTCGAAGGGAAGGCGGTGCATTAAAGCTGAGTTAATTAGGTGCGTGATCGGTTTTGAGATAATGCCACTTGCATATTTGAATAGTTCATTGCACATGCCATCATGTCCCGATGCATGTTCATTTTTCAGGGCTTTGAGTGCCTTCTCAGATTCTGCTGTTTTATTTGGTGTTAGTAATGGTCTGGGGTCTCCTGAGAATGGGTGCAAGGGATCATCATCTTGGTCAGTGAACTGTTCCTTGAACCATTCTCATATCGCCTCGACTTTGCCCTGGTCAGTCCCGATGAAGTGTCCTTCAGAGTTGTGTACAGTAAGTGGTTGTGTGTAGTCAGTAACTCTCAGGGCCCGGGATGCCCAAAACATTTTATGACAATCATCCGTGGCAGTGATTTCATCTGCTAGGGAGTCTGCTTGTTGAATAGAAAAGTATTTTAAGCGTTCACTAATGTGGCACAGAATGCCATTGCACTCCCAGCGTGGTTTGGTGCAGTCTTCACTTTGACCACTTTAATAGATGTGCAGCCATAACGCTTTCTGCTCTGCTGATAGTTTCACTACTAGATGCTCGTCAGTATACGTAGTTCGGTTTTGTAAGAACACCTATGGTGCTGGTAGCTGATGATTCCATAGATTTCAGTATTTTGGTTAGGGCTTCGTTCGGATTGGAGCTGACGTAGATGTCAGCTATCTGCTCCCCGATGGCCTTTTTGTATGACATGTGAGTGTCACTGTCGCTGGTAGGCTTGGGTAGGTTGTAGGTGACTCTACCCTTTTGCCTGGTATGGCGTGTATACATCAGGTAGAGATCGTTCATCTGAAGGCGTGTAATGACTGGCTTATGGTCAGAATTGGAGTAAGTGCCTCCATATGCACGAGCATTCTGAAGTAGGGGTTTTGCTTCTGTCTTGCATAGTATGAAGTCTATCTGATTGAAGACAGCTATTGTAGCCTTAGGACTTTTGGGGGCTTGTGTCCAGTCCGTGTTGTCCGGTGACGGAATGGGTGTTTAAAAGCTGTATGTGTGGCAAATAGACCATTAGAACTAAGGAATGCCATCAGTGCATCTCCATTGCTGTTGCGTACCCCCTCTCCATACGATCCCATGCATAAGCCAAGCCCTGAACTTTTGTCCGCAATTCCGAGTTTACCCAGCTTGGAGTTGAAATATCCACACACGAACAGTTGCCATCTAGCTGGGATTGTAATGGCTGAGCTCACTTCTGCATAGAAGGAATCTAATAATGCTGGATTCTCTTCAGCTTTTTCTGTGGTTGTGCCTTATGCATTGGCAATGCGACATGACAGGGGTGGTGTGTTTTCGCGTGGGCATAGCCAGGTCGATCAATGTAACACGGTCACTGACATATCCATAACAAATGACATGGTTCAAGACCCTTTGTCCGATTACGAAGCCTAAACCCTGGTATGTGGCCTGGTTTTGCTCCATGAGTACTAGCTTATGGCCTATCTGTAGTTGCTGCTCTGAGTGTTTAGCTACTGTAGTCTCTTGAATGCATGTAATATCGATGTTATTGTGTTCACAGGCTGCACTCATGGTTTGCCCCTTTGGTGATGTACTCAGACTACGCACATTCCACATAGCTATGGTAAGCTCCTGGGAAGATCGCGTCGTTCGAGGATGTCGAGCACAGCTTCTTGTTTGAAGGTTAGACATACTCAGAGTTGGCTCTGTATGCAGATGCCAGCGCGCATTCCTTGATGATTTAATTCCCATCTGCCTACTGTTGAAGAAAAGACTAGAAGGAACTCTGTATCCAGTACTTGCCTCTTACCAGGTTCCGCCCCTGTGCCCACTCCGTGCCTCCACCTTCACAGACGCTGTGATAGAATACCCCATGGAATGGTCTTTCTACCGCTCAAACAAAAGGATGATCTGATGCCTTGAATTCGTGACTTCTACAGCGCTTCCTCCTGCCCCTGAAACATTTCACCAATGATCCATCGCATCGGCCTAATGAATTCCTCGAGCTTCCTCCTGGCATTGTGATCTCCGACCAGTGAGGACTAAGATACTACGTGACGGTGTGCCTAGGCAACATGCCTACTTACGTTGGTTTAAAGCTGACAGCGTCAACAATAGTGAAACCTAGCCTCGGCATTCGCGGGAAAACTGTGATGAAATACTTGTACTAAGATTTTGAAAGAACTCTGTTAAATCTTAAATGCACTAACTTTCACAGCTTTCTATACTTTGAATTTTCTGCGGTCCCGATACTGTTTTAGCTTTTTCTCCCTCTGGAATTGCTCAAGAGATCGTCTGTCTTTGCCACCAAATTCGGACACAGATCTTGTGCTCCGCTCGACATGAAGATATACAATATCGCTTTTCGATATCTAGTAGGACGTTCGCATTAGCTGCAACATTTGTGGGTGGCATCCTCCGCGCTTCGCACAGCATGAAGATATATATATTAGAGCTGCACTCGAAGATGCTGAATTTTTGTCGCCAAAGAAGCATTCCCTCTTTGGAAATGTTTGACCCACAGCACTGCACTTGGAACCTCCCCTAAACTAAAGTCGCCATCGGACTTTTTTTTTCTGCCTCCCCTCTGTGACAGCAATGACTGCTGCGTGTCCCAGATACTGTGGGCCGAGTTTTTCAGACAGGCCTTTGAGCCTCCTTGCTTAGCAAACAATCATAGCTTAAGGAAAACTAAGTCTCCAGTTCGTTGCATTTCTCAGTTTGCCTTCTTTACGCTCTTCCTCATACCCTCTGCGAATGATCGTACCACCGCGAATTCACTTGCACGCTTAAGACTGCACCCCCACCCCCCTCCACGGACGGATTCTCTAAAGGCATTGAACTTTCTACACACATATAGCCTTTCTTTTTTACCGGTCTAGCGAGCCTTGTCTTGTCTTTTTGAGACGTGATTGCCGAATCAAAAGTATTGCATTACAGCCACTAGCCCGCATTAAGTGCACCTTTGAAGGAAGCTCACCATGGCACGATCTTATCCGTCGACTAGTGACTCCTTTTCTTTTTCGATCGCATGGGCAGCGGTCTGGCTAAACTCACTTAATAACTCGATCCTGCGGTTATCACCTTTCGATTTCATTAACGAAACTGATAACCGCTGCATCACTCAGAATTCTTTTCGAATCGACCACAACTTCCTCAGTCTCCTGTCACATTAGGCCGTTGCCGCACCTAGACTCGACCGGGACTCCACAAACTCTTTCCTCTTAGTTACATGAGCTGGTTGCCGCATCTGAAACTCGGTAAGATCGCCCTTGGACCTCATCAAGTATTTCTTGACACTTCACTAACCGATCTTCATAGACCGAGCTGAAGATTTGCCAGACTTTGCGAGGATAGTGTTTCTCGTATAAACTAATCGATAGCGTCCTTCTGCAGCCACCTGAAGCCTTAAACAACAAAGCATTCTGTTTGCTTAAAATACAGCTTCAACCACACACCAAAGTAGAAGCATGCCCTTTGTCCACCTTAAATGGATAGTTAGTTGACTTCGGGAAAAGTACCAGTACCAACGACTCTATAACTACTGCTTAAAATCGTATAGACCGATTAGCGACCATTAGACCATTAGCGACGAACCGAACGCAGGGAGATTTTCTACTGTCTCTCAAACTCTCCTGATCCCACTCACGGAGCCTTCAGTTAGAGGTGGCGCTCGAGAGACAGCCACTCGTTACCAGATCAGGCCCTCCCACCTCTTGAGTGACGCGAATTGCTCCTCTCGCCACCCCACCTGCGCACTTACAACTGGCGGAAAATAACATTCGTGAAGCCACTAAAATGGAACCAAGTTTAGAGCTGCCACCCATGACTCCTCTCTCTTTCACTCCCCTCCATCGTCACAAAAGCGCCCAAAGAGATACTTTCCTAAAGAGCTACACTCGAATGCAGGTAGGAAAGATAAAAAACCACCCGCAGTAAAATAGAGTCACCGGCGGCCCTTTCTGCCTTTTTCTCTTCATACTCACACACAAGGAAGAGAACCGTGCACCCCCTACCGAGAGCGGCCTGGTAACCTGATTTCAACATCTGCAAGCGCCATGTCGTGTCGGGAATGCTCGGCCAGACACACGCGTCTCCAAGGAGACGGCTGGCCCCTCTGGCCAGCAAGTGTTTTTGGGGGAGCCCCGTAGAAGCATACATAGGACAGCATCGCAAGCCCCGAGGAAGGTCTCCTGACCGTGGAGTATCTCCGACTGACAGACAATGATCGGCGCCCTGCCGATGACCTGGAACTCGAGGGCCACTACGAGGACAGCTCTTGAGACGACAGCATTCCCGGCCCCGCTCCGACGACACCACGCCGGCCCGACAGCCGGCGTGGGGTGGGTGGTGGGTGGGGTTGGGTGGGGTGGAGTTTCGGTTGGAGGGAGGGATGGCAGGCGCAGAAAGGCGGCCGCCTGTCCACGTAAAGCTTTTAATAGCAACATATTATCTTGTGTTCCAGTTTGTGATGCGCTGGCCCAACCGTAGGTCTATTTATAACTAGTAGTTGCAGAACTTATAACTTTCATTGTGGCAGGTCTAATCAATGGATGAATACGATCTGTCGCTCAGGTATCTGACGTCATAATCAAAATACGTCAATTCTTAGCTGACGTCAGAATCACATGATGTAGGACCGATGGGAAAGGGGCACGGTCCGACAGTAACAGTCCGAATTGTATGTTATAATTAGCGATATAATAAACACACTGTTGAATATTTGAAACTCATTTGACTGGGAGACGTAGCTGTCATAAGTAATATCTTGTTGTCAGTTATATTATTTTCAAAAGATTCAACAACTTACCAGCATAATTAGCTTGGAAATGAGATTATTGGAATTCAGTGTTAACTAGAAATGGGCAGGACATAGCTAGAAATGGGAGGGACATCGACTGAAATGCATTCTCCTATAAGATTTTCCCTATGGATGTCATATTCTAGCTCCTGAATTGCGAGTCTAAGATGAGGGTGTATTACTTTAAAAAACAGTAACATTTGACTCACATAAACTCACGTGATCTCTCAAGCAGAATTGACTGTCGTGTAGGAGACGCACGCACACGAGGGAAGACCAGGAATCTAATAAGAATTATAATTCTATACTTAAAGAATTTATGTTTTATTATACAATACGTCGTGTCATGTATCACAATCCTTCGAGAACAAAGATATAATACAAATAATGATTAAAATTACAATGATTAAAAGTATTATTTATAATCAATTAGCAAATTGTTCAATGACAAACATTCTAGAAATTAACAAATTTTTGGAAAAGCAGGTTTAGAGGTACCCCTTTAACCCTCAAATTTGCTGATTCTCAGAGAAAATATCCATTTGGCTTTTTGAAAATGTATCGAATTATTGGTTATCGAGCCAGTCATTCCAGTGGTAAATTAAAAAAAATAGTCATCTCTTCGTCTACAAATGGACATTTTTCAAGACCAACACAGAAACCGTTTTTAACTGATATGAGAGATTAGGGTTAAATATTTAAATATATACTTAAGGGCGTGTTAAACCGACCGGATATAGGTAACGATATCCGGACATTTACCTGTCGAAAGGACGCGATACGCAATAATATGATATGTATTACCATAGATATCGTATGTACTGGATAGATCGCTCATGACCCTCTCAAAAGCGGCATTTCAGAGTTCGCTATTTTCTCACTGGATGCATAGTCTCCAATATAATATGTCTATGTTAATAAACAGATTACGTAGTCGAATAAAGTGTCAGATGAATATATATCCAAACAGTTTTATTTCTGATAAAAATATGTAAATTTACGTCTGTTCAATTCCTCTTCAGATTACAAGAAGATAATTTGGTCATTGTTGAAGGCTATGTATGCAGTCTGCGTCAGTCATGCGCAATTGCGATTTACTGAACTCAAGTCACCGGCGGTCGCGGCACCTAGCGCCATGGTGAGGATATGACATCAGCTTGTACGAATTGTATGATTTTATTGTTTAATAAATATGCTGTTCAATACGTTGAAACTAATTTGACTGGGCACCGTTGGTGTCATAGGCATCAACAGCACACGGTCAAATTTGTTTCAAAATATTCAACAGCTTACCTGTATAGTTTTCTGTTGAAATTGAGATTCAGAGGGTGCAGGGATCGATCGATCCCAACACGGGCGAAGTTTGGGTGGATCTTAGCTAAAAATGAGCGGGCATGGCTAAAACTGTAAACCCATCTAGAATGACCAAGATCTTATATGTCATTGAACCTTCATACAAAACGCAGACGATCGATTAGTAAATGTATTTGCCATTGCCTCGTGGGTCAGGACATGCTGTATCTCTTGGATCTATAGACCGCCAGTCTCCAAGAACCACAGTCGCGGTCCCAAAGGCAAGAAGTCGTTATTATAAGATTTGATGTCTTTGAACCGTGAATTATCAAATTCAAAATTTCAAGGTAACGATACAGATACGCCGTTAAATATTTTAAACCCATTTTGACAGGAAGCTGTTGTTGCCATAGACAGCAATTTCTCACAGTCAAGCTAGTTTCAAAATAGTGAATAAAATATTTAGAAATTTATAAATGAATTCCCGAATTCGGCCTTTCGCTTTCAAATTGTCTAGTTATCTTCCTGGCAGTGAGTGATACTAAACCACGTACATATTGATTCGAACCCATTTCCCCGGCCAGAAAATTCAGGTACATTTCATACCGTTTTTACAACGGACACCCGCGTCAACATTATGCTCAAGATATTCGTTCACTACTTAAAAGGCTTTAAGACACATTCACATCAAAATACTTAAAAATCAATTTGCTTAAATTGTGAAGTTCAATGTAATGAAACGAAATAAATCTTAACATAATATGATGATTTCATTACGTATAAATTAATATTTTTTCTTTAGTTGTGATATTTAATAAAGGCTGCTTACAGCCCATCTGTAATTCACCATTACAACTAAAGATTTTATTACAGTGTATAGGCCTGTACCTAGCTGACGCAGCTTACTGGGCCGATGCTGGACCGATACCGTGCCGATACTTTCAGTATCGGCCGGTATTGGCCCAGTAAATTGCGTTATAAGGGTATATATTATTTTGCCCGTAGGTGGGGCTTAGAATACACCTTCCGTACTCTCTGCGTGTCGTAAGAGGCGACTAATGGAGGTAAGGGTGAGGTAACCCTGACAGAAACCTCGAGTGCTGAAGACGGAGGTTCCAGGCCGCACGGCGCACTCTAATAAACCAGGATCCACGCACTTAACGCTTATGATCATGTCGATAGTCACTTTAGGACTGGCGGTATGATCAGCGAACGAAAAGAAGAAGAAGGGTATATATTTAAAGTGTACGAAGTCCCACTATATTTCATAGACACTTCGAAATATAGCCACTATAATTGAGTATTTCCAAGTTCCGAGAGAATGACCTGGCCTACTAGCGGTTAAGCAATGCATCATAGCATAATATAGTACCGTCATTATACAAACACAGACCTCTCCCACCGGCCCACGTGACAACCCGGTAACTTACACAAAGCACATTATTACTGATGAAATTCATATTAAATGTGGACCAACTCTGCCAATTACCGAAATTATTGTTATATTGTTTTATTGAGAATTTAAACTAGATTAATTACGCTCTATCAACCAGTCCACGCCGAAGTGGCATCCTTGGACTTGAGGCAACGGAATAAATGCATGAATGCGATCTGTCCGTCAAATATATGACGTCATAATCAACTACGTCGCAATCGTGATTGGCAGAAATATTCCGACATAAACCTGGAATAGTTCATCAGTTGTACGAATTGCATGTATTTACCATTTAATAAACATTCTGCTGAATATTTTGAAACCAATTTAACTCGGTACAGCGCTGCCATAGGCAGCAACAGCCCTGCTCAAATTAGTTGCAAACTATTCAACAGTTTAGCTGTATAGATACCATGACATTTGGATTCTAGTAATTCAGGATTTAAGCTATATAAATCGATTCCAACACGCGCAAAGCATGGGCGGGGCATAGCTAGAGATGGGCGGGGCATAGCTAAAAGTTGATTCATCTATTCATACACTAAGGTGCTTGCGCTCGAATCCTGCCTGTGATGTGTAAATAATTCATTTAATATAATTAGAAATTAATGTGGGTTTAACTGTTAACACATATTTCAGAATTAGCCCATAATTTCTATATTGTAGAGCGCAATTTCCTGATGTTCTATTAAAGAACACATAGGAACACGAGCCTCGTTTCATTGATACTAACTTGGTTGAATGATTTGCTTAATGGTAAACTAGTTTACCGTCGTCATCGTCTAGCAGAAATGTTAGTGCTTTAAAACAAATCCTTCACCGAATCCTCTCGATAATATAACCTTTGTGTGAACATGACAATGATTTATAAATTGCACTTGATTCCGATAAACAGATATTTTTACTGTCGGCGCATTTAATTTAATGGTAGCAGTCTGATCGATGAACAAACCTCTTCGATTCACAAGGGCTAAGAGGCGGCATTAGTTAACCAGACAGACAAAACGTGTGCAACGTCACGCGCTTCAGCCTCGTGGCAATCTGTCGCCCACTCTTTCACACACTGCGCCGCATCGCCTAGTGTTTAATACGCCACGGAATCCAGCAGAGTATATTTTTGTCACGCGTTGGAAAGATGGATAAATCTATGAGATGGTCGACGACTGTGCATGAGAGGTCGTGCGGGAAGGGTTGGAAGGAGTCAATCCAAATTAATGTACTCCAATTATTATGAGCCAGCGGCTAGACCACCTGCCAAGACCTATTTCTAAACGGTGAGCTTGTGAAATATAGCTTGGCGAGTATAGTATACGCTGGAAAGAGCGGTGTCGGTATGTGCGCGTGTTCGTTTTCCCAGAATCTAACATTTTACTAGGTGAGGTTTGTGTGTGAGTGCTGGCTTTTCTCCCTAGAATGAGCCAATCTCTGTCACTCAGCTATAGGACGTAACGTCAACGTCAAAATGACGCAGGTCCGTCACGAAAGCGGCACTGGGTCCATGTTCCCGAAGTTAACGTAATGAGAGCTTCGGGAACATGGGTCCAGGTCCGTCAGGAAAGTGTCTGAATTGTATGCAGTTGATGATTTTACATCTTAATAAACATTCTGTTGAATATTTCTGAATCTAATATGACTGAGAACGGGTTGTTACTACCTAGATCAGTAACATCCCAGTCAAATTAGTTCCAAAATACCAAACAGCTTATCCGTATGATGATGATGATGATGATGATGATGATGATGATGATGATTGGGATTTTGAGAATTCAGTGTTCAAAGTGGTAAAATAGATTGAAATGCGTGTACAACGTGGATCAGGTCTAACTAGAAATGGGCGGGGCATAGCTAGAGGCATATCCCTCTATCAATATGAGGCAGCTGCTAGACAATGCCCTAGGGCCATCTATAATCGTTGAGGGTGTGGAATATAGCGCGGAGTAAATATTGTACTATAATACTGCGGCGGGTACAGTCGATGACGCGTGAGAAAAGAAATCACGAGCAGTCTTGTAGGCTGAAAATGTAGGTTGAAAATAGAGCGGTGTGGTATAATTACTGAGCCGACTTTGTGTTTCTGGCCAGTTGGCAGCTATTTGTTGCTTACGATGTGTTGATGTGCTGTCACGTGGGTCACTTCCCTAAGATAGAGAGTGGTCTCGGTGAGGTGAGGTGCGTTTTGTGAATTCTAGTCTCAGTCCTGCTAGGTGATGTCTGTGTTTGCGTGGTAGCCTTGAGCTATGGTTGAGCCACCATGCTTGAATAACTCAATGAGGTGCGCTGCAATGATATTGGCAATAGGTCCATCAACAATATCACATAGGTGACTTAAACAGTTTACACTTATTTACTACATAGCATGCGCTACAGATTTCAAAGACGATATCTAGATAATCAGATAATTTCGTCAGTGTGGCTTATAGGTGTGGAAAGGAACGTACCTAAGCCGACCTCGGTATCATAATCTAGGTCAGTAAATGGTATATATCATAATTATCACATGAACGAATGGGAACTGGCCGTGGTGATATAGTGTTAGGATTTAAATGTGTTATCGATACTATCTGAAGTGCTTTGATGGTGAAATGATAGTAATGATACCCATGTTTTTGTAATATCTTCACAAACTATACTAATGTCAATGCTTTAAGAGACCAACATCAACAGCCTAGATCGATTATTGTGTTCAACCTTCACCTTATTAAATACGTATGCCATCACCAACAGCTGCGTCATTCTTTAAAACGGACATCGGATATGACAATACTGAATATACAGTGGAATTAAATCCTCTGATCTGATTTATCCTGATGTATTCGCTTTGCTCTGACACCTAAGCAGTACCAGGTATTGATCGAGTCCGTGTTTGGAATGGTGTGAGCCACGAGGTTTGTGATCATTGCATCTTTACTGACGAATTCCATAGCAGTAATATATCTAATTACGTCCTCTGGAACAGCACTGATATATTTCCTCTATTGCTTACCAATAGAGGAATCCAGTTATAGCTATGCCCGGCCCATCTCTAGCTACGCACCAAGCACACCTCGCCAGTGTTGGGATACGATCGATCCCTAAACTCGCTGATTATCGATTTCCAGAAAACTATACACATAAGCTGTTGAATATTTAGCAACTAATTTGACTGGGCGCTGTTGCTGCCTATTAAATTGCAAAGACATACTGTTCGTACAACAACGCATAGTCCGTCACCAATTAAGCGCTTGTGCCGAATTCATCTACGGGATTCATGACGCCATTGATTTTGCGTCATCCTACACGTCACATAGTTGATTATAACGTTATATGGTGGATGGATAAACTTGAAAGGTCCATTTACAACGTACTTCTTAAAACAGTCCATTAATATAATACGGTCGGTATTGTTATATGACTATACACTAATTACAGCCGTCATTAAGTCTATCTAGTCGTATGATCACCATGGTAGCAATTGATTCTTGGATATGATGCCATCCATCTTGGGTTAAAACCGAGACTATAAAATAGTAATTAGCTGATTATATCGAATTGGATTGCAAACCCACGAGACTGGACTTGCCATTAGTATTTATCCCAAACTTGGATCCAATCGCTGAATATATGCCATTATTGGGTAATACGTCATTTGCTTTTCATGCCATTAGATGGTGCTTTACTATGTCAGGTCTTCCTCAATATACAGGTTGTTCATCGATCATCTGTAGCTGAGCAGCAAACATACTATTTCTCCCATTAACTCGCGCAATAATAACCATGGCAAATATATCCATTTGAGCTAGGTAGTACACTAAATTTACGGAGTGATCGCGTGAAAACAAGCCATATCCTATCTACCTTCTGCGTTATTTGCATGATTAGGTAATAACACGCGCCAATCTCCAAAATCATACCAGGCGTGTACATTCAAACCTGTCTATAAGGGGCACGTTTTGAATCATGAGTGGTTACAAAAGACATGTGGTCGTTAAGCACAAGTCATTAACCATATTCAACCCATTCTCGGGACACAAGATGATGGTTCTTTATTAGCCGTATTAGCACCCATTTTAAAGAGCCACACTATCATTGCCCCAAATGCAGGTGACCGTTATAGATAGGGTGGGTTTAAATTCTCCTATGACGCTGATCAAGCTTCTGCTCCAATGATTATCAAGATATGATACAGCTGAGAATTTCTAACTCCAGCGATATAATAATAATTCCCATAGAGTGCGTTGATCAAATAAACAAGCTATGATGAAACGGTTCCTCGTGGTTTCGATTAGTGGACGGTATTATGATTATATCTCTATCGGAGATTTTGTCTATTATCTGTAATTTTTCTTACTGTTTTTCTTATAAATCTAACGGTGTGATACTTTTTCGATTAAAAGTCGTAATGTGGATTTAGATTAGTTTATCATCGTTGCCATGGTTTAAAGTTATTATATATCTTTCCAAAGTTTCGAAAGTTTGGTGTTGCTGAAGCTAGATCTATCGTGTTCTTGTTCAATATGAAAAAAATCTATCAAAAAGTTGATGCCACCTTTCAGCAGTCGAATTTGTTTCAAAATAATCAAGATGATTTCAACTGGTCTGCAATAGCTGGCACTAACCTGTACATGAGGATAAAAATACTACTACTGGCGCACACATGCCAAGGACTAGACTGTCTTAGAATGATTGCGTACAACTCCCGAAACAGTTGTGTTCTGAAGAATGCAAAAATAGCAAACCTGGTCATCTCAACACATAATTCCATCACATACCATCGCAGACGTAGGCGAAAGTGTTCCCATTTCATACAAATGCAGCAGACTGCTGCAGATTGTGGCAGATAATCTGCGACAAATCGGGAAAGTTTAACCACGTTCAACTTTCCAGATTTCTTCCCGTTCAGTTGCAAGGCTGGTTACAGACTTACAGTTTTATGGGAATCCGCCTTTATACACATTGACGATTAAGAGACTCATGCTTTCATATCTATTACTATATCAACACTCGGCCTACTTGTTGTGTACATGGGTACACCGTACACACATAGTTTATGTGGATGCTAAAAATGCAACCATGCATCGGACATTTTTGGAAATTCGGTGTCTGGCAACGATATACCAGACTACTACAGCACATATCAAGTACAACTTCCGACACTGTGCTTCTTGCACTGTGTACTGTGCATGTTGATAGAAAGCCTATGCGTGCATACAGATGATTCTGCAATGCGTGAGTAACCATGTGATAACAACTCCATTCACCTATTAGAAGACGTTTTCCGAAACGTCTGGACACATGGACTCCAAGATGTAGTTGCCAAGGCATATTGGATTATTTCAGTTTTAAATTGACTATGCTCCTGTTGTATAGTCTGCTTTAACACGACCAAACATCCAAGGCAGCGTGATTGCTTCGATGACTACGTATGAAAGCCAACTCAAGCTAAGAGATTGCGGTCAATGCCACTTTAGATATGCGGAAAACTTTGACTAAGACTTCGGTTGGTATATTTCTTCGGTTTGAGACAAATATTATATTAGACATACGTTACATTTTTGTTGGTTGTGATGTGAATATTATTACTCGATATCTGATTTTGTGTCAATTCGTGGAGGGTATGCCAGAACAGATGCCAATTCACCTTTCCAGAGTATCCGCCCATCATCTGACCTCGTATGACGTCATAATTAGCTCAGCGCGTGTATGATGACGTCACAATCATTACGTCACAAAGGGTTCCAAATCGACCGTCACCAAACCTCAAATACTCCGACATGTTGTAGAAATTGTATGTCTTTGTAACTCTGCTATTTAATAAACATGCTGTTGAATATTTTGAAACTAATTTAACTGGGCGCTGTTGCTGCCTGCCTTAGGCAGCAACAACACCCAGTCAAATTAGTTTCAAAATATTCAACAGCTTACCTGTATAGTTTTCTTGACATAGATAGTCAGGGAGTTCAGAGATCGATAGATCCGAACACGAGCGAGGTGTGGGTGGAGCTTAGCTAGTGATGGGCGGGGCATAGCTAAAAATGGAAACGTTCATTTATGTCTTTACCCTAACAATATCACTTTAATCCTCGAATTTGTTCAAGAAACTTCAAATATTCTCATGGAAAATGCCCATTTGCAGACCAAGAGAAGACTAGTTTTTAAAGTGTATAACGGGAATGACTGGGTCGGTTATCGAGCCAATCATTCCAGTGGTAAATTTTCAAAAATAGTATTCTCTTGCACTGAAAATCGGCATTTCTCAAGATCACTACAGAAGTCGTTTTTTGGCTAATATTAGTGTTAAAGAAGTAATGGCCATGCGGTGCAACGAACTGGGAATGTTCATTATTTATTAGATTACGATAAATATATTTTAGAAGACAAGCCACTTTACTGACTGGCTCCAAACCAAAACCAGTAATAATACCACGACCCTTTCTAAGGTGCAATGCGCCAGTAGGCTAGTATCATGGTCTAAAAATGGAGGGATCCGATATGTCACTCAAGTATCCGACGTCAAATTCAAAATACATCTCTAGTCGCGATCATGACGTAGGTCCCTCGCCAAAGTTGCAAATGGCCGACAGTAAGTCTCGGAATGCTATGTTTTTGTTGATTTTATATTTTAATACAAATTATTTTCAATACTTTGAGGTTAATTTGACTGATATGATGTTGATGACATAGTCATAGGCAGCAAAACCTCTAAACTAAATTAGTTTCAATATATTCAACCGTAGAGTTGCCTTGGATTTGAGATTCTGGAATTGACTCTGATCGGATGCCTCCATTGTGCATCTTTAAGTTACAGAAGATAAGACGTACATCATTGCAGATGGTCAGGACTTAGTGCGAACCATTGAATAGACATGAATACACACAGCCTTCGGCTATTTCAGTGAGGGATGTTCAATGGTAGAGGGTCTTTGCCAGCTATATGCAATCGAGTCAGGGACAGGATGCCAAAGCTGGATGCAGAGAAGAATCGGACAGAAAACCTGGTTATCCTTACAGAATACAAGACAATCAGCAAGTCACTGTGCAGAACACCACATTACGGAGATGGCTACAATCAGCTGTCAAGACTAGAACAAGTGGTTATTTTTCGCCTGAGAACTGGACGCATCAGACTAAATCAACACATGCGCAAGGGGTTCCACCGTGTCACATCACTGGCTTATCCTTGTGGAAAAGCAGACCAGACCACAGCGAATATCCTGCAATATTGCAGAAGTTATTAGCTGCTGACGGGGGAGGGGTGGATGGATGTTGGGGGTGATATCTGGGCTATCCCTATACATTGCAGAAAAGGCTGTATGGGCGTGTGGATGCACTACGGAAGACCACAGATTTCATCTCGAGAGCGGCTCTCAAAGTGTGATTCCAGCGAAGAAACAGAAGAACGAAGACGAATGAGCACGAACAAAATGAGCGCGAGTGAAATGGAGGGATCCAATCGTTCACTCATATCTGTCAATCAAATCTATCACACGATATCTGACCGCACGATCAACGGCATGTATCTCTGTCATGAAAGTCAAAATGTTCTTGATGAAAGTGTACGAATTGTGTGTCTTTGACGAATTTACAATTTAGAACATTCTGTTGAATAATTAGAAACTAATTTGGCGGAGAGCATTCCCAGCAGTCAAATTAGTCTCAATTTGATCTTTTAAACTTTCCGCATGTTTTTTTCGGTTTCTTTTCAATCATTTCTAAAGTAGATTTACAACTGAGTTTGTGTAGATTGCAAAATCGCGAGGCAGTTCGGAATCTATCTTTGGCAAAAAACACCACTACATGAACTACTTGTGTCATTCGCGTACCCCTGATGCCGTTTTGGAGGTACTTTGACGGTATTTTTGTACTCAATATCCGGCTTTGTAGAGGACAATATATACGTTTCATGTAGATGCAGTATATGTTGATGTAATATATTAATTATATCAGGATCATGTCGCTTTCTCTGCTTAAATCTTATGGTTGCGCTCGAAATATATTGTTGGCTCTTTAACAGTCGAACGCACATTCCTTACTAAATCGTATGAAATGTGTGTGTTCAACTAACCAATTATTACAGTAGTTCGTAAGTCGAACGTACCCTGGGTCGGCAAACTCGACAGGAAAACCTTGACAGGTAAGTTATCTTAAGCATCGCAGTAATTTTCACTTTATTTTTCTCAGATTTAAGCAACAAGACCGAGGATAGACAGCAAATTCAAGGTCAGGTTCTCGCATGGACGCTTGCCGGGCAACCCTGACTGTACGTGTGTTCTTCAAGACGAAGCTTTCTGAGACATCCCCGTTAACGTTGGTTACATGGCCGGTACTGTGCCAACACTGGGTCAAAATGGCCCGGTATTGATCCAGTACCGACCCAGTAGCCTGCATTATCATGGATGCAGGAATCGGGTTTGTGTCTTGTGCCCCGCAAAGGTCGCGTTCAACAACGCATGATTTAGTAAACTACTCGAATTCGTTCGCAGTATGCCCATGCTACAGATAAAGATTGTTATGGTGAAATATAGGCTAACGTTATTCAAATGTGCCATGTGGCGTAGCTATCCGTCAATTCGCACCCACTGATCTACTATTGCGATAACAATTTAAACTGTTGAACCCTGTATTTCTAAAATCTCAACTTAAAGGTGACTATACAGTTAAGTTGTTGAGTATTTTGAAACAAATTTGACCGCAGTCCATTACTGACATAGGCAGCAGCAACTCCTTGTTACATCAGGTTCGCAATATTCAAAATAATATTTGTTAAGACGTAAATGATTTTGGTGCTTGAGTATTTCTGGCTGAAGGGTTGAAATAGCTCAGCCATACGATATTATAAATAATTTTAGATTCAAATGTATCTTCAGGAATATGGATATATAGTACTGCAATTGCTTCAACCCTGAAGATGTAAGGCCTATATTGTCTTAATTCCAATGCAGCCTTAAATGGGATGCGTTGAACTTCTTGAAACTAATTTGATATGATGACAGTGTTGTTTTAAGCAGCGATAGCTGCCAGTCGAAATAGTGTCAACATATTTAACGGAATGATTCTTATAGGGTGTGTTGGCAAAGATTATGTTAAATCTGATGACACGGTTTGACAGAGATCACCTTGCATACGTGGGCTATATGAGTTTAACTTTAACCAATGTTATAATATTCCAAATGTTCAGCATAAGTATCTCAAATTTATAAAATCATACTATGGATCACACTTTCTGAAATCATATTAATGATAGATATAGACCCACAGACAGCAATGGAATGGAGGAATCCAGTTTATCCCCCAATCATATGACCGCATTATTAACGACGTCACGTTTATACTCACGTCAAAATGAATTACTTCATGGATGACGTAACTAAGTTCGTCACAAACGCTTAGTTAATGACTGATAAAGCGACGTTGTACACATTGTATGTCTTCACTTTTTAAAAACATTCTGTTGAATAGTTTGAAACTAATTTGACTGGGTGCTGTAGTTGCCATAGGCAGAAACAGCAGCCAGTCAAATTAGTTTCAAAATATTCAACAGCTTATCTGTATAGCTTTATGGAAATTGAGATTTAGAGGGGGCAGGGATCGATCTGTCCCAACACGGGCAAAGCGTGGGTGGAGCTTAGCTGGAGATGGGCGGGGCTAAAACTGGAATCCTCCATGGATGACCATATATATACTAGCCATTGTAGAGGTCCTTAACACTATCAAACACACGTGACCTTTTGCGACACGCGAGTATCCTTGCTAAGCGCATTTGAAATAGACAAAGTTTCTCCATTTTCAGGTTTAATTATAGCATTAACAGAGTTCGACGAGTCCTTGGAATCCGCCCGTCCCTTTGTTTTATTTTTCCTCCAGCTTGGATTTGGTATGGAGTATCGGATATTATCTGTCGGAGCTCGACAGAAGCAACGCTGGAAGAGAATCTTCCGAAAGGCTTGTCTGAATTCCTGATTAAAGATGCTATAAATTACGGGGTTAAGGGCCGAATTGACATACCCAAGCCACGTGAGGGCCAGGAAGAGCAAAGGAGGAATACACAACGGACAGAAGGCGGCTATGATGTTAACCATGAAAAATGGACTCCAACAGAATAGGAACACGCCCATGATAACGCCTAGCGTTACTCTAGCCTTATGATCTGACACTTTATATCCGCCTTTCATGGAACCACCACCAGGGGTTGCACCATACGCCCTATCCGGAGCAAACGTTGTCTTTTTAATATTTTGCACGTGTTTTCGGGCGTACAGATATAATCTGGCGTATAAAGCCAACATCACTATACATGGTATGTAGAAACTAATTGTGGAAGACACTACAGCATATACCGGGGTTAACTCCAGCATGCATACCGATTGATCGGGGACCGTGGTATACGTTGTGTTGGTAAGCTCCTTTCCGGCGTTATGCCAGTCAAGGTGGATCGGAAGAAATGATATGAGTGCGGAACAGGCCCAAACAAATACTATCACAAGCACAGCCTTTCTGGCTGTCATACAGCGTTCATAGCGATACGGGTCCCGAATGTGAATATATCGGTCCAAACTGATTGCGCATAGATTTAAAATGGAAGCCGTTGAGCACATGACGTCAGAAGATATCCATATGGAGCAGAACAGTGAGCCGAAATGCCAGTTGCCAGAAATATCATTGACCACAGCAAATGTCATGACAACGAGAGACACCATCAAATCTGCTATTGCTAAGGACACGATGAAGTAATTGCTAACTCGTTTGAGGGTGCGATCTGTAAATACCGCGACACACACCAACACATTTCCTACAACTGCGGCAAAGATGATAAATCCGAGGAATAAACCTAGAAGCACACTTTCAGTGACAGTATACCGTTCTTCAGTACCGTTTTGAGGTAGAGTTGTTGTTATGAAAACGTATGTTTCGTTAATATGATCAGTTCTGTTATCCAGCACCACCGATCGAAGTGGAACGTTTTCTCCAAACTCCGTTGCACTTAGGTTCCATGACGCCATACCGAACAGACGGTCATTGATAAATGCTACGTCTGAGACCATAGCATTTACACATGGTTACAAATTTGATTAATCTGTCTCAGAATCGATTACATTGACAACTAGTATGATATTTATATGTCTAGTCACGGTTAAAGACCGAATCCAGCCATTCATGCTGATCGCTGGAAGCTGCTTTGCGGAGAATTATTGACACTGATTATCCTTCCTCTATTAATCAATTGACGTATTGCTCTGGTACACCCTCATAACGAAGCGACCTGCAAGTTGGATCTGTGCTCGCAGACTCCCTTTGCCTCGATACACTAAGTAAGCCGGATTATGCGACCGATAACTTCGGCAACGTTACCTTTAAATCGTGCGAATCTACAAGCAGAGTATTTGCCGATTCTTCGAACGCACGTTTCCTGTATTGAACGGCGTGAATCCTATAATTTTGTACACGACAGAAGAGTTCCGAGTACACTAGGATATACAACGATGCAATAAGAAAGCTGATACAGATTCCGGGTCAGTAACCGTGTGCGGCCGGGGTCGTTGTAGCGTGGCGGCAAACATGACAGAATCAATCCAATCCAATACCGCGCTCGTCTGCGCAATGGCTTCCTGAAATTAGAGAAAGAACACCAATTATTGTTATACCAATGATTACTTACGAATTGATTAGTTCGTCATTGGGATTAACTGCATGGTTTCATGCAGAGATGTACACATGCAGATATGTAACGCATGTAAATATGATTGTGTATATGCATAGCGCTGGTGCCAGAAACAGAATCAGATCTTTAATCGATAAACAGCGTATGCCCAAGAGATCAGCTGTCTTATGAGACAATATACTAGTTATGAACAATATAATTGGAAAGGTCAAAATAGAAATACTATTGGTATTGCAAGGGATATGTTTTGCTGAATATTATGGGATTAATTTGATTAGAAACGATGGCTCGCCACGGCAGAAGCAGGTGCATGTAATATTGGTCTCAACATGTGTAACGTCCTATCTGAATGAGTGTCTACAGTTTCAGATGCAGGGGGATTCAGATTTCAAAGAGCTAATTTATCTTTGAGGAAATCGTCTCCCATTAATTACCATGATCTGGTGCTCCCGATGATTGAGCTAAGACTGAGATCTCAAGGCTGTACTTTTGCGCATGCACGTAGGTAGACTAATGTGCTAAATTCCAATGTGGATTATCCGACATACAAGCTGAGCCCAAGATTATTATTTTGCTTTTGAATTCGCATGGTGTTTTTCCTATTCAAAATAGATAAATAACTATATTTTAATCACAGCAGATAATTGACCCTGTTGAGAACATGTGTCGTACCCTACCAAACCTAGAGTGTCCTGGGATGTTGGGAAAATGTTCATACGCAAACCAAAAATATGATTAATAGTTTAGCGATATGATTAGCGGTAAATGGTCAAAAGCATTCTCTTTGCCTGAAAGTGGACATCAATTGGCCTTCATGTGAACATTCTCATGGCCGGCACATTGAATCCTAATGGCATGCAAGTAGACAATCTCTTGGCCTGAAAGTAGATATTCTCTTGGCCCATAAGTGCACAGAATCTAGGCCTGCATGTGGACATCGTCTTGACCTTCAAGTGGGCCTCATCTTGGTCTGCAGGTGCACATAATATTGGCCTCTAAGTGGTCGTCATCTTGGCCTGCGAGTGGACATAATCTAGGCATGCAACTTGACATCATATTGGCCTGTAAGTGGCCATCATCATGGCCTACAAGTTGACATCATCATGGTCTGCAGGTTGACATCATCATGGCCTACAAGTGGAGATTCTTTTGGCCTATAAGTGAGCACGCTCCTATGGCCTACACGCGATCACGCTCTTATGGCCTACAAGTGAACACGCTCTTATGGCCTACAACTGAACACACTCTTATGGCCTACAAGTGAACACACTCTGATGGCCTACAAGTTAACCCGCTTTTATGACCTACAAGTGAACACGCTCTTATGGCTTACAAGTGAACACACTCGTATGGCCTACAAGTGAACACGTTCGTATGGCCTACACGTAAACACTCTCTTAAGGCATACAAGATAAGACGCTTTTATGGCCTACAAGTGAGCACGCATTTATGGCCTCCAAGTGAACACGCTCTTATGGCCTACACGTGAACACGATCTTATGGCCTACAAGTGAACACGTTCGTATGGCCTACACGTAAACACGCTCTTAAGGCATACAAAATAAGACGCTTTTATGGCCTCCAAATGAAATTGCTCTTATGGCCTACAAGTGAACACGATCTTATGGCCTACAAGTGAACACGTTCGCATGGCCTACACGTAAACACGCTCTTAAGGCATACAAAATAAGACGCCTTTATGGCCTCCAAGTGAACACGCTCTTATGGCATACAAGTGAACATGCTCGTATGGCCTACAAGTGAACACGCTCTTATGGCCTACAAGTGAACACGATCTTATGGCCTACACGTAAACACGCTCTTAAGGCATACAAGATAAGACGCTTTTATGGCCTCCAAGTGAACAGGCTCTTATGGCATACAAGTGAAAACGCTCGTATGGCCTACAAGTGAACACGCTCTTATGGCCTACAAGTGAACACGCTCTTATGGCCTACAAGTGAACACACTCTTATGGCCTACAAGTGAACACACTCTTATGGTCTACAAGTGAACACGCTCTTATGGCCTACAAGTGAACACGCTCTTATGGCCTACAACTGAACACGATCTTATGGCCTACAAGTGAACACACTCTTATGGCCCACAAGTGAACACGCTCTGATGGCCTACAAGTTAACCCGCTTTTATGACCTACAAGTGAACACGCTCTTATGGCTTACAAGTGAACACACTCGTATGGCCTACAAGTGAACACGTTTGTATGGCCTACACGTAAACACTCTCTTAAGGCATACAAGATAAGACGCTTTTATGGCCTACAAGTGAGCACGCATTTATGGCCTCCAAGTGAACACGCTCTTATGGCCTAAACGTGAACACGATCTTATGGCCTACAAGTGAACACGTTCGTATGGCCTACACGTAAACACGCTCTTAAGGCATACAAAATAAGACGCTTTTATGGCCTCCAAATGAAATTGCTCTTATGGCCTACAAGTGAACACGATCTTATGGCCTACACGTGAACACGTTCGCATGGCCTACACGTAAACACGCTCTTAAGGCATACAAAATAAGACGCTTTTATGGCCTCCAAGTGAACACGCTCTTATGGCATACAAGTGAACATGCTCGTATGGCCTACAAGTGAACACGCTCTTATGGCCTACAAGTGAACACGATCTTATGGCCTACACGTAAACACGCTCTTAAGGCATACAAGATAAGACGCTTTTATGGCCTCCAAGTGAACAGGCTCTTATGGCATACAAGTGAAAACGCTCGTATGGCCTACAAGTGAACACGCTCTTATGGCCTACAAGTGAACACGCTCTTATGGCCTACAAGTGAACACACTCTTATGGCCTACAAGTGAACACACTCTTATGGTCTACAAGTGAACACACTCTTATGGCCTACAAGTGAACACACTCTTATGGTCTACAAGTGAGCACACTCTTATGGCCTACAAGTGAACACACTCTTAAGGCATACAAGATAAGACGCTTTTATGGCCTACAAGTGGACACGCTCTTATGGCCTCCAAGTGAACACGCTCTTATGGCCTACAAGTGAACATGATCTTATGGCCTACAAGTGAACACGTTCATATGGCCTACACGTAAACACTCTCTTAAGGCATACAAGATAAGACGCTTTTATGGCCTACAAGTGAGCACGCATTTATGGCCTCCAAGTGAACACGCTCTTATGGCCTACACGTGAACACGATCTTATGGCCTACAAGTGAACACGTTCGTATGGCCTACACGTAAACACGCTCTTAAGGCATACAAAATAAGACGCTTTTATGGCCTCCAAATGAAATTGCTCTTATGGCCTACAAGTGAACACGATCTTATGGCCTACAAGTGAACACGTTCGCATGGCCTACACGTAAACACGCTCTTAAGGCATACAAAATAAGACGCTTTTATGGCCTCCAAGTGAACACGCTCTTATGGCATACAAGTGAACATGCTCGTATGGCCTACAAGTGAACACGCTCTTATGGCCTACAAGTGAACACGATCTTATGTCCAATCTTTTTTTGATTAATGGGTTGTCTTTTGCCCTCAGTTTCTTCATTGCTAAGCAAAACAGTGTTTTGGAATGCGTCATGAAATAATTTATTGTTTTAGCCTAATTACACGTACTTTAACGAACTGCTGGAGACACTAGCTGTTGTGTAACCCATAATGCTACTGACATGACAGCAGTAGCTATCAGGGGAAAAATTTATATTCCATTCTCGACATGCAGACAACATCACACTCCTTTCTTTGGGATTTCACTGACAGTTTATATCCAAAATTCAATGTCAAAGTCCGTAGCCATAGATATGCTGAAATGGCAAATCATGTTACAATTGGTTCCAATTTAATAAACTGAGGAGTTTCCTCAGGTACTCTTGAGAAGATAGCAGAGAATTGTCTTTTAACATGGACGAATCTGATTATTCACTCAGGTATCCAACGCGCCATGATCAACTTCGTTATAGTCAGCTGGCATCGCAATAAAAATGACGCAACTCCGTCACGAACATGGACAATTCCGTCACTAAAGGTTGCAAACCGGTATTGTATGTCAATGATCAAGTTAATAAACATTATGTTGAATGTTTTGAAACTAATTTGCCTCTGAGATGTTGCTGCCACGGCAACATGCCCCAGTCAAATTAGTTTCAAAATATCCAACGGCTTACTAGTTAATAGTTATCCAATTGAAATTTCGATTCTGGGAATTCAGGGTTCACAGTTTCAAATCGATTCTAACACGTGTAAAAAGCGGTCGTAACTTAGCTAGATATGGGTACAAGACAAGACAAGACTATGGCAGCAACAGCGCCCAGTCAAATTAGTTTCAGAATATTCAACAACATGTTTATTAAATAGTAAAGAAATACAATTCGTACAACAACGCTTATTCGGTCGCCAATTATGTGTTCTTGATGAAGCTATCTACGCCATTCATGACGTCATTGATTATGGCGTCATCCCGCATGTCACGCAGTTGATTAGTACGTCATATGACCTCAGCTGATTGATGGATACACTAGAACGGTCCATTATTACAGGCGCAATACCTGAGGTTTGACATTGTATCAGTATTAACTTGGCATGGAATATGTTAGGCAGCTACTACCAAATTGTTATAATGGCGTGTCCCATATAAGTGCATCACTTGTAAAACAACCATTCATTGAATTCACGTTCATGGTAAACGCATTGGAACAATTGTAGGTTAATGTCAGTGTAAGGAGTATACATAAGGAAGGCAATGCAAATAATGTACCCGATTGCAATGTAAATCCTTAGGGTAACTTCATTTTCTTCCAGAAACATAGTCAAATTCACCTACAAGAGATACATCAACTTTTAGCTATGCCCCGCCCACATCTAGCTAAGCTCCACCCATGCGTGTGTTGGGATCGATTTACATATACTGAGCCAAAAAGGTTTAGCAACAGTGAAGTTTGGTTTGTTGTATTAAAACTATGTGTCCATTTATAACCAAATTTGTAGGCATGTTTCGTCACTGTAATGTCTCGCTGATCATGAAGAAATGCAAATCATTTCTTGCATTTCTCGGCCGCACGCTTACTGCATGTGAAAATGCATTTTTCATGCACTGGCCCACATTGGCGGGTAGCGAAGGCAAAAATTCACCATATTGCAAAAGCAGATAAAGAACGTTAACAGAACACGCTTAAAAGTTTACCCTATCGAACATGGGCCGCCGCCCAAGGGCTACCCGAAAATCAGCGCCATGAAGCAATGGGAAGACTCGCTGCTGGGCAGAGCGTTCGCGCTTTTGCTCGACATTTTAATGTTCACGCCTCAACCATTTCCCGTCTCCACCAACGTGAGCAGGAAACTGGACATGTTAATGACCAACCACGATCTGGCAGACCGAGAGCAACAACACCAGGAGAAGACCGCTACTTAGTGACGTCATCACGACGTCACAGGTGTGAGACTGCGCAGCGGCTGTCCCGTAATTTGCACACCGCTACCGGCACTACAGTGCATGCACAAACTGTGCGAAACAGACTCCATGATGCTGGATTGCATGCCCCTCATCCACTTGTTGCTGTTCAGCTTACAGAGCGTCACATCGAGAATCGGTTTGCATGGGCAAGAACTCATCAGCGATGGCGTGCTCAACAATGGATCCACGTTTTGTTCAGTGGTAAGTCGAGGTTTTGTGTGGATGTGGCGGATGGTAGGCAACGGGTTTGGCGACGTTTAGGAGAACGGTATGATGCAGCCAACATCATTCAGCGCGACAGATTTGGTGGCGGCAGTGGCATGGTGTGGGCTGGAATCCATGAAAATGGCAAAAACAGATCTTATTGTGATTCGCGGAAATTTAACGGCTCAACGTTACTCTGACGAGGTTGTCGCCCCTGTTGTCATCCCTTTTATGCAGCATCGTGCAGACTTTACGTTCCAGCAAGACAACGCCCGTCCTCATTCAGATAGGGTCACCAGTGATTTCCTTGAGGCTAACAACGTTCCGGTGTTGGACTGGCCAGCGCGTTCATCGGACCTATCTCCTATCGAACACGTGTGGGACATTCTTGGCCGTATGGTGCGTGAGACCCATCCACCTCTTCACAACGTGCGGGAGCTGGAAGATGCACTGCTCCAGGAATGGGATGGGATTCCTCTTTGTGACATCAGGTGCTTAATTCGAAGCATGAGAAAGCGATGTACGGCGGTGGTTAATGCGCGCGGAGGTCACAACCCGTATTGACAGCTCAGTGTCATTATTTAAATTGGACCCTTCCGTTGAATGATGCCGTGTTAAAGGCGCGATGCTAGCATTACAGTAACAAGAGACTGTTGTTCAAATTGGAAAATGAGCTATCAATTAAATAATATATTTGAATCAATTTATTGTTTTTGTTAAATAACACTTATACAGTAATATTCTCAGTGTTGCTAAACTTTTTTGGTTCAGTATATATACTTTGAACCATCAATTTCCAGAATTCCAAATTCATGGTAGAATTGCCGCTAACCTGTTGAATATATTGTAAAACTAATTTGACTGCGGGATGTTTCTGCATATGGCAGCAATATACCACAGTCAAATTAGTGTCAGGATATTCACAAGAATATTTATTAAATGGTAAAAGTATACACTTCGTACAACTGACGGACTAGTCGTGGTTGAAAGCAGATGTAGTCGCGTCATTTATTACGATTTGTAATTGTGACGTCAACATACATATCACCCAATTCATTCATCCAATATGCACTTGGACCCCAAATGTCGAAATGAGCCACCGTGTCAAGTCGTAAATCATATCATGGCTGAATATTTTAGTATTGATTTGAAATGGAAACGGATCATTAGCCTACATTATGCAAAAGCTAGGCCAATTTTCCGTTGTTCTCTTGTAGATTGTAGACTATAATCTATGTCTAGGCCTAAGTTGTCAACATAACCCGTGTATATAGCCTGCTAGACTCGCCCGCACATTGTGACCCGGATAGAGTACCTCGCTTGAGGCTTATTTCCTCAAGAGAGCAATCTTGAGCCATTCATCATTAACCCTTTGAACCAGAGGAATATATCCACGCAAACCTTCGCTATGATTTAGGAAAAACTTTGTTGAGTAGCTTTAAAGTTAGTTGAGTGAAAGTTGTTACTGTCAAATTAGTTTGAAAATATTCAACAGGGTGCGTATATGATCGCTTTGGTTTAGTATAGTGGGACATCAGGGCTCGAAGCGTCAAGCAGATTATGCATTAGAAGCCGGTATATGAATAACTTGACGACACTAATTACAATTGTATATAAGCCGGTGGATATTTTGAAATTAATTTGTCAGTTTGCTTCCGGCAGCAACAGCGCCCAGTCAAATTAGTTTCAAAATGTTCAACAGAATGTTTATTTAATCGTAAAGACATACAATTATAAAAACTTGACAGACTATTATTAAGCGTTTAATTATGACGGACTTAATCACGTCATCCATGACGTAATTGATTATGGCGTTGCCCTATATGTGACGTAGTTGTTTATGACGCCATGTGATTCGTCGATAGACTGGATTCATCTCTTATCGAGTAATAAATAGTCTTAATTTATCCAGGAATGGACAAATTTATACCGGTTTTATCTTTCAATGCATATACAAGTTAGCGTGTATCCATCAGTTATTTACCGCAATGATCACATGATTTTAATAATCACCATGACCGTTAACGGCAGCGAAACGTTTGACTGGTGAACTATTGTTGACTATCGATTGAATGCGCGATTTTCGGGCTAAATAGTCCGAAAATCGCGTGTTCGACTGGCAAACATTCAACTATTGGTGGCTAGTATAGCTTTCCACTCGAACGAGTACATAGCAATTATCCTTAATTATTTCCGCTCAGATATTATCTGGTTCCGCGAGTGATAGTACGCTTCTTTATAATTATTGATTCGCACAAGCTAGAGATGCTCTGTGATGTGTCTACAGGCTAGGGTCCCTGTTTACCAGAGATCATTCTAAATGGAAGTAAGATTGGATACACCACAATTAGTACTCGATTATTTAATTATAGTGCAATTATATTTAATATTAAATAATTCCATGTGTCGATCGAGTCCATGTTTGACCAAATGTGCCAATTTCCACCAACGACTCACATTTCCTTGTGTGCATTCGGAAAATGCTGAGGAGCAGAATATCTTATCAAAATGTGGCCTCCTTTTGAAGAATGGAGGTATTTAATACGTGTTAAAATAGTCACCATCCGTAGCAGCACGCGTCAGCATTTAGCAATGGTGCAGTTGATGTGATTGTTATTTATGATGAGTGGTATTTGATATTGAACCAAACTGGTCCCTACTGCGATTAGCAGTACTATCCGAGACATGTTGTCTAGCCAAAACGTGTTTCACGAAAGAAATGCATTAATCCCACTGAGATTATCATGTCACATATAGCTCAGGGATCTTAGCGTGGGAGAGACTCCCTGAAACCTATAACGGCAGTGTCTCTTGGGGAGACTCACGCTTGCCAGATATTTTACAGCCCTGCGGGATGACTCGGGCATAAGGTAGAAGAGCGCCGTAGACTGTGGTGTCATGCAAACTCCATAATTTTGGGAGTCTTATTGGTATATGCCTTTCATGGTATGCCCAGCTCTCTCTCTCTCTCTCACCCTCCCTCCCTCGATCCCTCCCTCCCTCCCTCGATCCCTCCCTCCCTCGCTCCCGCCCTCCCTTGCTCCCTCTCCTTCCCTCTCTTGCTCCCTCTCCCTCTATCCCTCCCTCCCACCCTCTCTCTCTCTCTCTACCTCTCTCTCTCTCTCTCTCTCCATCCCTACCTCCCTCTCTCTCCATCCCTCCCTCTCTCCCTCCCTGCCTGCCTGCCTCCCTCTCTCCCTCCCTCCCTCCCTCCCTCCCTCCCTCCCTCCCTCCCCCCTCCCTCCCTCCCTCCCTCCCTCCCGCCCGCCCGCCCGCCCGCCCGTCCGCCCTCCCTCCCTCCCTCCCTCTCCTGTCCCTCTCTCTTTCTCTCTCTCTCTCTCTCTCTCTCTCTCTCTCTCTCTCTCTCTCTCTCTCTCATATGTTCCTGGCCTTGGGGTCTGGATGGATTTCGTCCCGAGGTGCTCAAAGAAATTACCCCCTTCATTAATAGCAAAGGAACAAATATTAAACCCAAATTTCCCGTCAATGCATTTGGAAGGCGTACATGCACATCGAGCACCTATAAGCGGCGTATGACTACATTTGTCGGCTTTCGCCAAGTTTAGCGCTGTTAGTCATAAAAAGAATGGTTGTGAATGATTAGCCATGGCGCATCGACATTCTACACTCAGAGAAAAGGTGCTGTTCGCAGCACAGATATGGTGATGACGATCGTGGGTAGCCGTTTCTTCCGGAAGAAATGGAAGTTCCATTCAGCTGCAATCAGTTCACCCTCTTCACAGGAATTCGTGATAGATAACATGGGGAGCCTTCAGGAGCACGAATATTTCCAGTTCGCCAAACATTTTGTGCAGTCACGTGGTAGAACCTGAGCCTGGTATGAACCCATCGATATCTAGGTTGAATTCGGATATGTTGTCGCGGTAATCCGACTGGAATCCCCACGTGGCTGCGTTGTCTGTCGAGTAGAATTTGTAGCATGTGATACGAATTTGTACCACGTGATCCTGTTGTCTGATTATCCTATCGGTCATTCCGATATGTTGTCGAGGTACCCCACTTACCCCGAAAACATATCCGAACTTAACTCTAGTTTCATAAGATTTATACGGGCTCCGATGCCTTTAATATGAATTTTCTTCGGAATATCCATTTCCATCTCCCAGCTTATCCGACAGGAAAACGTCCATAGTAATCTCTGACGATGGCGTAATCATGACGCAATTAAGGAATGCTTCTATCGTACTCATACTTGCACTTCAATTAATACGAACTACATTCCAGAACTTAGATCTAATATACATAGTAGTAGTAGTAGTAGTAGTAGTAGTAGTAGTAGTAGTAGTAGTAGTAGTAGTAGTAGTAGTAGTAGTAGTAGTAATAGTAGTATTAGTAGTAGTAGTAGTAGTAGTAGTAGTAGTAGTAGTAGTAGTAGTAGTAGTAGTAGTAGTAGTAGTAGTAGTAGTAGTAGTAGTAGTAGTAGTAGCGGCGATGGCGGCGGCAACGGCAGCGGCGGCGGCAGCAGCAGCGGAAACAACGGCAGGAAATATGTATCTATACTGTATACAATGGAGCGTTCCTCTGCACATGTACTACCGTCCATGATATGTATGATAGAGCACGTACGGCAGATATGCCGGCACTAATCACGATCAATATCATAGACGAATAAAGAAGATACCCTGCTGTTCCCAATGGAAACGGCAGGATGGCATCTAATAATTAGCAAGACCATAACGAAAATGATTAAAAATTGTAATTAGTTATCACCAAGGCTGTTACTTCGGACAACAGAAATTTCACACGGGATTATCAATCACGTAAATCTCTTCGTATTGAATCAGGAGAAATGTGTGCGTAGATTTATTCCAGAAATATCATCATCATAGCTTGCGGCGATAAGTAAAATATAGGGGAAAATACATTGACCGATGACGGCTTAATGGAGAGCAAATAATTATTAAGAATAGACGGGTGATCTTTAACCCATTTACCACTCAAAATTGTTAAAGCTAATTTAAATTATTTCATAGAAAGTGTCTATTTGCAGACCAAGAGGAGACTATGTTTTAAAATGTATCCCTGGAATGACTGGCGCTGTTATTGAGTCGGTATGTAGTCAATCCGTACCCTAGCAAATCCGTACCTGTTATTCCGTACCCGATTGTTGGACATTCCGTACCTTGATATTGGTTAATCCGTACCATAATTTGGAGAATCCGTACCAAACCTATTGTATATTCCGTACCCATCTATTGGCTATTGCGTACCCGGAACGGAATATCCAATAGGTGGGTACGGAATATCCAATATGTTAGAGGCGAATCCATTACCGATATAACGGTATATGGTACCGGTACGGAATATCCAACACTATCAAGCTATTGATTGATTTTGAGCGATCTAACAATAACTCGACCTACAATACATATCAGAAATAATGTAACACATTTCCAACATAATTGTATTGGAAAACTTTCACTTATGTCCAGAACACTTCCGCCGTGCTTAGTATAAATGTTTTGTACAGCCGGGTGCATAATTGATTGATGCGTACCACACAACTTCATGGTACGGATTAACCATTACGATGGTACGGAATATCCAGTTAGTTAGGTACGGAATATCCAGATTTAGGGTACGGATTCGCCAATAGGCTAGGTACGGATTTACCGGTACGATTTGGTTTGGGTACGGAATGACTGGTATTCGTTGAGTCGGTCATTCCAGTGGTAAACTTTCAAAATAGTCTTCTCTTGGTCTGCAAATGGACATTCCTCAAGACCACCGCAGACACCGTATTTGCCGATTTGTGTGTTAAATGCTAATATAAGATAGACGCTATAGATGCCAAAAGATTGTAGTCCTTTAAAACATGTTGCCTTTTGACCAGCTGTACATAAGCACCACCATTCACCAGTGCCACACGGCAGGTCGCATCGCCAGTAGGGTGAACTATTACCGGTAAAGTAATTTGCTCGACATATTCACGCATCACTGCCAGAAATGATATCCGGAAACTTTCTCGTACACGTCAAACAACAGAGGGTCTAGGCAAAATGTATATACCTGACTGACCTCCCGATTCATAACAGGAGGAAAGATATACATCCGTTGTTTAAATCTGTTTTATGGATGTGGAAGCTTTGGTTCTTTTTAGCAACCTTCATACATTTTTCATCCAATATCGCTGAGACTGTACAAGCATATTATAAGCATAAGTACTGATCTCTAATTCGAACGCGATATTCGACTAGCTTCATCTTTGTATTATAAGGGCGCGCCCGCCCCGCCCCTCTTACGTTTCGAAATCACCACTCCTTCATTGATCAAAGTATCTCGACAATGCCTTGAGGGATTATTCTATACGGATGTTCGATTAAGCCCCGGTGTATGTTTTTGAAGAACACCGCGATCCTCAAATTTTAAAATCACAAACCTTCCGTTACTGATAAGCGAATCTCAATAACACTTGTGCGGGATATTCAACGAGATGTATCGAAATCAAAAGGTAGACTTATTTCAGATTCAACCCTGGTGGTTTTAGAAACCCGCCCACAATGGAGGAAGCCCGTTTTAGCTATGCCCACCCACCTTTAGCTAAGCTCCACCTACAATTCGCCAGGTTGGAATTGACAGATCCCTGAACTGCCTGCCTATCAATTTCTATACAACTATACATGTAACTTGTTGACTATTTGGAAACTAACCAGTCAAATTAGTTTCAACATACTAAACAGCATCTTTATTAAATAGTCAAGATATACAATTCGTACTACAACGCTTAGGCTGTCATCAATTAAGTGTTCGTGACGAACTTATCTACGTCATTCATAACGTCATTGATTATGACGCCATCCCACACGTCACGTAGTTAATATTATAAATTGGATGTTAAAAGCATACTTGATCATAAATCATCTATTTATGCTTTAAGCTGTGTTTCGACGATCAGATCTCCCGCATTCGACGTTGTATACGATGTCGAATACGACGAGCCATCAGACCAAAACGCCGCGTGTCAGTCGTGTGGTACCGGTAGGGCTGGTTCTATTCTTTCGATCAGCCGTGCTATCTGTCGGATTCGACGACCAATCAGCGTTCTGATATAGGCGTCGTCATCAAATTGTTAAAGAGGTACTACGGTGAATATATAGATAAGATAGGATTTATTGCACAAACACGATCAGGAGACAGGAAGTGAACATTTTCAATACAGGGACAAGATGCATGGTAATAAATTCACAATAACGCAATACAGATACATGTATGACTAGATGCATATTGATCTTTTTATCTACATACAACCCAGGCCTTTAATTCCTCGCCCACCCATTCTACCACCATATATCGTACACTACATATATACACAATGTATATGTGATAGTGAGATGGGTGGGCGAAATCCCAAAAGCCCGTGTATACAAACACCCATGCACATATATCCATCTCCGTGGGTGAATATTATAGTAGCAGAGGCACAGCACAGATCAGAAACAACCCAACATGCCTCAACAATTAAATGAACTGTTGAACACTCCAGATCCTATCAGAGGACACCGCTGACGACCCTGACAATGCAGCTTATCGGGCAGATGCCAGCCAATAGCAGGCTGATACTGAATGCATCGGCAAGGTATCGGCCCGACATCGGGCCAGTATGCTGCGTTATCTGTGTAAGGAAGCAATGGCCTCCAATCAAATCAAGTCCAAAATACCCAACAGAGCATATCGTACCTCATGTTCAAAAGTGCACTAGCTAACATGCTTCTAATTAATGAAAGATGATCTGCGATTCCCAGAACTGATTGCTATTGGCAATCAGATGGCGAAAAATAGAATCAGTACTGTCCTGAACATATAATAGTGGCACGCGCCATGTGCATGGAGGTCGGCTCGCTAATTCGCGTTGTATCGCGTGCACGCTCTTTCAACATGCATGCGATGGATCGTACGATTTGTCATACCGGAGATCTGATCGTCGAAACACAGCGTAGGTGTTTACATTTTAACAGACATCATTTTGGATTCATGTAAAGCTAGTGCATTGTACTTTGGACCCAGGTAGCAAGTTGTATTACTTTACTGACTGATAAAATTCGGAGTCGGTCAGTTCTCCCCGGAGATGTTTGTGGGTAGAGAATGGCCTCGAACTCGGGGTATGTATTTTAAATACATATTTAAAATAACTGATTTGTATAAATATATGTTGAGCGAGTGGTTGCGTGTGTGAGTGAACGAGCAGTAGTGTGGGCGAGCATGCGAGCATGTGTGTGAGCGAGTGAGCTTACGCGCGAGTGAGTAAGTGAGTGAGAATGTGAGTGAGTGAGCGAATGAATGAGTGCTCATATGAGCGGGCGAGTGAGCGAGAGCGCGTATGCGCGAATGAGCATATAAATGAACGTTCCTGCGTGTAAGAAAACGTGAGCGTGAGCGAGCGTGCGAGGGAGTGAGTTAATTAGTGAGTGAGTGAGCGAATGAGCGAATAAGGCGGTTTTAAATTATACAGCGTTTTCTCGAAACGGCATGTTTGCACTTTTCTGGTGTACAATGTGTCAGGAATTACGAATTTGAAAACCGTTTTGACATAGTATTTAATCAGTTATTTAGGATTGAAGTTTTCCGGCCATCATGCTTTGGAGGTATCTTAAAAATAAAATGTCTTTGATGCGCCAGACGGGGGTCACGTGACTGGATTCCTTCTCCATCCCATGTACGCTGATTGGGTCTTAATCTTCAAGCACGCCTTTCCAAAATTAAAGGCACCTGATTATAATATCGGCAACCCCGGGATCGTGTCTCTGTTCGGCCAATTGAAGATCGCTGGAAACATAAGCAATCCCTTTCACCCCTCGTTGCCTCTCTCCACCATGGAGTATAAATGGGTACCAGTGTAAGAGCTGGGGAAGTTAACAATAATATACTGAAATAAAAGCAGCCTAGAATGGCGTGAATGGGACCTGGAATCAGGGACTCGATAGACGCCAACCAAACCAATAACTTCTTATTCCACGTGTGTAGCGGGCAGATGATTGGCCGTGCTGTGAGCGTGATCGTGCTAGGAGCATGATCGACTGGTAAATAGCCAGGCAGGCGGTGGTCTAATCCCGCTTGACTGTCAGGCGATCAAGTGGCGGATGCACACTCGGTGGAAACATAGACAATCTCATTCCACCCTCGTTGCCTCTCTCCACCCAGGAGTATAAATGGGTACCAGTGTAAAACCGGGGAAGTTACCAATAATAACCAGAAATATAAACTAGCCTAGATATGACGCGAATGGGACCTGGAATCAGGGACTCGATAGACGCCAATTAACCAAACCATTAACTTCATTCCACGTGTGTTCGTGGGCAAATTAAAAAAGTTTTCGATAGCGAGGGATAGGCGAGCCGTTTCATCTAAGTTAAAGACTGCAGCAATTCTCGTATTACGGTTAACATCTTCGCCGGCCATCAGCGTGGACACCTTCGTGCCGCCATACTTATCATTATTAAAACTAGACAAGTCCTAATATAGTCAAAGAAATAAGTTATTGGGAACGTCTTCCCACGCTTGTATCCTCCTCTCGGCTGTGTCGATGCTAGACAGCCAAACGCCGTCGGTATACATTCTTTGATTACTTATTCACGTCAATAGGCCAAGCCTTGGCCGTTTATCAGTTTGTTTAGAAAAGAAGAAAGTTGGGGAAGTCTGTTTCGATGAACTTTTGTTTATCCTCTTTAGTGAAAATAGACTTCCAATGGTACTGTAGTCTGCTGCGTTTAGCGATGGCGGACTCCAGCTACACGGTACAAGAATATTGGTGATTCATCCACTTTTAGTTGTCCGGTTTCATCGGGACTTTGGGCGGTCCCGTTTGAGAAGTGAACAGTTGTCACCCATCCAATCAACCTCCACGGCTCAGGAAAGTTACCGGAACAGTCTCAACGTAGGCTAAACCCATCACTGTATATTCAAGTAGCCACTGGTTACACTCATCAAAACTCGCCCAACTGATGTTCCTAGGATCAGTCGTTATTTTAATATAAGTTATCTTAGTTCGGCTTTGTTAAAGCTGTTACATTTACAGTAGTAATTTGGTCCATCGCAGAAGTTAATCTGTGAATTATTACATAAGTTTATCAAGTTATTTCTTTAAGTTACATGTTGATCTTAAGTTCAATAAATCTATATCCATTATTGTTATAAGTCAGTCCTTTAATAAGATTAAGATTAGGATCTGGGATGAGAGAAATGCAAAGTTCCTTCTGAATCTGTGATCTTGACTGACGTCATCAGGTCCAGTCTTGACCTGACCAGTCGGTTCCAGTAGTCTACTAGCAGTCTTAATCAGCCAAAGGCAGTTAAAACGTCTTCAAACTGTTGAACCAGTGTGGATTATGTGTACCAACAGACATCCCGTGTACTCGCATAATAAATACTGGTTGTAGACCACTGATCAAAATTTTCAACAGTACGTTGTATTTACCTTTGAAAACATGTTACGCTATCTCTGTGCTGTACTGTAAAGGTTATTGAAAGTTGTGAGGCAATTGGCCAAAGATACAATACGTTATCTCAGGAAAAATGATTTTAAAATAGTTGCCTGGTGGCCATATTGTATTTCGCATTTGAGTAATTTTTCATATGGGGAGCTTTCACATATCACATTTAATGGATTTGCACAGATTTGAATGTGTCACATTTAGAATGCATATATTACAAACTTATATTTTCGAATTAGTCGCATAGTGGGCATTTTTTAGCTTTGCATTCATAAAAATGGAGGGATTTGATCTGTCACTCAAGTATCTTACGGCATAATCAAATCGAAAAGCTCGCCACTAAAATATGTGAATTGTATTTCTTTGACGAATCTACACTTTGATAAACATCTTGTTGAATATTTTGTATCTAATTTGACTGGAAGCTGCTGGTGCAATATGCAGCACTAACCCCAAGTCAAACTAGTTTCAAAATATTTAACAGCTTACCTATGCAGTTACTGTTAAAGGTAGATTCTACAAATTCAGACCTCAAGATCAATTTCAACAGGCATGCAATGGTCAGAGATTAGATACAAGTGGGCTCAGTGTAACAAACAATGGATTCCTCTGTTGTAATGAGATACTTCACCCGATAAGATACTCCACCCGTTACAAGTTAGGGATTTCTAACGTCTTGAGTCAGCCATTTATAGCCATGGCGGGGTATTGCATGGGAATCACGCTACAAGATGGCAAACTCGCTGTTATATTTGATTTTTGCCTATTGTAATCTTTCCCATACTACATAGGGTTCCAAAGTTTAGCTTGTGACAGTTTTAATTTTAGTTTTATCTGAAGGTTTAAGTGACATTTGTGTTGTTAATATATGCCCAAATGCACATAGCATACGCATTTGATACAAACGGTTAAAAAAATAGTTCTTTCCAAAATTGTTCGTAGATCACACTAATTAGCGCAAAGCACCCTAACTGTGGATTGTATGAGCATATTAACACGGTACTCACCAAGAGAGGATAAAAGCATATATATTAACCAAACTTAGGATTCTCCATCGACGAATAGCAACACTGATATCAAGTTGAGAAGCAAATGCCAGTGTGGTTTACTACACCATGGAATGGCGATATGCGTCATTATTGTGGATAGATGACAGGCCATAGAGAGCAAATCGTTATTGTGTGTATTTGTTCTCGTACAATGCGTTTGCCTTCAACGGCATTTATCTAGTTTTACATTCGGCCTTTCTGGAGCTTGGTGTAATTTTACCTGTGTGCCCCCTCGTGATCAAATAGGAACCCTCAATAAGTTAATAATTACTTTATTGAATATCTTGAAAGAAATTTGATTGGGAGAATAGGGAAACAGTCATACTTATTTGACTGTAAATTTCTCAATGATATCAAAACCTCAACTAAGAGAACATAGTATGGACAAGAGTAGCAAACCAATGATCTCGTACAAGAAAACGTACCTTTCAAATGCTGTTTGACTGCGGACAAAAGGTGGAAACAGCTAGAGGCTGAAACTGGCCGTGGCGATACAGTAAGACTGATAGAAATTATAGAGTAAATAAACTATATAATAAAGTAGAAAGGAATTAAAACGATTTTCTCAATACAAGTACAATTGTTAGTACAATCCACAGATCGAGATACACAGGTTTTCCCCACTTACACAACTCATTGGCACGCATAATACTACATCTACAACACGATGTAACAGAGGAAAGTGTATTTCCGTTATGTCAGTCACATCATAATTAATAGCAGACCGTTTAACTAAAACCTGTATGCAAACAATACATCTCAGCAATCGAATATATTGACACAAAACGGGTTGTAATTGCGTATATGTATACCTCGTGCATACACTGCTGTGTGCGGTCGCGCTTGCGAGCGCGCATGAGCGCGTGTACGGGCCCGTGTTTTTCTACGCCTATATGAGAGTGTGTATGCCCTTGCTTACCCGGCCGCCACTAATTGAATGATTCATGTCGAAACAATTGCTTTAAAAAATAACCCAAATGGGAACATGTTTGCCATGAGGCGTGGTTTCAGACCTCATACACGGACAGCCATCCTAACCGGATTTGTTGACTAAATGTCTGCGCCTTATTAGCTTAATGTCCTGTCTGTAGGCCTACTGACTGAGCATTCTCGTACAACAGCACATACTGTTGTGTATTGTGTATTTAGATAAAAGTGGTTTTCCGGATTTCCTAAATTTGTACATTTAGATCCGTTCAATTATATAAGAGCTATATATCTTATATCATATATGTGAAGGTTAAAGATGTTCACTAAAATTAAAACTTTATGCAACATTCATAGATTTTCCTCGAATCTCACATATTTTAATTTCATATAACCCTTCCATTAAATTCATGTGAGAACAAATACACACAATAACGATTTGCTCTCTATGGCCTGTCATCTATCCACAATAATGACGCATATCGCCATTCCATGGTGTAGTAAACCACACTGGCATTTGCTTTTCAACTTGATATCAGTGTTGCTATTCGTCGATGGAGAATCCTAAGTTTGGTTAATATATATGCTTTTATCCTCTCTTGGTGAGTACCGTGTTAATATGCTCATACAATCCACAGTTAGGGTCCTTATCACAATAAATATATCTGAGTGAAGCTAAAACCGAACAGTTAATACAGCAGAAGAAAGAAACATGATTTTGCGTTATGATTAACGCGTCAATTACTTTGTGCATTATAAAGTGGTAAGCGCAAGAAATGCATCTGCACGATTTATGCAGCCTTTGCTAATTGCATATTATAGATATACTGTCATATGCAGGACTTCTGCATTATAGAGTAATGCACATCATAGATATGCATGAATCATGCATTATAAAGTAATGCATCATTGCATCATTTTAACATGTAATTGTTACACGTTTAATAGAGAAAAAAAAAAGAAAAAAAAAATATATATATATATATATATATATATATATATATATATATATATATATATATATATATATATATATATATATATATATATATATATATATATATATATATATATATATATATATATATATATATATATATATATATATATATATATATATATATATTTAATGTTGACATAATATAAAATATCTGAACTGACCTAATGTAGAATTAATATATCTGGGCTATCCTATAAAATATCTGTTCTGGCCGAATAAAACTTTATATAATATATTTGAGATACCCTATAAAATATCTGAGAACTGACATAGTATAGCTAACCTAAACTGAATTTGACTATACATAAATGAATGTGCATAGGATGCATATACTTATTATACAAAGCGTGTACATGGATTTAATCCATATACACATAAACAGAAAATATTATTTTGGCCAAGCGTCATGACGGACAATAATACAATGCGTATTATTAATGCGTAACACTTTACGCAGCATTGTCCAACGCATCTTTGCAACGCGTAATTATCCACGCGCGGTTCAAGAAATGCGTAAATATAGCCACGCATTATTATGCGCAATCATTCACGCGTCATTTGAAAAACGCGTAATTATAATAACGCGTTCTGTGAGTCATACAGCAATATACCCATGTTGGTTTTTGGCATCTCAAGGAGTATAATTGCTGGGCAAAAAACCCACTAAGTGCTTACGTGTCCAACTAATTTAGAGCTTCCGAAAATTTTACAAAGAATAGAACATCACGATTTTGCTGTTGCTGAAACTAAAGCTACGACGGAAACGGAACATAAGCCAATGATTATAACTGTTCCGGACAAGTTGAATGTCTTCAGTGCCATGCAGAATATTAAAAATTGAAATTATACTTTCATATCATCTTGATTACAGTAATTCTTTAATGTTGAATTACTGTTACCGTTGCACATTATCACATTACTATCGCCGTACTGTACTACGACCAAAAAACTAATTGCAGTCCGCAACAGTACCATGACCAAATTAATCCGAAATAAGACGAAACCAGAGGAACATATATGCATGTGGACAAGTAGGGTCCATGAAGACTTACATAGTCTAATTCACGAATACTTAAAGAGCATTCTAATACAGTTCATAATCTAGGAACCTGTTAGGAAGACGGCACGGCCTTCTTCCTGTTCGACTCTGAATGGTGTGAGTTTTGAGTTGGTCATCTCTAGGAGATGTGTGATGTATTTCCCCTCGGACCCGACACCTCATGCGCCTACGGGAAGTGTGATGCGGTTCCCCTCGGACCTGACACCTCATGCGCCTAGGGGAAGTGCGATGCGTTTCTCCACGGACCTGACACCTCATGCGCCTAGGATGCTGTGTTTGAGGGACGGGTAAACCAGAGTCGATGTCCAGGTCATCTGTCAAAACAGCATCTAGATTATCATGCAGAGTTGATGAGGATGGATCAATACCATATGGAATCGTTTCATCCAAATCCTCTCCAAAGATGGATTCATGGTTACCATCAGATAACCTACGGCCATCATCGGAGAAAAATAAGTCAACATCATCGTCATGATCTTCAGAGCTTATAGCACGTCTCATTCGCAATATTCAGAGATGTAAATCACGATCTCTGCACAGCTTTAGTCTATCATGGTGAACAACTATTTCCCAGCGTTGGTTTTTCATACCAGACAGTGCTTCTGACAACTTTTTATAAATAATAAATGGACCGGTCCAAGGAGGTTGTAGTTTACTGGACTGACCTACCTTAGTTGCAGAATTAGCAAGATAAACTACATCACCAACATGATAGGCACGCTCATGCAAACTTAGATCATACTCTTCTTTCTGGTGCTTCTGAGCCATTTTAAGGTTATCCTGTGCTATCTCATGAGTTTCGTGCAACGTTTGCTGTAACTGTTGGACGAAGTCACTGACATCTGAAAGAGCATCACCTGTAGTCACAGACATGGGACACTTGCACATTATGTCAATAGGTTATAGCACTTCTCGACCAAGCATCATGTTTGGAGTATAACCACTCTGTCGACGTAGAGTATATTGTATAGCTCCAGCGCACAGTACCATCTTCCTTCCGAACTAATACTTGGGCTGAGGACCACTCAGATTTTGACGGAGCAATACCTTTCTCTAAAATTTCTGCCAGGTGTTTCCAAGAGGAGTTCATCTACGTTTAGAACGAGCAGGTGTGCATTACCAGTGTCAACCATATGTCTTATCCCCTTGAACAAACCTAGATCAAGATCATCTTTTGCAAATGCATCCCGATACTCGATTAACATGGATTTAACTTGCATAGACTGCGTCTCCGATAAACCCGATGTCGACCTCTCATACAGATTGTGTAAGAAAACGGGGATATCCGCCTCAGTGGCTGTAGAGGTCTGTAAACCTTCCTGGCTTATGAGGTTACCAGCAAGTTGAAATTCTGTTCCGGGGTCTAAATCCTCCTCAATTTCTGTGACAATACCAAGGTTGTGGTCTTGTTCCAGAGTAATATATTGGGCTGACAGGTTCCTTAGCAAAATAGGAATCTGCGAATCTTTGACAGTGGCCACTGTATGAGGCCTTACCAGACCCTCCAGTTTAGACGAGGGCTGGACCACAACGTCATTCTGTATCTCCAGATCCAGAACGCCTGTGGTCTTCTCGGCATCAAAAGGACCAACGACCACTTTCTGCTTCAATGTTACCTGAGCTAATCGGGCTTCCTTCCCATGAGCTCTCAACATTGATGCGTGTACCGGTTTTTCATTAATTGTCAGACACAGCCTAGTGAGATCAATGGTGGCCTTGTGTGCCTTCACGAAATCTAGGCCTAATATAATAGGATCATTAATATTGGCAGGAAGGACTGGCCAGTTGAGCATCATAGAGCCTAATGCAATTCCGTCTGGCTCAACACTTTCCGCGGGGATAATATTGTCTCTACCAGCACCTTTCAATGAAATAGACTCCCACTTCTTTAAAGGGTAAGGTAATTTATTTGCAAAGAAATTGCCAATTACTGTCACTTGTGCCGCAGTGTCCACTACTGCATCAACGGAAACACCTTGTACTCTAAAGGGAATGACTAGTGCCATTGGGTCACGATTAACCTCATACATGCGAACATCATATGATCACACAGGTGGAGATCTTGATGAAGCAGAAGGTGGTGGCGACCGCGTACGCCTCGGCTCCGGACACTCATGGGAAAAATGGCCCTCTAAATTGAATTAAAGCACTTTCCCAATCTGAGAGGAGGAGAAGGGGAACACGATGGAACGACCTTCCCTCTTGGAGGAGAACGACCTCGACCGAATTGACCAGATATAAGATTCAAAATCTTAGCAACATCTACCATCATCTCCGCCATATCCTTCCTAAGTCCTTCGACACCTTTCTAATTTACCTATCCTGCTTGGAGCCGTTATGCCTCTCAAGTGCTCAGGAGTATCTGCCTCCATCAAACCAGCAGCATCGTCCGGAAAACGGACCTTCGAACCTCAGGTCTTCTGGAACCTATGATCAATCTTTGATTATGGATAGCTGCATTGAATATGTGTACAGCCTCCTCCAGGGTGCTCGGATCTTTATCCATAGCTATCAGAGCGGCTCGTTTATGCTCAACACCCCGTAGGAATGCATAAATGGCAATTGTCTCGCTCAAACTCCCTGAGGCATCAGGGTAGCCATCTAACGTGAGCTCCTGAACGATATCTGCAAATTCTTCTAAAGAGGTACCCTCTTGTCTATTGTCTTGCATTTTTTTCTGATGATGTGGCGCAGATCTTTCTTCCCGAATCGCAACCTTAGTTTGTCACATAAACTGAAGTAATCATTCTGGACTTGCACAGAACAGATGCAGTACAACTTTAAGGCCGTGTCCCTTAAAGCTGAGATGAGCATGTCTAATTTTTGTGTATCAGACCAACGGTACCTTGAAGCAGTATACTCAAACCGTATGAAAAATGGTTTCCACTCACATTTTCCATCAAAAGTTGACATTTTAGGTGGAGGAGGACCATCAGAGTAGCTTCTACGACCTGGTGACGACATTCTAGAGTCATTGTACGAAGAGCCATCCAAGTAGGCTCTATGAACTGGTGATGACGTCCTAGTGTCATGGTGAGAAACTGATCTCGACTCCCTCTTAGGCTCTCTAGGTAAGCTCTCTAGGTATATAGCCCCTAGGAGCCAGGTTATCAACTAGGGTCTGATCACCCCTTTGTCGACTAGTTGAGTTATGGAGTGCCTTGTATTTGATACCTTGAGTTAGTAGTTCCATGTTCAGGCTGGCTACTTGCTCTTCCAGGGAGTCTTCCCTTAGGTGCGAGACGACCACACGAACAGCACCTTCATCATTGATGTCAAATACGACGTCCCCAGCATGGAGCAATCGTTCAAGGACTGTAGCTGTGGCAGGCAGATCAGGATCTGCCTTAATGTCGGCCAGAGATATTGAACCTCCTCTGGACTCTTGGAAAATTACTATGCCAGCAGCTCGAATTTTACCAATATTATGGAGTGCCCTAAGTTCCTCCACGGTTGCAGTGTTAATACACACAGGTTTCGGCATTATGGGTCACCTGTTGATTTATACCAGGGAAGCGAAATTAATATTCGCTAAAAAAGTAATATAACTTACTGAAATAAGTTGTGCGCGTATGCTTACTGAAAAAATATAACTCAGTTAGTAGTGATGGTGGTGCAACTCCGGAGAACGTCTAAATGAATTTTCTGAAGCCAGACCAGATTCAGTAGCATATCTGCATGCAAGCCGTCCTTCAGAAACTCGAAAGTATAATGATAATGGACGCGTTTACGTGCACCAGATTTTTTACGGAGTATTAATTCTACACTGCATTTGATGGTGTGTACACCAATACCTGCATTGATTTTCTCAATCCTATCATTGAGAAGAGAGAGTTGGGCATGCAGTTGCAGCTCCTGGTCTTTGAAGGAACATGGATTCAAATGGCGCAGTTGCTCATTATACAGGACCAGAGAATACGCCGGGATATCGATAAACTTCACCGTTTGGCCGTAGCTCATCATCGGCAGTCCTTAAATAGACAAAACCATCGTCTCGTTTCTCGGTAAGGTCGCAGGTTCTGGCCCAGATATAGAAAACGATACGGTCAAATTTCTGAACGGCGTTGGCTATTCTCGACTGCAAAATATTAACCAGGTCTTGTGTAGTACCACCGCATTTACACCAATACTCAACAAACCCAGTTTGATCAGCGCTTTTCAAAATGAAACCTTTACTTTTCCCAACAAAATTGCCTTGTGGGTAAAGGATTGATCCACAGAAAACTGGGTGCGAGCCAACAACTCCTCAGATTTAACTTGAAAAGAAGGCATAAGCTGAGTAGTGTTTTAACGGAGTAGCTAGCAATGTGATAATGAACTTTTTAAATTAATAATAACAAGAAAAAACATCAAATAATGTTCAGCGTAATTAGTAAACCTAATACTAAAATTGAAACATTTTTGTTGATTAGAAGGGAGATTACTCTAATGTTCAAAAAGTTAATAATAATAATAATAATAATAATAATAATAATAATAATAATAATAATAATAATAATAATAATAACAGTGATTTATATCACTTCTTTATTTCAAATAATTCTGAAATAAACAACGAAATTGAACTGTAATTAAAGTATAAAGAAATATAAAAAATCCGACGGTTAAACTACAGCTCAAAATCGCGGTTTCCTACATATGACACTGAAGACAACTAACAATAACAATCCAGAAACTATAGGGTTGTCATTCCACGGAAAACTGACATAGATGATAGAAACTTAGCACGAAAATATACCTCGATTCATTACAGTTCAAATAAATAACATTGAATCTTGAATCTATGACGTATATGACGTATGTATGTAAGGTATATTAATCTATATACACGACATTTGCATGCTATAGTATAAATAAATAATATATATGTTACCATAACTCACCTATCATCCGTGATCATTAAATAATTAAAAAAACTAAAACAAAATCAAAATGGCGGCCAGAGTCTGTCAAATTGACGTTCGGGCAGGACTAGAGTAGTCCTTATATTTCCGAGAATTCTATCTTTTTTAACAGCAATATCGTGAGTAGAATTTAGAAATTACTAACAATAATTTTTAGTTTATGGCTCAAAGTACTCCTGGCACCATTTGTAGTAATACTACTAGTACACTATAAGAGGTTATTCACCAAACAGGGGTCACGAATCGCACAGGGAACCGGCGGCAGGTGCTCGCGTTTCCGGTTCCTAGGTACGACTGCCAGGCGTCCGTAGAAACGGCGGGAATCAGCTAATCCGGCAGCCCCGACACACAAATTCCGAGATACCGCCAGCTCCACATTTGCATGTGGATTTTTTTATCGCTAGCGACGCGCGACGTTTATATAATATCGCTTGTTGAGTATCGTCCACGACGCGCGCTGGCATTTATAGAGCACCATAGCAAGCTCAATAAGTACGCTTATATAATCCGCAAACCTTTCTACGTAGTAGTTTTCTACATTTAGGTCAAATGTATTTGTTTGTACGCTTGCCCCCTCGACAAATCTCGGTGTACTATAGAGAGCAGAAAGTCAACATCATCCGGCAACGCTTGTAATCTTGGCGGCATCTGACGGGAAATTATCGAAAAATAAACAGCAATTAAAAGCGCCGTCTGAAGTACGAGCTCGGTAGGTATTTTGACTATTACGTCAAGTAAGAGGCACATGCGCATTGACTGGTCACGTGCATCTTGAAATGTCACGTGCGTCTTGAATATATATTTGTAGTCTTGAACATATAATTGCAATCTTGAATATATTTGCAATCTTGAACATATATTTGGTGTATTGAATATATATTTGCAATCTTGAACATATATTTGGTGTATTGAATATATATTTGCAATCTTGAACATATATTTGGCGTCTTGAATATATATCTGCAATCTTGAACATAAATTTTGAGCCTTGAACACATATATATGCAATCTTGAATATATATATTTGTAGTTTTGAATACATATTTGGAGTCTTGAACATATAATTGCAAGCTTGAATATATTTGCAATCTTAAACATATATTTGGAGTCTTGAATATATATCTGCAATCTAGAACATATATTTGGAGTCTTGAATATATCTCTGCAATCTTGAATATATATTTGTAGTTTTGAATATATGTTTGTAGTCTTGAATTTTTACCGCTTTGGCATTCCATACGCATGACACACTATGGATCATGTTGCTCCCGGAATCATCTTAACACATGCATCACCATGCAGCTTGTTGCATACATGGAAGTCAAAGCAGTCCCTCCAGTGGTCCATGGACTATCAACATTTGCGCAATGTCCGCAAATCTTTGTCCGCATTTCATACCCATTATTCGTGAACCTGTTTTGAGTCTTATGACGCATTAAGAGGGATTCTTTTCTGATAACTATTCTTCATAGCAAAGATTATGAGGTTTATATCATCTCGTTTTAGGTGAAAGAATATTATTGGTATGCGCATGTAGTTCCCATGTCCTTTGGAGATTCAATTCTCTTTATCTCAAATTCCGGGGTTGGGGTGCGTGGAGAAATTACTACGCCAATGACCAGTTATTATCCACGAGATACTGTTCTCGATCTTGTATCGAAATAGATCTCGCGAGATACGAATAAGATACGAAGCAGACAGACAAAAAGCCCCTGTGTCCCATCCGAAGGACGTGGCCTATCGTTTATGTCTCAACCCTGAGACAAAATTTGCTTTGTCGCTGTATTGAGTGACCATCTGTATACCGAATTATGGGTATGTATCCCTAATTCCTCTTCACAACTAAATAATTCTATCAATGTATACGGAATGGAATGATCATATGCTAACATTTATTTCAATTCATTACATCAGGTATACAATTTAAACCTCTAAAAGTAAACACTTTTACCAAATTTACATTCAATTATTTTGCTGTGAATTTGGCCCTTTAATAGTTGCTAAAACAGAAAGTTATTGGATATATTATATGTCGTGAGTAAGGGATGCTATTTGTATGTAGCCTATTATTAGTGGGGGTGCTTAGCAAAAAGTTGTGACACGCCGAACCAAAGCACCAAACGTAGCATAGATGTTGGCTATACTATATAAAATCATTATTCAAGGAGGTGTCCAACCTATGACACGCGGATTAGGATTTTTCAAGACGGTCGCTACCGTCATTACCAGAAATGACCTCTCAACATAACTTTGAAACTAATGGACTTTAAGAGGTGGAAGCAGTGTGTATACCCATTGATTAAGGGTCCAGCTATGCAACGGTACTGGTTTCATGGCGCCCGATGATATATTGGTCCAATATATTCCAAGATGGCAGCCAATGCCATTATACAAAATTACATTTTCCCATCGTAAAACTGAAATTAAAAGATATAGAGAGTTGAAACCTGCGTCTATACCCACTATTTCATGGTAACGCTATTTAATATATATATATATATATATATATATATATATATATATATATATATATATATATATATATATATATATATATATATATATATATATATATATATATATATATATATATATATATATATATATATATATATATATATATATATATATTCCATCCAGCACCATACCGGCTTTGGGGCTGTGCTCTGATGTGTCACAATTTTTGTCTTAAAGCAATATCACTAGTTGGTATACTCTGCCCGTTGATGGGACCAGACTGTCTACCTACCTGACTGTTTTGCATAATGTATAAGGATTCCGCTTAGTGCTCTTCCTACTATCTCGGGGTGCCACGAAGATGTCACTTCTGATGAAGTTTTCAGTAACCATGACAATTGGTACAAGGCATGCTATCTTAAGCTGACCGGTCCAAAATTGGCTAAAATGACAGAATGACAAACAAAGAAGCGAAAATGTGAAAATGTGGTTAGAAAGTCGAACCGGAAATCACAAGAAGGCTTCAATAAAAGCCTGCATATGTTGTGGAAACTTTGATAGAACGCGTCATAGGTGCTGCACATTGGAACGTGATAACGTGTGAGGCATATTGCCATAAAACTAGAGGACATAATTTTGTTAGCGCAAATAGCTGGGAGTGACTTGATAGTTAGTAAATCCGAATATCACTATAACTGTTTAAGTCAGTTTAAGATTCGCATTAAAGGTGTATTGCCCAACGAGCATGGATGGAGTCAATGCAGCAATGCTGAGAAGTGATTCAGTTTCATGTATTTGCATAGTCAATTTCATATATAGAAAACAATATTTTGATGAAGGAACATTGTTATTTACCCGTTCTGAGTTGCATACGTTGTACGGAAATCGACTTTCTCTTCTTGGCATTGATAAAAAGGTGAATAAGTCAAGTCTGAAAGATCAACGCATTGCACACTTCCACGATGTGTCAGGAATTGGCAAATAGGAAGAACACACTCCTTATTTTCAATGATGGACTACAACATATTTTAAAGACTGCAGTGGCTGCACGTGATTAGATGAAGAATCAGGCTCGTTTCCGGATGACTGGAAGACAGTCTGAGTCATTTCCAGTCATGCTCAAGTCATTTGTATCATTGCTTCTATGTGGTGACAACATCAGAGTTGCGTACGGATACACGCCTGCCGTACCATTTGCCAGATAATACTCCTTATCTCACAGCAACTGTCTCTGGAAACCATCAATGATCGCAAGCATCCCTTCCATTATATGTGGGACTAAATATCTATACTAACGCGAAAAGCAAAACGATGTTAACACGGATGTATGAACTTGGTATCAGATCAGCTATGAACGACTTTTCGAAATATTAGACTGTGTCAACGATTTCAGCTGGAGAATTCCGCCTCCCCTGCTCAGTTGCATGCGGGTATCTTTACTGTGGGTGTGATCGACAGATTGACCCTACATAGCTTGTCATGTACTACGGTGGAAGGCTCCTTCCATGAAACGGTCCTGTGCATCCTTCAGTTTTCCATTAATAATAATCCTGTGTAAAGCAGGTCGCCTATCAACCGCTGTTCGCACTTGCACTTATGCGCAATAAAGATGGCGAGGAACATGTGGTCAAACATCGTGTGTCATCACGTTTGGAGGCCTTCCCCTTGAAATGGCTTTGTAGACTGTGTTTGGCGACCGGCTAGAGAAAAGTTGTTGGGCAACAGCTCTATGTAATGCAGATATTGCTTCTGCATGACCAGCAGACTCTTTTCTTCATGCATCACAGTTCAACCGGACATGGCAAGTGCCATGTCTGACCCTTGCGATCCTGCACCATGAAGTGTGGCAGAAGATGTAAGAACCACATGAATTGAACAATCAGATGAAGATGCCCTCACTAAGTGGAAGACCGATTGCTGCAGAAAGAGTGCGACCTTTGCATTTTGGGATATTGTACTTTGTTTATAAATGTGTGTTCTTTAAAGATTCAGGTAGAGCTATAGTACTGACAGAGGACATAAATGCGTTGAGGAGATCGATGGTCGCTGGTCCTGAGCAGGCTCAGTTACTGCCAGATTTTGAAGAGCAATGTTATGGACATGATGCTGATGGACTACAAAGCCACGAGGAGGGATTTTTAATCCAGAAAACGTCCAACGCGCAAGTTAGCAAAATCTGTGCGACAATTTCGTCAATGGGTAATCCCTTTACCGAGGAATCAACATGAGCTCATATCCCTTAATAGTCATGACTGTGTGGACCAGGCTCTAGTAGGTGCGTTCTGTAACATGGAAAACCTCGGTAAAGAGAGGTACAAAGAATATGGCAAGAATGATGTGGTTGAAAGAAATCAATCTATCTGTGAACCAATTAAAAGAAAGACCAAACAACAGATATCAATAGTGATTACAGCCCCTTCAGCCAATTATTCATCTTCTATCAGGTGCGTGATGGAAACCTTGAGGAGCTCTTTATGCACGAAAATCACCCATGACCTCAATCACTGAGTAACCATGGCAAACATTGGTTACCGAGCTGTAAGTTGAAGTTACTGGATCCCTTGCACTGAACAGCCACCTAGATGTGACGACAAAATCGGCGACGAACCATTAGTAGTGCATTGACTTCCACGAGGAGATGCCTCAACATTTGACCAATACATTAAGGAGATCTTCACATGCTGGATCATTCGTCAAGTATGGGATGTGTACACGACTGATAGCCTTAAGGAGGCCACACATAAGAAAGGAGGCAAAGGAGCGCGGAAGAAGGTTCCCTCGCCGATAAAGCTGCCAAAGAACGTTACTGCCTTTCTACACGACTCCGAGAATAAAGCAGATCGGTTTGATACACTCACAGAAGTTGTAGCCGTCCCTTATAATCCACCAGACAAGGCAGTCCATTTTACTCTGGTCCATCTGTGGGGTAAATTGAAGCAGTGCGCCGATGCCAGAATCTAACCAAGAAGAGATACGAGAACGTGTCTACACATGGTAGATGCTGCGCAAAATGGTGCAAGAGTCATTATAGTCAGAAATGTAGACACAGACTTTGTGGTCATTTTATTGGCATAAACTGCCAGTCCCAACTGGCAAAGTTGCAGCCTAATATTCAGCCTTGAGTAGCCTTTGGCAAGAGCATGAACTTTTGCTACTTTCATATTAATTCCATTTGTGCTGAGCTTGGAGAAGACGGATCCTATGCCATTCCATTCTTCCATGACTTTACTGGGTCAAATGCGACATTTCAGTGTTTTGGAAAGGCCAAGACACCATGTTGAGAACCTTGGAGATCGTTTTCGTCTGTGATAGAAAAAATCATGTATCCTAATACGCACTCATTTGAATCAATGAGCACCAATTCTTGACATTTTAAACGGCTAGATGACTTTCTTTCACTCTGTATGTTAGTTCGCCATGTTTAAGTAATGTAAATGACCGACAGAGAAAATTGTTTCCGTGGAGGACTTAGATGATGCAAAACCCGCCACCAATCCAGGGTGCATTTATTTATCAGGCTAGTATTTGGCTGAGGCGCTTGGAGCCTGAGCAAAACCTGCCCAGTCCGGATAAATTTGGCTGGATTAAACGGAACAGTCAATAAGAATCAATTTGGACCACACGACCAGAAGACGCTGTCATTTTAGCCAATTTTGGACCAGTCAGAAAACTGCAGGCAGCTGATCATGTGTGGATGCAAGGCCATTTGGACACGAAAATGTGTTTGTAGAAATGAATGACTCAGGTGTAGAACTCTATGCCACTGTAGAGGACTTTGTATTGGCTGAAATGATGATGACTGTAAAGGTGCTGATTTAAATTAACGGTTCTGAATATGTCATTGATATTCAAAGTGTGACTTCTTAATGACTGCCGATCTTGTAAAATACACACATATCATTGTGATCATCACAAACCCAGTAGCACTACGTTGCTTAACCCTGAAAACGGCGTATAGACAATGGCTATAACTTTCTAGTTTATTTAGTTTTAAAGTTATTGTCAAATGGGATATTTTTTTATAATGGCGGTAGCAGCCATTTTGGAATATGGTCAAATATATCATCAGGCACCATAAAACTAGTACCATTACATACCTTGAGCCTCAATCAGTGTGTACACACACTGGTTCCACATTCTTAAGTCCATTAAGTTCATTAGTTTCAAAGTTATGGTGAGAAATGATATTTCTGATAATGGTGGCGGCGGCCATCTGGAAAAATCCCAATCCAGGTGACATAGGTTGGGCACCTCGAATAATTATTTTATATGGCCTAACTATCATCTGTGCCAAGTGTGGTGCTTTGGTTCGGCGTGTCACGATTCCAGCCAAATTTGGAGCTAAGCCACCAGACTATAGGGCAGATCAGCGATAGTACCGTAAGCTTCGCGTCTGGGTTGACGGAAAGTATGTATATCAAACTATTCACGCAACGCGAGACTGTTATACTGAGTCACGTCTCAAAGCCAGATGAGAAATTGACGTCATAAACGGGTATAATGTCGGCTTGTTACACCAGTTTCAAGAAACGTTGATATTCTAACCCATTAACGATTGCCATTGTATATGATGGATAGTAAATCGGCCGCGTACACCGGAAGATTTATTTATAACCACCAGGGCATACGTGAGTGTTTTAGAAATGATTTGACTAAGTGCTGTTGCTGTCCCGTTCCGTCAAATGTTTCTCAACATACACCAAGTTATATTTCACTCCCTTAATTGTCTAATCAATTTGCTCAGAATCTAGTATTAAGATGGATATGTATCGATTATGTGAGAAAAATCGTGTCAAAATCGGTGCTCGTTAATTGAAATCGATAAGAGCAACACTTGGATTTCACCACACTACTCAATTGACCATGGGTTTATTTATCCAAGAACTAACAAACCAATACGTTAGACACGAAGAACAATCCTACGCCACGTGCATCATCGTAATATCCGCCTGGTCGAAGCTCGGACGGATAATCAGACGCACGGACAGATGAGTAGACCCACAGACGGACGGACGGATGGATGGACGGATAGGTGGTGGGTGTCGGGATGGATAGATGAATGGACGGACGGGGAGAGGGAAGGATGAACGGACGGATGGACGGTTGAACAGCTGGACGTACGGACGGACAAATATGTAGGTTGGTAGGCAGGGAGGTAACTGGCTAGTTAGGTGCATAGGCGGGCGGGTGAGCGGGCAGGTCTCCGGGCGTGTAGGCAGGCGGGTGGGCCGGTGGGTGAGCGAGTGGGCGGGCGACGGCTTGGCAGGCAGACGTTGTTTGGTGGGCCGGATGGGGTGGGTGGGGTGGCAGGCCAGCGGGCGGGCGTTGGAACGAGCGGTGAGCGAGCGGGTGGGCATGTCAGGGCGTCGGGGAAGTGGGCCGATGGGTGGTGAGCAGGCAGTTCTGATTCCAAATAGCTAATTCGAATTAATTCTAAAGAAATTGATACAACCTCATTGTAGTCTGTTGAATACTTGCTAAATAACACATATCCAATACACTTTCATGCTTTTAACGTTAACGTTATGTATCAACGTGACACATATTAAAGACCTTTATAAGGCATATGCTTCCTCCCAAACAAAACATATTTAACCCCATATAACAAAAGGTAACGCGCAATGATAGAAATTGGTGGATCGGATAAATATCAAGAGGTCGGGCGATAATAAAGAAATACCGAGAATGGCGACGCGTGAATGAATTCATGGCCAGCTCACAATGCGGTCCACAATGCACATATATGAACTACGCTAGCCACAGACACAGATAATAACATGAAACATCTCTTATTATGCCCAGAATAGATAGACGGTAATATTATTCAATCTAGTCATATAAACAGATGAGTATTTCTATACACCAGTGGCATTTAGGCAATAACAAGACAGCTTTGAGTAGGCATTGAACGGAACTAATATATCAACAACTGACAGATAATCTTTACGATCGTTGCTGATATTATGCCTACATTGATAATGAGAAATATATGAGAAATGTGGCGAAAGCAAGGCACGCGCGTACGCGTGCGTGTGTGCGCGCACATTATCTGCAGTATTCTGTGATTCGGCGTGCAAAGAATGTATGATACTGACATAGCTATTCTTTATTCAAAGGTACCACGCTTGAGACATTCACATGTCTAAGGTAACTCTAAAAATGAAAAACTAAAACATGTTAATAGCGTTCAGAATCTACATATATAAGAATACAGTTGTCTAGTTGTGTTGAAGATAATTCCCTCAAGGTGGGTTATCATGGACAGGTGTGGATGTTACAATACGGTTACCCGTCTCTATTAGAACAACGGATGATTTTGTAATCCTAGAACGCAATAATAAACCGCTCAGAAGAGTCCATAGATTGTAAAGTTCGCATCAATCCAGCCAAAGCGATGGGAAAGCTGTTCTCCTGTCAATGTAAAGTGACCGTAGCGAAAGTCACAAGACCATACAACACACCGCGAAACTACATGTATATGCACAGCTAGCAATGTCCCATAGAAAAGACACAATGACCAAACCCATTATGAAATTGGGTCTGCATGCGAATGCATCACGAATCTGACTATATTTAACTCACTGTCTCCACAAAGTATATATCGCTCCCTCCCTCTAGCACACACGCACGTGTGCACGAACCCACGCACGCACACACACACACGCACGCACACACGCACACACATAGCACACACGCATACACGAACGTACGCACGGGCACACACACGCGCGCGCATGCACCCGAGTGATATATTGCATTCACATTACAGGGCGAGGTTAAGAAGCACATTTACTGAATATTCAGTAAAGGCGGTTACTCGACAAAGCTAACTAGTGTGATATACATCTCCAGACACGTCCGTTGGACATCGCATTTGTTCCGTTGGCCTCATTCGATCTTTGGATGATGTAACAAATCTTGTTTTACATCGTTCATTTTACCATGAAGAAATAATGGCGCTGTCCTTACCACCTATTGCCATTGTAGCACTTTACGCTGGTTAATTGCGATGATACGTTTGCATTCTAATGGCATTTAACCTTCGAGATTCTGAACTGCACATGCATGTTGAGGCATGCTGTGGTATGCATACATACACGACAATACATAACTAGTGTTAGTCTTGTGAAAGCAGGCCTGTGCATAAACCTAGAAATACTTTCTAAGAAACCGACATCACGTGCTTAGTAGAGATTTATCGACAGTGCACGTGTACATTGTCCAAGTCCATTGCCCTTTTTAAACATATCTTATTGTAACATATGTACAAAGGAGTTGAGCAAAACATTCTAACAACTTACCGCCGCACACCCCTATTGAATAATTACACGCCAGCACACATTTAATTTAATTAATTTAAATTTAAATTTTCACCAGTTGTTTTGCAGTAGGTGTCGCCTAACCGTTTGCCTACGTCTCTCCTTTACTCTAATTGTACACCTTAGTGGCCCGTTAAACCATGGTTTGTCATCTGGCCTAATTGTTACTACCCCAGCTGGAACTTGGAATGCGAGTTATTTACCTTAGTTTCAGTAAAACAAACCACGTCATAGTTACAAAAGAGTTCATCTATTCGATAAAATCATGTTGGGTATCCAATCACACATTTGCTATGCTTGCAGTTAATGGACCTTTTCAGTGCATAGTTATGCCCTGCCCATCCCTAGTTAAGCTCCACCCACGCTTTACTGGTGTTGGGATCGATTGACCCCTGGACTCCCTGACTATCAATTTCCAGAAAACTATCCAGGCAAGCTGTTAAATATTTTGAAACTAATTTGACAGGGCGCTGTTGCTATGGCAGCAACAACGCCCAGTCAAATTAGTTTTAAAATATTCAACAGCATGTGTCAAAGCCATACAATTCATACAAACTGACGGGCTGTTAAGCGGTTAAGACGGACTAAGTCGAGTCATTCTGGATGTAATGATTATGACGTCACCCTACACGTTACTTAGTTGATTATGATATCATATGATGAGGAAAGGTCAATTGATCAGGGCGGATATGATTTCTTAGTTATTTAATCCATTTTATTGCGAACCCAACCCAAGCCGGCCTCTGCAGTGATCTCGTCCATGTGCACTCCAAGAGAACACCACCGCCGTAAATCCACGACTGCATTGATTGGCCTAATAATCAAATCAGTAATTCCGGTGAAATGTAAATGTCACAATGTTCACATCGCTAAACTAAAAATGTCATTCGAATATAAGCGTATGCTTAGTCTTAAAATTAGCACAAAAGGTTGGGGAGTTTCAGCTATTGATGTGTATAATGTCTTGAAGAACACGATTGGCATTGGTCCTAAGGCCTGATTAACGTGACCCGCAATCTTTGGAATATGACAGTAACCACCCAAGAGTCAAAGGATAGGTTATTGGAGAGCGATCTTGTTATAGCTGGAGAGATATGTAACATCGAGGAGATTGATTAATGGTAAAGATAAAAGTTCCTCTTGAAATCCCAAATGAGCGTTTGTCAAGCGAACGTAGCCATTATGGGCAAGTATTGAAAATTGAGAGAGAGACTTACCGTTTTGATAAAACCTTGGAAAATGGTATTAGAAGAGTATACTTTGAGAAGGTAGACACGCCTCTGCCTAATAAGTTGTCTATAGACGGTGTTTTTATTCTTCCACTGTAGTACAGAGGTCAAGTGAAGGAGTGCAGGATTTGTTCCAACACTGGTCATCTGGTGGGAGATTGTCCACAAAAAAACAAATGCTTAATGTGTGGTTCAACAGAACATTTCAAGTGGCGATGTCCCAACAACACGCGGACACCTAAGCAAGATACACACAGTAGCTATGTGGCAGCCTACTGAACATCAAATTGAGCGAGTTAACTCACTCCCTGCCCAAATTGTTACAGTTGTTGCTGAAACTCATTCAGAAGAGAGTGTAGTTACTGTGAACCCGGCCATGGTGGGGAATGTGGACGAAATTGACGTTATTGAGGAAGGTATTAGCTTAACTACAGAGAGAACAAGCCGGGATACGGATGCGAAGTCAAGTCAAAGCGATCATGATGACATTCTCGATGAACACGAATTCCCTTTGTTGCCGAGACAAACTACATTCAGGTCGCAGGTGACAGATGACGATGATGACTTTCCATTAAGTCCCTTCCCATCAACTCAGATTACGGATCTGGATTTGGTAATGTAGAAACTGTTGCTGTATCACATTAAATTGATTTCAAGATACCTAACAGTCTATAACTATGATTAATTTGGAATTAACATACCTGGGCGCTTGAGGCTGCAAGGGTTAAGGCGTGTACTACAAGGGACAGGTAGCCATATACGCAACTTTAATATTCGGTGGTTTTACAATGCGAAAAGTGACTCTATGTCCCAATGTAGCTACTATTAGCCTTGTTCCGGGATAATATTCGAAAATCCATTTGCAAGTAAATTTAAAATCCCATAAAATATTTAAACATTCATTTGGGCCTCTTTATACTGACAATGTTTGTAAACATAGCCAAATACACAATAAGCGCGTTTGTTCCGGGTTAATTCTGGAAAACGATCGTGCAAGTAAAGTGATTTGTTAATTTTCAACTCACATTTACCACACTAAGCAATATTACCGTGTCGCTAAACACATTGCAGATATTCTAGTATTTGCCTTTTTATAAATCATCCTGTGGGCCTTAATTGGTTTGTTCTTAATACTTACAGGCTTACGCTTGAAACATGTGTTTATGTTATGACCTTTATTACGCTGCTGTCAATATTTATTAATACCGTAGAGTCAGTAGAACAATGGCAGGCGCGTGTTTTGGAGGAGGTGTTGCTGCAAGTCGTTGCTCTTATGGACAGCAACAAGCCTGTGGCAACTTTGTTTTACACATATACATTGCCGTCATATGAATACAAAGCAATTTTGAGAGTTACATTTCAGTGCTCTAATTCTCAAATAAGTGTCTGCTCTCTGAACGTGTGGATTTTTAAAGTTATGCTGTTGCGCTTAATGGCAGGAATTTTTGATGATGTAATATATGATTTTATAAAATGTTCTATGGAAATGTTTGTTAACCCTTTGAACCATCGGTTCACATAATATTAATTTCAAACAACGGTACAAGAAAGCTGTTGTGTAATTTGAAACGAATTTGACATGTATATGTTGCTGTCTACGCAGCAACAGCTCTAGGTCGGGTTGGTTTGAAAATACATAGCAAAATTTTGATCAAATTAAAGTTGGTGTGATTGCATTTCGTGTTGAAAGGGTTAAGACATAGCCTAGCTAGACGATGCATAGAATTTTTAAGAAATTATATAATTGAACTGCAAATATGTATTACTTATTTATACATGTGACTGATACGATAATTGTTTTCTATTGAGTTCTTCTTTTGTTTAATGTTCTTTTCAGTAAGTATATTTTTGGGTACTATGGATTTCCACACGATCCTTTGATCGTGCTACCAAAAAATAAAATATTAGTAGTAGTAGTAGTAGTAGTAGTAGTAGTAGTAGTAGTAGTAGTAGTAGTAGTAGTAGTAGTAGTAGTAATAGTGAGTATGCAACGGGAATAATCGTGACTGAGACCCGATAGTATCAGAATGTGTAACATGGATGAAACGAGCTATCGTCAAGTCTGTAACGGGGAGTAGACAATGTATTTTCAGAGTATGTAGTCGAGAGGAGACAATGTATTATCAGTGTGTAACGTGGAGGAGCCACGCTCTTATTAGAGTGTGTATAGGGGACGAGAGAAGCTATTGTCGGATAGCGTAAAGGGAATGAGACAAGCAATTGTCAGCGAGTGTAGAGGAGAGGAGACAAGCTATTGGTAGAGTGTTTAACGTGTAGGAGATAAGGTATTGACAGGAGAAGAAACGTTATTGTCAAAGTGGATAGCGGGGGGGGGGGGGTGGAGGAGAGGGGGTGGGGTCTGTATAGGGGATAGGTGACAAACTATTATGAGAGTGTGTATGCGGAGGGGAGGCAAGCCATTATCATGGTGTGTAGGGGGGAGGAGACAAGCTATTGTCGGATAGTATAAAGGGGATGAGACAAGCTATTGTCAGCAAGAGTAGCGGAGAGGAGACACGCTATTTTCAGAGTGTTTTAACGTGTAGGAGATAAGCTGTTATCAGAGTGTATTAACAAGAGAAGAAACGCTATTGTCAGAGTGGAGAGCGGGGAGGAGACAAGCTATTGTCAGAGTGTGTAGCAGAGTGAAAACAAACTAGTGTCAGAGTGGGTAGCGGGGAGCAATCATGCTATTGGCAGTGAATGTAGTGGAGAGAAGAGAAACAATTATCAAGAGTGAGCAGCGGCGAGGAGTAAAGCTATTGTCAGAGTGAGTAGGGGTGAAAATGCAAGCTATCGTCAGAGTGTTTAGCGGAAAGAAGGCAAGCTATTTTCAGAGTATTTACCCGGGAGGAGACACACAATTGTCAGAGAATATAACGGGAATGAAACCATTTTTGTCACAGTAGGCAACGGGGAGGAGACAAGCTATTGACAAAGTGGGCAACGGGGAGGAGACGAGCTAGTGTCGGGGTGTGTAATATGAAGGAGACAAGCTATTGCCACAATGGCTTGTACGGGGAGGAGAAAAGCTATTGTCAGGTTGGGTACCGGCGAGGAGACAAGCTATTGTCAGAGTGTGTAGCGCATACGGATACGGATACGGATATGGATCCATACGGGTACATTCAGTACTTTCCTATTAAGCGGTTACCCGTGTGCTGTAGGTCATCGTCGCCTTGGCCATTGCACACAACACATTGTTCTCATTAACATTGCTTTGCAAGCAGGAATGCAACGTAATGATCCTCAGTGCAAGAAGCTATATAATATTCTGTTAAAGAAAAATGAGACGTCAAAGAGGGTGCTTTTCACAACATGTGGCCAACGAGTTCCCCAAAACGACGTCATTTCGAGGGAATATACGTACGGCAAGATGATTCGCACCTCGTCGAACGTCGCTTGGAGACTTCTGAAATCGCCGTATACAGCGCCGGAATCGGCGACTGGTTCGTACAGTCCTTCTATTTTAAACATGTTTTTCATCCGTAGCCATGTATGTGTCCGTATCCGCACAAGTGAACAGGTAGCGCATACCATGTCACAGGCCTACTACCACATATTTAGAATTTCAGATGATGGCTTCGTTATGTTTCTCTTACATAGAAATCGGCAAATATCTTATCTAGCATATATTGAGGTACAGGTCGACTACGATCTGCCATTCAAATAGTTGATCGTCTAATCAAGTACGTCACTTACTAGCTGACGCCGCAATCAAAATGACGTCGCTCCACTCGGCGTCCGTCGCTGAAGTGTACGAAGTGTGTCTTTGATCAATTTACAAATTAAAAAACATTTTGTTGACTATTTTGAAACTAATCAACCTAGTTTTAACATATTCAAGAGCCTACTCGATATCTAGAAATTTAGATTCTTGGAATTCTGGTTTCAAAATATCAAATCATGTCAAACACGTAAGAAGTGAGTGGAGCTTAGCTAGAAATGGGCCTTTCTAAGTTAATCCGTCCACCATATGGCGTTATATGACATCATAAATGACTCGATATAGCCCGTCTTTAACGCTTAATAGTCCGACACGTAGTGCGAATTGTATCGTTTTACCATTTAATACATATTCTGTTGAATTTTTGAAACAATAGGCTGCAACAGCGCCCAGTCAAATTAGTTTCAAAATATTTAACAACTTACCTGTTGATAGTCAGGGAGTTCAGAGATCTATCGATCCCAACACTGACGAGATGTGGGCTGAGCTTAGATAGAGATTGGCGGGGAACAGCTAAAACTGGAAAGATCCATTGGCGGTGCATGGTGTGAAACGGATCCGTCCGTTGTCTCACAAGTACACATTGCCAATCTGGGGAATTTCACGTAGTATGTGTATAACCTTAGCGGTTAAAGAACATTGGTCCAACGAATATGAGGTCTGCGCATACGATGTGAATGAAGTCCTTATGTACAGGCATTGTTCTGCCTCTCCGATGACGCAGGCTACTGGGCCGGTATTGGGCTAATACAGGGCCATATTGACCCGATATTGGCCCAGTACTGGCCTAGTAAAATGCGTATTCCGGGATGTTTACACTGTGGTAAGCAAACATGAGAATTCGCATGAGTTTGCTAGCTGTTCAGCTGATATTACTTAGCACTCAAAATGATGTGTAATACAAATGTAAACAATCAATACAGAGATATTTGCCGGCCAGTGTGGTATTGTAACAGGTGGCGCGATATTACTATGAATTCAAATAATGAGCATTAACAGATTTATATTTTTATTCTGGCGCCAGTTGCCTGATCCGATCCAGCTGTTGCTTTTGCCTACTCGTGCAAAATGTAAAACGGACTGTTCCCTTTATATATAAACATGTTATGGAAACTATGGCGGACAGGCCCCTATAACTGCTTCAGTGAAATATTGTGATGGGCGTCAATCATGAATATACTAAATTGGTTAGGTGATATTAAATCAGTATTTGAGTCTATATACTCAATCTCCTACTGGACAAATCCCTGGATCAATATTGACATCTGAAGTGACGTGGTGACAGAGAGAAATGTGATTGCATGGAGGGATTAGTATGTATGTATGATTACTATATTCTGCGGATCAAATTTGCTACAAACTGATCTAGGTATTGCACACTGAGAAGCACATCAATAGCTTATGCCAAGGTAGGCGTTATCCTTATTTACTTTGAAGTTTTTATAATGATATAAGTGTGTGGGATACAGATTGACCTACAATTTGACAATAATCCCATTCCTAAAGTCTTCTTGTGGAATTTTCCCGCACAGATTGCAATGCAGCGGGAAGGTAACAGGTGAACAGCACAGGGGATAGACCATCCACTTGTGGGGAGCCGATTGTTGTGTCAAACTCTGCATACTTCACGGACTTGACTCATACTCTCAGCTGAGTGTCTGCAAGTAGTAGTCTCACTAGTCATAACTCATCTTCATTGCAACTGGCCTGGCGTAGTACATATATGATCTGTTAGTATTTAATTGTGTCGCATGCTCATGACATGTCAATGCCAAGTTTGTGGACTTCCCAGTGTTTGGGCATGACTACTGATATAAGCATGCGTTGAGCCCATACAATGTTTTGTGCAGCTGCGTCCACGTTTGAAGCTTCTTTGACATGATCCTGTGAAGTCATCGATCTTGTCTCGGATGCAGCATAGAGTAACATTGGATAGGATTTTCTTGATGCCGTTGAGGATCAGACTCGGCGCAGACTGGCTGGAGGCCAGGTGGCTTCTTGGGCTTGGGAAGCGCGATAAAGGTGCCTTGGCATACAGCTTCGATGTGAAGGTGGTGTATGAAAGCTGAATTAATTAAGTGAAGATCGGCTTTGAGATAATGGCACTTGCATATTTGAATAGCTCATTGCTCATGCCATCAGGTCCAGATGCGCGTCCATTTTTCCGGCCTTTAAGCGTATTCTCAACTTCTGCTGTTTTAATTGGTGTTATTACTGCACCGGGGTCTCCTGAGAACGGGTGCAAGGGCCCAGCATTGTGCTCAGTGAACTATTGCTTGAAGCCTTCTCGAATTCCGTCGGCTTTGCCCTGGTCAGTCCCAATAGTATCCTTCAGAGTTGTGTACAGCGAGTGGTGGTGTGTAGTCAGTAATTCTCAGGGCTCAGGTTGTCGAAGCATTTTGTGACAGTCACCCATGGCGGTGATTTCATCTGCCAGGGAGCGTGTTGAATAGAAAGATCTTCAAGCATTCGCTAATGTGGCGCAGGATGTTATTGCGTTCCCGGGATGGTTTGGTGGTGGGGGGGGGGGCTTCGCTTTGGCCACTTTGATAGATGCACAGCCGTAACGTGTTCTGATCTGCTGATAGTTTTACTATTATATGGGCGTCAGTATACCTAGTTTGGTTGTTTGTCAGAACTCCCATGGTGCAGGTGGTAGCTGGTGATTCCATGGTCTTCAATATTTTGGTCAAGGCTTCGTTTGGATTGGAGATGACGTCGATGTTAACTATCTGCTCCCCACGGCCTTTTTGTATGGCATTTGAGTGTCAGTATCGCTGGTTAGCCTGGGTATGTTGTGGGTGACTCTACTCTCTTGCTTGGTATGGCGTGTATGCATTAGTGGTTCATCTGAAGGCGTGCAATGGCTGGCTTATGGTCAGAATTGATGTCCGCGCCTCCATAGGAACGAACATCACTAAGTAGAGATTTTGCTTCTGCTTTGCATAGGCTGAAGTCTATTTGCTTCAAGACTGCTGCTGTAGCCTTAGAAGCATGTTAGGGCTCTGTGATGTGTTCTGTCCATGTTGTCCGGTGGCGACATGGATGTTTGAACGCCGTAATATATACGCATATGCCATTGGAATAAAGGAATGTCACCAGTACATTGATGTTGCGTGTGCCATCTCCATACGATCCCATGCATAAGCCAATTCCTGAACTTGTGTCCGCATTGGCGAGTTTTCCCCGCATGGAGTTGAAATCTCGACACACGAACAATTGCCATCTGTTGGGATTGTAATGGCGGAGATCAGTTCTGCATAGAAGGAGTCTAATATTACTGGATTCTTTTTGTTTTATTCGGTAGGTGGGCCATATGCGTTGACTATGCGGCACTGGTACGTGTTCGCGTTGGTATAGCCAGGTCGATGAATGAAACACGATCTCGGTATCCAAAACTAATGACATGGTCCAAGACGAGACTTGGTCCGATTTCGAAGCCAAACCCCGGTATGTGGCCTGTTTTTTGCTCCGGGTGTACTAGCTTATGGCCTGTCTGAAGTTGCTGCTCTGAGTGGGTAGCTACTCTAGTTTCTTGAATGCGTTTAATATCGATGTTATAGTGTCCACAGTCTGCACCTATGGTTTTCCTCTTTGATGTTACAGTCATACCATGTACATTCTACGTAGCTATGGTAAGCTCCCGGGAAGATAGCGTAGTTTGAGGGCTGGGGATGTCGAGCACAGTTTCTGCTTTGAAGAATGTTAGACATAATCAGAGTTACCTCTGTATGCGGATGTCAGCCCGCAATCCTTGATGACTTAGTTTCCCAACATAGTTGGGACTTACGGAGGAGACCGGCGCGGATGTGTAATATTTCTCCATAAGGATTAGCATGCAAGCTCAATAAAATTGTAGATGCTCTAAGAAGGTAAATCATGTTGTTGATGAAGACCTTGAAAGAGATGTTGCCATTTACCAAGAAAAGTATGAACAAGAAAATTATCGTACACGCAATTCTGTCGCATACATAGAGGTAATTTTCATACTGGTGTACATTGGGGGAATCCAGTTTTAGCCCACCCACCCCACCCGCACACCTCTAGCTAAGCTCTCCTCACGGTTTACCAGTTTTGGGATCAATATATATATGTTGAAGGAATCTAAATTTCCAAAAAACTGTACAGGTAACCTATTGAATAATTTGAAACTAACTCAACTTGGGCCTAATAGGCAAACGATCCCATTCAAAGTGGTTTCACCATCTTCGCAGAATGGTTTATCAAATTGTAAATTCATGAAAAACATACAATTTGTACACCATTGTGGAGGATTTTTTTATTTTCATGATGGAGCTACGTCATTAATTATGCCACCGTATACCGGTGTGAGTATTATGGTTGGTGCCGTCTGCCCGTATGTTTGTCTGCCCGTTTGTTTGCCTGCCTGTCTGTTTATCCGTGGCATATCTCCCGAAATCCTATGAGGTAGAATCACCAAATTTGGCACATACATTTGTATTATGAGTCGCTAGAAAACCTTTTAGGTTTGGGGTCATAAGGTTCTAAAGTCGAGGTCACGGGGTCACTTAGTGCATAGTGGAACGCATTTTCGTCAATAACTCTGCATTGCAAGAAATCGGTGGCATACATTCATATTGCAGTTGTCCAGCAGGACGATTTACATTCAAGTCAAAAGTTCAAATATCTAGGCTACATTGTCACTAGGTGCATCCTGAAAGACACATGTGTAGCCACAAACCGGGAACGTATGTAAATAGAATCACCCGATTTGGCACATCCTTCCAGAGTATAGGTGGCTGGAAGTTCTATGAATTTAATGACAAAGCACCATGTATCTAGGTCATGAAGTCAAGAGGTGTATACCGGAATACACATTTTTGGTCATGACTCCCGAAAACAAAAAGGTAGAACCACCAGATTTAGCACATACCTTCATATTATGATTCTTTATGATTGCTTTGAGTTTAAGGGCAACGGATCAACTATCTTTGTCATGTGTGCAACTAAGCGCATTGTCAAGACAGCGCGCAACGACGTGAGGCAGCATCTCCCTCGAGTGCATTCTAGTTTAGATTAGTCTTCGGTCCGTATATTTGGATATTCATTTAAATATACTCATATGAATGAATAGTCGCATAAAATGCAAATATTGGAATATTTGTTGAAAATTACAAAATTGTCTTAAACTGGATTGAAACACACTTTCATTTTTCAGAATGGCTGCCAACATGTTGTTTGGTCCTATCAATATAAAACTCGGACAATTTTTAGGTCCTACATTGATTTGGTAATAATTTAGAATTTGTAATTGAATTCAATGATTTTCGAGATACGCATGCCTGATACAGGAATTTCCAATATGGATATTTCAACCGCGACTATGTGGTTTGGACTCCAGACGCCTTGGCTCTCGAAGATGTCTGCTGATTTTGGGGCCAAGGGTAAACGGTTACCATTATTTAAATAAAGTCACCAGCTTTTTGCCGGAAACAAATGCCTGTGGATTGAATAGTTAAAAGGACATATTAGAAGTTATCCCATGACACCAAAGCCACTTTAAGGAAAATGTGTGAACTGCGATTACGTCCACGGTTTTTATCCCAAAGAAGCAGGTTGACTTTTATGCCAACGGTCGAAGTCATTTCTTAGTGTCAAGATAAACGTTTATGTCATCAATATTAGAAGTTTCGATTTTAGAAGAAACCTATACAGAAGTGTACATACACCATAACAGGGGGAAGTTGAAAACCAAAATGTCTTTCAAATTGTCTGTCAAATTTCTTTTCCGTCCGATCGACTAGAACTTTTAAAATTCCTAATTGCTATAAGTTCTTGATTAAGTATAAAACTTATATTGGGTCTCTCCAACAGTTTTCGAGAATTCTGTTTTTCTTTACCCAAGGTGTCTCTCAAACGAAATATAGGAAATGTATGATAACACTATTTAATCTGCATTTTCTCCTTGAGATTTCACCAGAATGACTGGAAACTTGGTAGATATCGAGCGCATAACATCTCCAACAAAACATCTTGCACACTTACCGACGATATGTGGTTTCTATTTATCTGTCTTCTGAAATATTCGGATAATTCGAATATTGATTCATATAATGGAGCTTTCCAGTTTTTGTTAAGCCCCACCCATCTCTAGCTAAGCTCCACCCACACTTCGCCGTATTAGGATTGTTCGATTCCAGAATGCCATAGCTATCCATTTCCTGAAAACTATGCAGATAAGCTGTTAAATATTGTGTAACTAACTGGACTGGGTGCCGTTGCTGCCTATGGCGGCAACGGCGCCCATTCAAATTAGTTTCAAAATATTCAACAGAATATTTATTAAATAGTAACAACATACAATTCGTATAACAACGTATAGTCCGTCTTCAAATATGCATTCGTGACGTACTTAGCTACGCTATTCATGACGTAATAATGACGCCTTTGATTGTGATGTCATTATATACATCACGTAGTTGATTATGACGTCCTGTGATGCATGGATACAGTGGGAAGGACATTGTACAAATAAAGCTAACACGTGACATAGCCCGTTTGATTGTGATGCAAGACACGCAAGTTGCAGTTCGGATCTATCTATTAATTGGCGCGTGATGGGAAGTAGGTTTGGAAGCATATAGCAAAGAGGAATACAATGGACCGTTCCGGTTTTAGCTATGGCCCGCCCATCTCTAGCTAAGCACCACCCACACCCTCAATTTCCAGAAAACTATACTGGTAAACTGTTGACTGTTTTGAAACTAATTGACCGGGTGCAACAGCGTCCAGTCAAATTAGTTTTAAAATTATTCAACAGCATGTTTATTAAATAGTAAATACATACAATTCGGACAACGTATCGGACTATTCAGCTTTTAAGATGGACTAAATCGAGTCATTTATGATGTAATGATTATGACGTCATCCTACGCGTTACACAGTTGATTGTGACGTCATATGATGGATGGATAAATTGGAAAGGTCCATTATGGATGTATGGATATTTCAAATCATATCCAAAAAATAATCAAGTTATGCCATAGAGGCTTATTATTACATGTGATTTCTGGGCCGGGGAGGAAAACACCTCTCTTGCTGGGCGCTATTAGAGGAGATGTACGAGACCGCAGCAATGCGAAGAAGGAGGCAGCCATGGATAATGTAGTCGCTGGGCTGACATTGATCCAATATCCTAGGCTATTAGCGGTCAATGAATTGTGCGTATTGGGATATTGGGATATGTTTCTTTCTTCATATGAATCGTCAAATGAAATTAGTGTGTGGCTGTTATGCGCCTCGCAGTCTAATGCAAATTCCTGGATTTCCTTTTGTGTGAGAAAAGATCTATTTTATGTCACCGTGTTTGTGGAAGGTATAACGACCCTGTCTAACGGACGGGTGTGCTCATTATGGAAAGCTATACAAGTTGGAACTCGTGCGAAGTCCTTTCCTTAATTCTTAATCGCTAAAACACATTAATTGTACCTTCAATATGGTTCATACATTGCCCGCTCTTTTTCTGCATAATCACGGTATCAATTAATTTTACAGAATGTTTCCCTTCAAGATAGTTGGTAAGCATTTTTCTATTGCGAAATCATCCCATCTAAGAAACAGCTATACTCGTAGCTTGCGTGTTCATAGAGATGACTCATCAGACTTAGGAAGATTCACCAAAAACAAAGCCATGGAAACCCAAGGTTTGTCATCCCGGTTTTTTACTTCACAATAATTGTGAAATCATACATTTGATGGAAATTTCCGTCCCCGAAACTGAAGTATATCATCATACAACGAGGAAGCTTTATTCAAACATAACTTCATCTTCCCAAATATGGTGGGACATTTTCTATCAAAATTTTCTTTCCTCAAAACAGATATATAAAAGGTAAATTGTATCTGAAGATATTTCTCAAAAAGTTTCAGCATATATATAATGAAACGTTTTGAGAAATATCTTCAGATACAATTTACCTTTTGTTTGTCTCCAAGGTGAGAATTCATCAAGGTCTGGGTCTGATTACGGCATTTGGATAACTCTATAGTAAAAATCATTTTGCCGGGCCCTTTTAAAGTCAAGTAGCTCCTACACCGGCGTGTCACATCTAATAAGTTTATGGAAGTTGACATTCATAGGCGCTCTCGTATCCTAATTTTAAAAAGTACATTTTATTTCCTTAAAATAATTTTTTATTTCTTGTTTAATAATTGCCTAGTATTTTAGCCCTATTAGCCTGTTGAATATGTTAAAATCAACACGGATATATGCCAGCTGTTACCAGATGTATATACAATAACAGGATACTCTATCTAATAAGAAAACGTGTCTAATTGTCTCACAACATACACATAGGCCTAATAATGAGAATCTTGTGTTGACAGCTGGAAAAATAATGCGGAACTTGGATTTATTGTAATCACCCGTCTACTACGCATCGACTAGTATTAAAGTGGAGGAATCCAGTTTCAGCTAGGACCTGTAGTTAAGCTCCACCCACGATTCGCCCCATGTTGGGATCGATCATACGTCACTGAACTCACTGACTATCAATTTCCAGAAATCTATACAGGCAAGCTGTAGAATACTTTGAAACTAATTTGACTGGGTGCTGCTACTATGGCAGCACCAGCGCCAGATCAAATTAGTTTCAAAATATTCAACAGCATGCTTATCAAATAGTGAAGCCACACACTTCGTACAACAATTACTCGTTATTGACAAGCTTATCTACGTCATTCATTAAAGAAATTGATTATGATGTCATTATACACGTCACATACTTGATTATGACGCCATATGAGTGATGGATAAACTTGATTCCTCCATTAATGCGTAGATTGATTAATAATCAATTTCTAGATATGTCTCCACCACATTCCTAGCTAAGCCCCGCCTAATTCTATATATATTGGACACGATTTGAAACTTCAGAACCTGAATTTCAAGAATCTAGGTTTCGAGTTAGCTCAGGGAACACGCGTCGTACTAATACACGCCCACTCACATAGCTCTGCTGTTAGTGGCCGTATGTGACGTAACATTACAAGCCAGTTTGAGTCCACCAATCAGATATCAGCTTACTTAGCTCGATAGGCGAGACTTCATCTGGTGACCGACCTACTTTCGAATCACAACAGCAAAGACGATGGCGATGATGTTGAACTGGAGAGATATATTTTCAAATGTTTGCAATCGTTTTGCTCTAAACGAGTTATCTGAACTACAGAAACCGTGTAGACATCAACTGCCTATAAGCACTGTACTCGTTGCGGGAGCGGAGCGCAAGGGCGATGATCGTGCCATAGGACGATGGGGGAACAAGGTAATGTAGAGAAGCTGTTACATATTTTGAAACTATGGCAGCAACCGCTCCCAGTCAAATTAGTTTCACAATAATAAACAAAATGTTTAGTAAATTTTTAATTTATCAAAATATAGAATTTGTATACTTTCATGCCGGACTTTTCCAGTTTCGTTGCGTCACTTCTTGTAATATTGCGTGACGAATCAGACATCTTCAGAATATATGCCATGGTTTGCCACTTCGCTCTGACAGAACATCGACACCTTTTGTCAGGGGACTGCGACTGAACGATGTTGTGGCACCAATTTTCATTCAAATCTGTTGTAATAGCGTTACATACTGATTTTTAATTTGATTAAATACTCTTGCTGTCATTGATATCAACAACCTTCAGGCAAATTATTGTCAAAGTATATAAAAGCGTTCTCGTATTTTGTCCTGGAAATTGACACATTTACGCTGAACAGTATTGAAATACAAACTGTAGAACGCACTGACGTGAAAACGTTTTACGCGCTTACGCTTCCAGAGCTAACCGACAAATGACCGTTTGCACGTGCAGACGGGGTCTTTTAGTGTGTGAATCCTGACCTGTACAGACCATTGACTTAATGAATATGGTGTCCAATAGCTACAATGGATATGGAGTCAGCGCATGCGATATTCCGGTCCACGGTGCTAATTACCACGTTATGTGCGCCGCTTTGATGTCATACCAGCGTCACGCGGGTATATTAGGTTGAATTATTTAATGTTCGGATATGTTGTCGGGGTAAGTGGGGTACCTCGACAAAATATCCGAACGAACGAGAGTATAATCAGACAACGGTACGACGTGGTACAAATTCGTATCACGTGGTACAAATTCTACTCTCGATTAAACCTGCTCCAAGCGAGAGTAAAAGTATGCGCATGGGTAGATAGGCAAATCTAGGGGTTCACTGTCGCAGTTCTCTGACTGGGAGTAGCACGTGATTGCTTTGCCTATCTACGCATGACCAAAAATAGTGGAGTAGAATTTGTACCACGTGATACGAATTTATGCCACGTGATACCGTTGTCCGATTATACACTCGGTCGTTCGGATGTGTTGTGGAGGTACCCCGCTTACCCCGGTAACATAGTCGAACCTTAGGTACCTCATAATCCACAAATGATGTCACAGAATTTGTAAAATCAACAAGCGGCCCAAGGGGCCTGTATCGCTCACCTGGAATTATTGGCCACTGGCACAACCGAACAAAACAAGATGACCATTGGATAAATTTACCAATCTAATTTCTGTGAAGGTTTAGCAAGATTTGATTAAGATTTGCCGAGTGCTTAATAAGTAGTCTTTAATGTGATTTTCTCAATTCCAGAAAATCCAGGATGGCCGTCAAACAGACTAAATGTTAATTGATCAACGGTGGCCATGTTTTCTGTAAGAATCAACTTTCTATGGATAGCCCTTAATGGCCCTTAACCCCTAATTAGATCTCTCAAATTGCAGCCTGATCTGTTGAGCAGTACCGGAGAATAAGTGGCTTTCAGGAGAACTAGGCCATCCAAGATGGCCATTGATACATTTGGTCAATCCAGTTCCCTTGAACAAACTTGATTCAGCTGTTGTCCCTGATGTTGCTTCGTGATTTTTTATTCGATCCCCTAAGCGGTTTCAAAGGGGATTTTTAAAGACCTTAAAAATCGGTCATATCTAAGATTGGCTGATCGGTTTCCTTTGAACAAACTTAGATCTATATGCCCTAGGGATGGTTCCTGCCAAATGTAATTGAAATCGGATCAGGTTTGGTGTTCGAGAAGACATTTTAAATTCCCCATTGTTGTAGTAAGGGAGTTTTAGGCGGGAAAAGATTCAAGACGGCCGCCACACTGTTTCCTCGAGTTTCAAAAGAGGAAATTTTAAATCGGTATACCAAAAAACATATATAAAACTAATTTCAGGTTCCAAAGCTATCAAATGACTCAAACCTAATTCACCTTTCCAGAGTACCCACCCATCATATGACGTCATAATGAACTGCGTGATGTGTACAATGATATCACAATGAATGACGTCATGAATGACGTCGATAAGTACGTCACGAACGCATATTTGATGACGGTCTATGGGCTGTTGTACAAATTGTTTGCTTATACTATTTAATAAATATTCTGTTGAATATTTTGAAACTAATTTGACTGGGCGCTGTTGCTGCCTATGGCAGCAACAGCACCCAGTCTAATTAGTTACAAAATATTCAACAGCTTCCCTGTATAGTTTTCAGGAAATTGATAGCTAGGGCATTCGGGGATCGATCAATCCAAACACGGCGAGGTGTGGGTGGAGCTTAGCTAGTGATGGGTGGGGCATAGCTAAAAATGGAAAGGTCCATTGACATCAACTTCCTTTGAGCAAACTTTAACGGGGCTTATTCCCTAATCGTATCTGCCAAATTGTGGTCCAATCTATTCAGCGGTTCTATAGAAGAAGTCGTTTTCACGAAAAGTCATCCACGATGGCCGCCGAACTATTTGGCAATCAAGTTCGCTTTAATAAACTTGGTTCAGCTCTTACCCTAAATGATACTTCGTGAGTTTTGAATCGATCGTCCGAAAGGGTTCGGAGACGAAGATCTTTAAAGACGTTTCTACAAATCGGCCATAGTCTAAGATGGCCACCGGCCAAATTGGTCGAGCGGCTTAGTTTGAACAAGCTTGAATCTCTATGCCATAAGGATGCTTTCTGACAAATATAGGCCTACTTAAAATCGACCCAGTGGTTTGTGAGAGGGAGACATTAAAAATGTCCAATTGATTTACTATGGGAGTTGTTTGGCGGTAAAACAATTCAAGATGTCCGCCAAACCGTCTCGAAAGTGTCAAATTTGAAATTAGCATACACAAAAACCTATATAAAACCGATTTCGGCTTCAAAATCCAGCAAACAAAAAAAAACAATATGGCCGCCAAACACGCTACATTTTGATTGGTCAACAATGGGCATGTTTTTTTACATATTAACTTCCCTTGAACAAACTTTAATGGGCCTTAGTCCCTAATAATATTTCCCAAATTTATGTCCGATCAGCGGTTATGGAGAAGTCATTTCCCGAAAACTAGTGCATCTAAGATGGCCGCTGAACCATCTGGCCAATCAAGTTTCCTTGAACAAAGTTGGTTCAGCTGTGACCCTAGATGACGTGTCATGATTCTTGAATCGATCCGCCAAGTGGTTTCAGAGAACAATATTTTTTAAGTTTCTAAAAATCGGCCAAAAATCCAAAATGAGCGCCGGCTAAATTGGTCGATCGGCTTTGTTTGAACAAACTTGGATCTATATCCCCTAAGGATGTTTCCTGCCAAATACAATTGAAATCGGCCAGGTGGTAAGATATTTTTAATTTCCCATTGCTTTACCATTGGAGCTATTGACGGGAAAGCATTCTAAAATGGCCGCCAACCCGTTTATCCGATTGCTTCGAAAGAGACAAATTTGAGGTCAGCGTACGCAAAAACTATACAAAGCCAATTTCGGCTTCAAAATCCTTCAAATTAAAAAATGTAATATGGCCACCAAGCACGCTACATACTCATTCGTCTCGATGGCCGCATCGCTGGCCATGTTTTGTTTAGTATCAACTTTTCTTGAACAAACTTTAATGTGCTTTAGTCCATAATAATATTGACCAAATTTTGGCCCGCTTTGTTCAGCGGTTCTAGAGAAGACGTCATTTTCGCAAAAATTATGTCATTCAAGATGGCCACCGAACCATATAGCAAATCAAGTTCCCTTGAGCAAACTTGGTTCAGCTATGCCCCTTGATTCTGTTTCATTAGTGTTGAATTAATTAATAAAGTGATTTCGGAGAAGATTTTTAAAGACGTTTCCTAAAATCGGCCAAAATCCAAGATGGCCGAAGACCAAATTGGCCGATCGGCTTCGTTTAAACAGCTTGGATCCCTATACCCTAAGGATGCTTCCTGTCAAATATAACTCAAATCGACCCAGTGGTTCTTGAGAAGAAGTTGTTTAAGCAAAAAGTTGTTGGACGGATGAACTGGCGACGTACAAATGACGGATTTTATAAACCTCGACTCTTTTTTCATAGTAAATATATGGACAAGTCATACTGCCAAAGTAGCACATCCGCGCTGAGATTTTGTCTACAATGTTGATCATGGCACGGACGACGGATTGTCCTCACGGCATAAGCTCGCTTGCCCATTCTGGCCAGGTGAGCTAATAATAATAATTACACAGATCCTCTCTTGAGTCTCTTCTTAAAACCACCAATAAGGCACACCCGTACCAATATATCTATTGTCTAAATGCATTTATATTTATGCACAGAAGCGAAAATCATATCATATCGCATGACAATGCGCTCTTGGCGCTTGTCCATGCCCTAAGCATGTGGTAAAGGAAGGTATATTGTCTGTGTGCAGTGGAAGATACTATTGCACACATAAGATGCTAGCTAATTCGTGATGTGTTTGGTGAAAAGGTCGCCATGGGCCTCTATGCAAGCATTGTTCGAAACCTTTTGATATATGCGATGGGTTTGCTGTACCGATGGCCGGTTGCGCACGTATAGATCAGGCCCCACTCAATATGAGTCCGGGTTTAAGAGTAGCTCCATTTTCGCGTCCGCATGCACAGCAACGTGGCTTACGTAAATACCATTCAGATTGCTGGACAGTCTGAACCTGCTATAGCCCAGGTTCAGACCTAAGGTCAATGTAGTTAATGGCAGATTATTTAAATATAACTGACCAAATCGATGTTGCTAATTATAAATGGCTGCTACTGCTGCTGCTACTGCTACTGCTACTGCTACTGCTACTGCTACTGCTACTGCTACTGCTACTGCTACTACCACTACCACTACCACTACCACCACTACTACTACTACTACTACTACTACTACTACTACTACTACTACCACTACTACTACTACTACTACTACTACTACTACTACTACCTACTACTACTACTACTACTACTACTACTACTACTACTACTACTACTACTACTACTACTACTACTACTAATACTACTACTACTACTACTACTACTACTACTACTACTACTACCACTACTACTACTACTACTACTACTACTACTACTACTACTACAACTACAACAACAACTGCTGCTACTACAACTACATTTTTTCTTTTTTATTTAAAATCCGACGCTGACGCAGTCGGACACACCTCACGGAGGAACGCCTTTAAAAAAGGATTGCAAACCCCCATAAAAAATCGGGTGAAATAGCAGGCTTTATTAATAGTACATGAATAACAATACAAACTTAACATATCAAAAGAGTGCAAGCTAACATACTCTATTACCATATACCACACCCATGGCATAACTACATAGAAAAAAACCTTAATAAAGAGCTGATAACATAATATAATTCAACAAAGCCATTACTATGTGCACACCGTGTAGTAGTAGGCCTAAATGGCGAGCATAGCTACCCAATAAGTGGTAAAGTGACTCATCAATAATTAGTAGTAAGTTACTGCTACTCATTGACGCCATTGAGCCGATTCATGACCGGCAGGCTAAGTAGATCATATGTAGTTTAATGTAGCACACCGTATAGTATTGGGCCCAAATGGCGAGTGCAGCTCGCCAACTAGTGGCGAGAACACTCGTCAATAAGTAACAAAAGGTCACTCATTGACGCCAATTGGCCGGTTCTTAAACACCGAGCTGGCGTAGTAGCCTTTATGTCGTAAAATGCACAAAGCAAAAGTATACAAACTATGACTACATAGATAGCGCTCTGGGTTCATATTTTTAATTTACTTCATTGTAAGTTTTTGTAAATTACCCTGGAACAAATACACCTACAGTAAACATTTACAACAGGATGTTAATTGTATATATGTAAGATGTCATACTCTGTTAACCTAATGAACTCGAAAGTCGGATCACCTCCAGAATATTGACGCGAGGCTCAATTGATATTTAAATATACCGATTCACAAGGTTAGGTTATTCGTCAAAATTATTATCTCCTAAGACATTAAAATTTCAAAATAAACTCAATTAAATAAAATAAAATACCATATATCAATATACAACAAGCAGCGAGTGTGCTAGCTTATACAAGTTCTGCTTCTGCTATTTTTAGATATCCATGTTGAATTGATACTAGCCCAGTTTTGCACCATATATCTTTAAATCTGCTTTCTTTTCCATGTTCCACTAGCCTATAAAATTCACAATGAATGCAGTTTATCAATAATGATCGAAATATAGCTTGTATGGCTCTTTGGTGGTTGTTTCCTGTTTTATCTCTGACCTCTGAACACCGATGTTTCCAAATGGCCTACACTCCCACAGATATCAGAGTTACTAACAATTCTTTCTCCTTGCTATTAATGATTCGTCCGATAGTTGAGCAATCTTTGAACATAATTGTTTCAGCCATTAATTTCACATATTTGATTCCAAATTTAGCAAGGAGCATATTGATATATACCCAAAACCCGGTAGCTATACAGCACTGTGTAAACAGATGGTCTTTTGTTTCCTCCTCGGTATTACATAGTAAACACCGGTCTGTACTTGTTATTTTGCACATATAAGTCAGATGGCCAATCATATAGCCCACTGCAACTAGGGTTGTACCATCTCCTATATAGGTCAAGAACGATGTCCCCTGGTTATAAAGCTTCCGGACCATGCCATTGTTCTTCACAATGGTGGAGAGTGGGGTGACCTCCAGGTCAATAACCGCTGGAGGTCTATATAGTGGCACCAACGTTAGCCAGTTACCACCAGGTTCAGCGCTATACCACATCACATTCTTTTCGAAGACTATCTGCAGCTGTTTCGCCAGGGTCAACACCACATCATCATGTGACATCGGTGGAGCATGCTTCACAGTTCGCTCTAAGACATGAAATCTGAGGTCAGCGTCTAAGGTGTTAACATCCTCAACCTTGTCTGGTGACTGATCCATCAGGGGGTGGATGATGAACTTCTTCGGGAAGGCATAGCAGAACACTATTGATTTCCCATCTCTCGCTCGACCCAGACTTCCTTCGAGACATCCTTTACTGAGCAGCTTTACACCATCTCCATCGACGGGTTGGGGGGAAAATGTCTTGGGGTCTGCTCCATATTGGAGGACGAACGACTTGCCATCGCTTTCCTTAACCTTGGCAGCATCAACGTCGTATACGTCCACGAGATCAGCCAGACCGTGTGAGTGAGCAAATATGGGCTCCATTGTATATCTATATAGGGGCTTTAAACGGAGTGTATAGCCATGCTGATTGTCCAATTTCTACTCCAAAACGGGGAGAATGTCATCAGACCATCTCTAGTTGGTAGACGAGAGTTCAGTATCACATAGAATGGATTCTCCTCAAGGTAGCTCAGCATTCCACGACGTACGTACACACCGATGTGTTACATTTGCCACCGGGACGTACCTACCACAGCTCACTGACCGCAGATGTGGAAAAAGGAGATAGAGGAGCTACATACCTTCTCCGGGATGGCAGATATAGCAGTACAGGAAATGCGTTGTCGACAAGAAGGCGAGCGACTGCAGTGGGTGAGCTGGTATGAACAGAATGCTAGAGAGGCAAGGAGACGAAGGGACTACAGTGTACTATCAGAGTGACAAGTTGAAGTTCCAGATGTCCCGGCTGTGAAAGCAAGTGGCCCCTGACATTATATTAGATGAGGGGTGTTTGAGGGAGGTATGTCTCCACACCAACAAGCTTTTATGGGTTCGCCAGGCTCTCCAATATGAATCCCACAATGACTCATCAGCAGATCCTACAGGTGATACGGAGCTAGCTCACGTTTAAGAACTAGGTATACCATGGCTAAATCGAAGTGGCGAAAGCAGCCTGATATATGTCCCGCCCTGGCAGCTGAGGGTCGTGGTACAGTACATGGCTGGTGACTCCAGCAGATTGACACCATCAGACAGAATCTCGTCCACAAGACAGAAAAGTACTGCAAAACATGCAAGCGATATGAAACATCCTACAACAGTCTAGCACACACAACCACAGCTGCGTGTGTGAGTGGCGCCAGTGCTGGGGTGGCAACCATTGCCACCCTTGCTACAGGGGTGGGTGCTATGATCGCTATCCCGGTGGGTGGCGTGAGCCTTGCCTCTACTGTCCTGTCCACCGGCTTGGCGGTTGGACAGTGTCAGATGACTAGGAAGCTGGAGAAGTATGCTAAGTAAGTCACACTATTACAGAGCAGCCTACGGGGCTATCGACGAGTCTGTCAGCAAAGCTCTCGAGGATGGGCAGGTCAGTGATGAAGAGTACCAGCATATATTGGAGCTCCAACCCATGTACCGCACAGAGAAACTCAAAGTGTGCCAGCAATACATGAAAGGATCCAGTGGACGGGTGGACATGGATGAGTTAAAAAACGAGATGCTGTGGCTGGGCCGCATCGAAGAACTCAATGGTGCCAAATAGTATGTTGCGTCCGCAGCTAGAAAAACAGCTTTAAGATGACTACTATAGATATAACAATCGACCAGAGCCAACCGTCCCTCCTGGGTACACTCTGGACCCGTTCGCGAGCTGGACTACGTGGTCTCCTGGATGACATACCGGACCTAACCCCGATCTCCATTATGGTGGACGGGCGGTCCCACATCAGCTTCTCCATCAATCCATGACCACTGACCAACCTTGCAATCACCATCAAGGATGCAAAGAAAGCTCATACCTGGATGGCAGGCCCGAATCTCTCGTTCTGGAACCAACAGCTGAACTTTGCTGTGTGGTGTGCCATGGTAGGATGCAGTGTTGGTGCGGGTTTGCTGCACTCCTATTCTGGTAGCCTCGAAACTGTGCCCATTGCCAGCTGTCTCAGATGCCATGCGACTACATGGTGAGACGAATCCTCCATGAGCTGGGTGCAAGCCTGCCTGATATGAATGATTTTGATCCACAGCCCATGAGAACCGCTAGCTACAGCCTCTCAGCAGCCAGTAGACTCCATCGAGAGTTCAACGGCCACTCAGACTATCGTTTCCATGGTGGAGACAACAGTGGTCTAGGCGTTATGTATGGCGACCCGAGACGAGACTACTCAGGCTTCCCCTATCAAACACCCCCGAAAAATCGGCCGTCGGAAGACAGCGACGTTCTCATTTGATCCAGACTCAGAGCCCGGAGCACTAATGCAGAATATGCATATCACCAGAATCAGGCATGACCATCCAGAGGCGAGGAACCCACACATAACCTCAGTGCTCACACCAGCAGGGATCGGTCGAATCAACCAGTATTTAGAAGCATTATGTTATTGTCTTCTGACAGCCCAGACCAAGCTGCGCCACTCCATAGATGGGTGAGTAGAAAAGAGGTGCAGGCCATGTTCCGCAGTCTCGTTGAGGACATGATCATTGTTGCGGACCCTAGCAGCCTCATTGCCAAGTTCCAGCAAGCCTTACAGAAGGCCCGTCGTAAGCTCGACTTCGCTATATCGCCACACCTACAACTTATTCCGAGCAATATGATCGTGAATGTCGAGGTTCTGAAGATTAGAGGCTACAATAACATGCTAGTCAAGGGGAGTTCCCCAGGTGTGCACTTTGGGTTTAATTCTGGCATCAACTCGGCCACGCATGTCATCCCGACGATCATGACACCTAGGTCCCTGTGGTCTCCTACGAGGGCCAGTGCTCCCGTCGTTCCAACTGTCGTTCCGGCCGCTGGAGCAGCAGGAGTGCTGGATGACAAATGGCAACCCATGCTGACAGCCACCCCACCCCGCCTGCCAGTGTTAGCAGGACGATAGCCCTACGAGTGGTGTCAGGTCTGCCTATTGCTGAGCTCGTCACCAGTCTTCTCCGCTGCTAGTAGATCCTGTTTGTAGAGCAATAGATCATCCTGACTCTCCTGTGTGGGAGACATGGCAAATGAGATTGCCTGCACTAGCTTGGCCTGCCCGACAGCCCCCAAGCACGCTGTCAGCATACACACCCAAGGAAAGTATAGTTCGGTGGTACAGCCCTTTTCCAGCTTGCGGTAGCACAGAGCCGTATTCAACTCAGAGTCGGGGGATGCCATGGATGCATGGAACTGCTGGAACATGTCCGACAGATACTCTTGATCCTTGTAGAATCCCTTAGAATGGAGAAGCTGCTCTACGATACTGCCACCGATAATGAGGTATTCAATCAAGCGGATATCCTAAGTAGAGTTTCACAGCTGTCAAATCCTCTGCTACCTCAGCGCTAGAGAGCTTGGCGAGCTCATCTGGTGGCTCTTTCCTATAGTCCTTCAATTCGGTGTGGAAGACATCATAGTACCTAGTACATAGTACTAGTAGGTCCATGGTTTAAGCCGCTGTGTATAGTGCTATGGATATTCCCAAGTATCAATCTAAGCAGCTGACAGATGCAGACTAGTTAGAGCTGCTTAGTGCTCTCGAGGTATAATGTACACGTTAAAATGCATTGTATACTCAGGGCTTAAACGATGACGTCAATGGTACAGATTGTAAAGCAACTCCCGGAGAGCTAGGCGACTCTCCAGAAGGTGGAGAAGCTGCTCAAAAGCATGACCCAGAAACTATGACACAGGCTAAGCCCCTGTCCATTCATGTCGCCAGTAACGTGGCCAGGATAAAGATGACGGGTCGTAATGAGTGTATTCCTTCTGCTGGATCTGCTGTCCTCACTACAGTGGCGAGGACGGTTGTTGACCACTGTCTAGGAATAACACATCCCATCCCAAAGATCGCCATCAGTGGCGTCTTCTCTACTTTTGCCACCAAGATCATGGACGAACACATCCCTAAAATGGAAGCCGCGTTACCAAGGCTAACGACGAGTGCTATGGCTGAGATCATCGTGGCCTATGTCTAGCTTTAAGATGCTATATATAATGGAAGCTTGGCAGGTCCATGACACAACAGTAGCCTATGAGGCATGGCGGGCTATGTCAGAGTCGGTAGGGCATAGTCGACCACATAGACTGATGATTTCCAATTCCCAGTAATGGTGGTTAACCTACAAGGCATGCCCCTGCATGGAGGGCAGTATCCAGAGCACTGCTACCTATTTCCTTGGCCCATCACATGTCTTCCTATGCCAACCTATTCCGGTGGTTCCCGCTGGATATGACTAGGTTTAAGACATATGTACACCCCAATAATGTCTCTGTCACTCACAGACCTGGAGAGCAAAAAGCTAGCTGATCTCGCTCACTTGGCCGATGCACGCCTCGGTTCAGATCAGACGGTTGCCCTCATCTCCTTCCTTGTCTTCGATGAGAAGTGAGAACCTTGAGAGATCCGAGGTACCATCCCAGTCAGAGATCTCATCAGAAACACTGACAAAGTAGGCCACACAGACATCAACATGGCCAAGACTATATACAATGGGGATGGGCATCAAAGACAGGGCAGTAATGCTCGGTATGCTTGGAGTCGATGAGGCTGATGCCATCAAGGTTATAGCCGAGTCCTATGCACACGACCTGGTTAGGTATCTCCTGAAACCACGGATCTCATTCCAACAAGATGGGGAGAGTCTCAAGGTAGGCACCATCGGTCTGAGCCATATCACGGTGGATCGCCAAGCGAATGCAACAGCAAAGCTCCAACTACATGAGGTGAAGAAGTCGGGGATTCTTTGACCTGTCATTTAAGATCACATAATAAACATGGCTGCTCGAGCTTGCAGCATACGGATACTCGAGGTGCTAGATACTGCAAACACCGACACAGGCCCTCTGCATTACCTTCTCAGCTGTTGTTGGGATTGCATGCCTGCCACCTCTATCGCATCCTTCATATCCGCCAGCAGTACACACAGCAGGAAAAGGAACTGGTACAGGAAGTACTGCCATTTAATTTCCAAGATATAGACGAGGCTATGGCTGAAGAGCTGCTGACCATCCTTCATGTGCACGTGCAAGATGTCAGTGCCATACAGCAGTAGACCAGATGATGCTGGTCAGGTGGTGCTGATCATTGCCCCATCAGGACACGAGAAAAACATCTTGCTGCGGGCCCTGCTTGCTGAACATCTTCAGTCTCAATATATCCTCCTGGTTTCCGACTCTGCTTCTGAGGCAGTCAACAATAAGGATCAGTGGTACAATGGTCCAATCACCAAGATGCACAACCTGCAAGCACTGATGGAGAAGCTGCTCGTGGCTCGACTAACTGAACCCCGTGTTCTAGTTATCGATGACCCCGCGATGGACCAGAAGACAGTCACATACCTCAGCAACATCACCAGATGCATTCGGCACACCAAGATAACTGTCTTCATCCTTTTTCACAAGTACACCCGTGAGATATCTCCGGATATCTGGCACAATGCGAAGCTCCTGTACATTAGCTCAAAGAGTGGTCGTGCTTGAGACCATATACGACAGCCTGACCCTCAAGGAGACCAAGCAAGACTTCATCGCAGGCATGTGGAAGGTCGCAGATCTTCATCTTCAGCAACAAGGAGACAGGGGAGCTCGCACACTTCAAGCCCTCACTGGAGAAGGCGCAGAACTTCAGCTACAAGTTGAATTCCACCAGGAAGCTCACATGTCAGTCGGGTCGACATGCCTGATGTGTCAGCTGGGATGTTATTTTCAGATTTGAGGAACTTCGTCCACGGTCTCCGCTACTTGCAGAACTTCATCCACGGATTCTGCTGCTTCATATGTAGACTCTGCTTGCCCCAGAGGGTTTGGGTAGGTGTTTCTGAAACTCTATCTACTGAGGATCAGATGCCTCGACTCTATTCATTTGAAACTTCTCATGGAAGACCCACTTCAGCCATGTCCTTTAGCATTTGCCTTGAGGCTCGTGGATAACGTTGATGTCACGAAGTAGTCGTCGGACCCTTTCAATCAGCAGCTGTACTGGTTTCTTCTTGGAGGGTTGCACTGGTTTCTACCCTCCAAAGACGATCTGCTGGAGAACTTTACCAAACATCGCCGTTTAAAACCTGTATATACAGACGTTTAAATATGCAGCATTAGGTAAAGTGCTTTCTCCCTTTATACCGACTCTGATCATGGAGCAGACGATTCAGGTCCTTAATCCAGATATAGTGGTGCTTGCCACCCTTCTCGATAAGCAGCAGATTTGTCCTTGGAATGACGGGATCAGCCTCACTCAGATGCAGTGGGTAGACACATTTGTCATGCCTGAATACATTAATGGCCAGGCCATTCTGCCGCTCAAAACGCTTAAGCTGGTGGAGAGGGGTTGGAGTCTACACCACTGAAGTCAAGGGTGTCCCAGTGCCCTAAATACTTCGATGTCCACTAGGGATTACTGCCTGCAAGATAAGCAGCAGCCAAGAGAGACCAGCGAAGAGGGTGGTCATCATTGTTCTGGACATTAACCGTGACACGTTTTCGCTTAATCGAAGCGGGGAGATCGATGTAGGACCACCACGTAGTGGTTGATATCTGGCGATGTTGAGGTACAATGCATCAACCTGGTCGATTGCCCAGCCAGACCCCATTGCGGGCGTAGTTCTCAAGGCCTTGCAGCACCTTGGCTTTGACCTCATTCACAGCCTCGCTAATATCGCTTGCATTCAAGATGGCAAGCTGCTTAGACCAGAACAGGGGATCTGTGGTGACACCTGTCCCGTCATTCTTCTTCTTGTGGAGGGTGATTTTGAGAGCATGGCAGAACTTCACCCCCTTCAGGTCGAGGATCTTTTCCACAAACTTCCTCTCGATCTTGTCCAGGTTTTATCCAGGAAAGCTGTTGGATCTTTTCCCCATGTCCAGGAGGTTTCCATCCCCACAGATAGTTCTGGATTGCATGTGGGACCGTCACAAATCGTGGAGGTATGTCCCTCATTTCCTGCATAAAGCATCAAGAAAACTGCCGATATCCTCATCTGTGAACTTGGGTGGGGGTTCTAGCTCCGGGCGGGGCGGGGGTGGGGGCCTTCTCGGAAGTGGTTGTTAGCTTCCTGCATGGGGCTGGGGTTGGCCTCTCGGGAATGGTTGGTAGCTTCCTGCGTGTGGCTGGGGTTGGCTTCTCGGGAAGCAGAGCTGCCAGGTTCTCAGCATAAGTGGTGCTGCAACGATCTGGCCAAATTTTGAAGTACTTGACCAATGCCCATAGCAGATAGTTTACCTATACAGTTGCGTTTCTCTAATAGGAGAATTTTGATGGTATCACATGCTGATGGGCCAGCCTGGGGGAGGGGGGGGGGGGGCGGACAGACAGACCACTGCCAGACAGACCATTGGCAGACTGTTCGCAAAACAAGTTGTTCAGCGTGCTCTACTATCTGGCAATACTGTTTACATTTACTAATAATACATAGTGAGATTTGAACCGGCGATTTTAAAGTGTAATTCGACATATAAAAGAATAATGCATTAGCCATCTCGGCCATGCATGCATTATTTAAAACATATAAAATGACCGAGATTTAGCTGATAACCTGTCATGCGTTATCTATGATATGAATTAAAATCCTATTAGGAAAGCATCTGTACACATACCGGCTGTAATATCCTTGTCTAGGTCTATATCTTTTGTAACAGTATTGTCGTTTGTAGGTGTTTTATGGCGACAGTATTGATTTAGTGTGTATAATTTGTTATGTGATTGGGAGTAATATTTCACGGTTTACATTTACTAATAATACATAGCGAGATTTGAACCGGCGATTTTTAAGCATAATTCGACACATAACGAGTAACGGATTAGCCATCTCGGCCATGCATGCATTATTTACGTCACAGAGTAGAGGGGATACATGACGACGGATTGCGATCAGTAACGCCAGTAAGCAGACGTGTTTATGGACTGTTGTCAATAATTTCACAATGTAGTTATCAGAGCGTTATCAGTCCGATTGATCTGTTTGCTATAAGATAAATGTCATTATTTGACTTCATAATGGCGCCGAAACATAAAGAAAAAACCCATGGTTAAAATCTCTCAAAAGACCTCAGCTATATGGTACAAGTTCGAAAAAAAGGTACGCACTAGTGTAGGGGCACAATGACAGAAAAAAAATAGGTAGGAGCAACGGGAAGCACATAAAAAATCCCGCAGAGAAGGGAGAAGAGAGAGATATAGAGAGGCTGGCCGGCCGGCGATAATGTAGGGTTCTCCCGAACAATGGGGTACGGGAGTTTTATAGTTTTTTAGTGTCCTAGTTATTAGCCGCAAACCTACTCATAACTGGCATATTACATCTAACAGATAACAACAGCGAGGTAGTGTTTTAAGCGTTAGCTATTTTGTGTGCTTAGGCGCATCGCATATTTTCTGGGGACACAGTCCCGAGTTGGAATGTGTGGAATGTATGTGCATAATTACTGTTCTGACAGCCCATCTACCCTCCTGGAGCCGCGGATCCAGGATCGGCGGCTCCCACCACGTTCTGTTCTGAAACACATATTATTTAACTATTGCACCTGCTGCTGCTGCCGCTAATTAAAGTAACATGAACTCAATTGAGGCATATTTGACTGTATTTACATTTTTGGAATAATACCTTATTGTGCCTGAGCACACGACCACCACACACCCCACCCAACACGCGCACGCAGGTCCGCATCGCAGACATTACTTGTTCATCTCTTTATCCGCATGCACACACATCATCAGCATCATCATCATCATCATCACCATCATCACCACCCGAATGCAAACTCCTCCTCCTCCTCCTCCTCCTCCTCATCATCATCATCATCATCATCACCAGCCGCATGCAAACTCACATCATCATCATCGTCATCATCATCATCATCATCATCATCATCATCATCATCATCCTCACCATCATCACCACCCGAATGCAAACTCCTCCTCCTCCTCCTCCTCCTCCTCCTCATCATCATCATCATCATCATCATCACCAGCCGCATGCAAACTCACATCATCATCATCATCATCATCATCATCATCCTCACCATCATCACCACCCGAATGCAAACGCCTCCTCCTCCCACCCCCCCTCCTCGTCCTCCTCTTCCCCCTCCTCCTCCTCCTCCTCCTCCTCATCATCATCATCATCATCACCAGCCGCATGCAAACTCACGTCATCATCATCATCATCATCATCATCATCACCACCGTCGCCCGCATGCAAGATCATCATCATCCTTATCATCATCATCATCATCATCATCATCATCATCATTCAAATGAGAATCATAATCATCATCATCATCATCATCATCATCATCATCATATGCTTTAAGCAATTGGATCCGGTGTGGCACCATCTGCGGAGAGAAATCCTGTGAATTCAGGCGTCAAAGGGTTCAGTGTTATCTTGCATTTAACTAATTTACATCATCTATAACGTCTTCTCAATCTCCGTGTATGTTTGTTTTGTAATATTATGAGTTTTTGCTTTAGAAGACATTGCGAAAATGACTGAATAAGAAGCGAGTTTGAGCTGAGGTCGTGTAAACAAAACACAGTTTGCCAGTCGGCAAGCAAAGTCTTTCTCACTCGATCTCCGCTCAAGTCAGTTTTAAGCTGCGATGAGCTGATCCCCGCTCACATCGCAACTCATTAATTCCCTGAGCCATAGGTGTGGAACAGGCAATGAGTCTTACAGAACGACCTGAACAAGTAAGCTAAATGGGTCTGTCTTACTGCTACTGCGCCAAATCTATCTGGCCTCTTATGCAGCGCGTTCGCCAACGTTTATCTAAGTATGTATACCAGGGACGTAAATTGGAGTATGGGCCGATGTGGGTGGGTCGAAATATCAGACAATAGCTCAAATCCACCCATCCGTCCCCCACCCCATCCCGCCACCCCTCCACACACACACTTGACCCCCAGCCTATCCCGCAGTCTACCGCACTGGTTTACTGGAAACTTATTGCGTGTTAATGGACTTCCCATGAAACGGTCTCAAGGGGGTTATGAACTTTAGGATAATACATGTATATGCGTTGTGAATTTTGATGTAGTGTGTATTGATAAATGATTTACTCTACTCTACGTGGCTTTTGAACATAATTATTTTACTTCTACATTTTCGGGTTTTTAGAGGTGGCGTGCGTGCGTGCGTGTGTGCGTGTGTAGTGGGTTTGGAAAATATAAGTGGCGCACACCGGGTCCGCGCCTCCACCCTTGAATCCGTCACTGTATATACGCTTGACCACATTGGTCCATATGTTCCTATGTGCTATGCTGTCCGCCCCCACCCCACCCACCCCTCCCCTTAGCAAGTCTATTGTTTATTTATTATGCTCTGTACCGTAGGGCATGATCGCTGTCCCACGTGAAAGGTGGTCTTGTTTGACCATGACTATTGTATGAAATGAAATTGTAAAATTGTAATTTATCATCTGTTATCCATTTTGTGTCGTATCTGTAGCAGACAAACAGTTACATAATAGATTAATATTCTTGTCACTTTAAAAACATCGTTTATTACAGAAACACTATTTGTGTTGCGACGGTAGAAAGAATTAGTGCACCCATTCCCACCACCCCCGCCCCACCCAGCCATTCAAACCCCTAAAGGATGATAATTTACCGTTCTTTAGGGTGGACACAATATGCCAGCCTCTAAGGTGACCACATTCTTGAATTTACTAAGTTCACTATTTTCAAACTTTCCCTAACGCGATCACAGGATGATGATGTATTCGAGTACAATTGGCAGTGTGAAATGTGCCAACAGATGGGAGCTCTACGACAAAACTTCATCCATATGGTAAAATTGATCTAAGTTTAGAATGGCCTGGAATAATGTCAAACCGAACAAGCGAAACAACATAAATGGAGATATTCTTGGAAAAAGTGCATAATGTTAGGCTAATTGATTTATTCTCGGTTCTTCTCCATTGTGATTGTCCTAGAAAAGGACCTTCATTGAAAGCAGTATGTTACAAAACACTGCTCAAATTCCTCTATTGTATAAGAAATTATAGTTTTTCCTCGCTTTCGTTTCCATTCTGATCAATGATACGTTTATAACCAGATGGATCATAAATATGTTAATGTGGATTGTGTGAAGATAGATGCGTTGATATGTCAATATGGTTAAGGTGGTGTGCCTAGCAAACTCGCACTCGCTTGCGCAGGCACGCATATATATATATATATATATATATATATATATATATATATATATATATATATATATATATATATATATATATATATATATATATTCACAGATGTGTATCACGCGATAAAGTACACATTACCTGCTTATTATTGTCTTTATGCACAAAGGATATGAATTTTTAAAGTGTAATATTCATTCTTCATACGTGTCATATAATAAGTACGCTATGTGATAAGTAGATAACAAGATATGCCTCTAGAGGCGCGTACTATAGCTTTCCAGCGCTGTATTGATTCAGTTCCTGGTTGATGGGCGTCTCTCGCATGTGCGTGTCGCAAAGCGTGATTGCCATTTATCGTGCCCACATGCTTTCTTCCATAGAGCTATGATAGAGACCATGTATATCCTGATATAATTAAATCTAATAATTCATATTTCTACCATCATATGTAAGTTGATTACTGAGCATTACAATGCTCTGCTTGGTCGCTCTTTATTTAATTAAAATGATAGTCATCTGAAATTTCGTATTTTATTGACCTAATAGCATAGAGATTTCGCATCATTATTTTTCAGATCACTTAATTATACCAGACTAATTAGTTTATCAACGCGAGAGCGTATGGTGTCATATTTGCTCAAATACACCATATTCCTATTATGCAGCTACCATGTTTAAGATCTTGAACTAAGGGTAATGCATCCCCTACTTCCAGCTAAATTAGTTTCAAAATAATGCATTTTATGTTTATATGTGCGTCTACACAACGATGCCAAGCTAAATTGATTAAGATTAGAGTCCTGAGTTTGAGCGATATAGCGTGACTTCGGAGGCCACACACAGCGTTCCTACGCACACACAGTTATGTATCATCTTTCTGAAACAACTGAATGCCTTACCTGGATGGGCCATGTTTGACTAAACTTGGCATATCCCTGTTGGCACAGCTTGAGGTTATCCTTTTTCGTTTATAATTGTTTTACATAAGGCGTCACTACGTTAATAGACCCGGAACCTTTAAATACATAGGATTAACGCGTCCGTCATAAAATATAGACGATGCATCCACTATTCAGAGTGCAAATCTCGCAGGCCAAACAGAAATTAGATTGGATTTAGTCTCCGGGAAACTGGTCGTAAGAACGCATCTATTGCCAGAGAGGACAGGACATTGGAATCTCCCGAGTGGCACCGTTGGCTTCCCGGTTTGATCACGACCGAGAAATAAAGGATACGTGTATGTCACGCTAACCTGGGAACAGCAAAACACAGCAGCACCAAAACAAAAATGACAAGATAGTTTCGTTGTCATAGGACAGCCCGCTATCGATCATCAATCCTTGTAATCTGATCTCCTGATGATCAGAATCCACATCAGAAGGGAAGATACCAGTTTATCCATCAATCACATGATATCATATCAACTACCTGACGTGTATGCTGACGTCATAATCAAATACGTCATGAATGGTGTAACTAGGTTCGTCACGAACGTTTAATTGATGCCGGACTAACCGTTGTTTGGACGAATTGTATGTTTTTGTTATTTAATAAACATGCTGTTGAATATTTTGAAACTAATTTAATAGGGCGCTGTTGTTGTCATAGGCAGCAACAGCGCCCAGTCAAATTAGTTTCAACATATTCAACAGCTTACCTGCATAGTTGCCTGAAATCTGACATTCAGAGAGTGCAGGGATAGATCTATCCCAACGTGGTAAAAGCGTGGGTGGAGCTTAGCTAGTGATAGGCAGGGCATAGCTAAAACTGGATTCCTCCATTCAGCGACGGTCAGTGACCGTACTGTAGAGAGAACGGAGATAATGAGAATGTGACCAGCTGCAAGTTGGAGAAGATTGACAGAGAGGAAGTTGGAGAATCATGCCATTAACAGAGGCATAAATAGTAATAAAACGGGCATCAACGCTAGGACTAAATGTATACAGTGTGTAGTGTTTGTGAAGTAGTTAGAGATGGCAGATTCTTAAATGGTAGAAGATTCTCGAAAGAAAATACAGAGAAGCCGCAATGTCAGAGTATCCATAAAGTGGTAGAAATTGAACTGTATAGGGATGTGTATCTATGAACATTAACTAGTAGATATGTCAGTGGTATCGGTAACTGTAACATGACAGAAAAAACAGAGCTCCATAGGAAGACCGTCAGTTAGTAAGCTAGAGTGCCGTTTTAGCGTTTAAGCCCATGCATACTGTCATAAAGGCTGCAGCCAGATAAGACATCCACATAATATTAGGTCATGTGCTACCTGAAAACGCAGCAGACTCAAGAGATACAGTGCCCACAGTGTCAATAGCCTACTTCTATGAAACAAAATGTTAAATAACCTAACGCCGCAGGCTAAATAGCATGTATAGATTGTGTCTAGTCATTAACATATCATTCTTGCATGTCGTTGTCTAGCTGTACTGTGTCCATTTATATATCCGCAGCTAATGACTTAACCTCGATCGGGATATATATGATACAGGAAAATTTAAAACTATATTTAGTTGTTCTTTAATCAGACAGTCGGAAAAGTAGTAATGGATACGTAGTAGTCGAAGCCCGAGTTAACAGACTATAAATCTCTATGGTGCCCAAGGCCTGGAAAAAACAAAAATCGACAAGTGGAAGCTGTGGGTAACTTTTGTGCTGAGCGCACATTAGTCAGAATATTTCACGTAATGATTGGAGGCCCTGGTCCATCAAGCATAGCATCTTGTTGTGCATTGGCCGGACATGCTCATGCACGTGGCAGCATCACCATGTGCGCGAACATCACATGTGTACTTTTATATAGAAATGGGCCTGTCCAGTTTTAGCTATGCCCCGCCCATCTCTATCTAAGCTCCACCCACACGTACCACGCTCGTGTTGGGATCGATCGATCTCTAAACTCCCTGGCAATCAATTTCCAGAAAACTATGCAGGTAAGCTGCTGACTATTTTGAAACTAATTCGACTGGGTGTTGTTGCTGCGTATGGCAAAAACATATAACTCATACAACGTGTCGGACTATTAAGCGTTAAAGACGGACTATTTGGAATCATTCATGACATCATGATTATGACGTCAGCATACACGTCGCTTAGTTGATTATGACGCCACATGATGGATGGATAAACTTGGAAAGGTCAATTGGTCAGAGACCCACTAGGCAGACATCGCTAAAACTCAATCGCAGCCACAACATTACTAGTAGATCCGTAAGAGTTCCTTCTACACCAGGCAGTTACTCAGTTAGACATCACCTTTCGTACTAGTATTAATACAGATAGCTGTCGACATTCTTAGGTAGTTCTCTGTTGCTTTTCACAATATTGTCTGCTCAATACTTCCCGGTAATGGACATCATATTTACAGTTGTCTTCAACACGAATTTGTACCTTATTACCACCCGATAAATTTGTTTTAAATGTCGAATGAATCAAGTGGGTGGTTGCTTGATCCAGACACCGAATGTAGCGTGCAGGTGATAATGCGTACTAGAGCACGAGTGAGGCAGTGTGAGAGAAGATGCACCAGAAGTGGTTGAGAAATAATATACGTTACGAAGATCCGAATGCGAGTCGCAAATTCTTGAATAAACATTTAACAAATAGCGCTTGCACTGTTAAGGAAATATGAGAGCCATTTTCAGTTAGTGCTAGGAACGTATACATTATCTAGCGTCACCTTCACCGCATGGTATGTGAAGATAAGAGGAACTTCTACAACCGCAAGGAAGTGTAGTCGTTATATGCATCAAAAAGCAGTTAATGATCATCGTCTCCGTAAATTATTCGGTGGTGCGGCTGGTGACAAAAACAACTGTGACAAGCATTTGGCCAACTAAGACTTGTTACGGACAGTGTGTGTCCTATGTGCGTCTTTATACCATACATCTACTATTATAGGTGTACGCGATGTGCGCTTCGTCGACGTACGCGTTGACGCAAATACAACGTGTAGTCCGACGCACAACATACCCTGGCCACATGATACGCGTTGGCATCTATGTGAGAAGCATTCATCAAAATAATGCATTGTGATTTTAAGTAGGTGTATTCATATATTTGGCCATTCTTTCTCGCGGAACCATGGATGTAGCAAGAGCACGTATACTCCTCGATACTCCAGCTGATGAAAAAGACCTGGACGAAACTATGGCAATGGCACCGGCCATCTTCCTAGCTGATAATCCAAATTCAAGACGATTCTGGGTCCACCCACTACTAAGTGAGAGAAAGGCGCATGGTGCATTCACGGATCTAGTGTCCGATCTGAAGAGACACGATGACCGATTCAGTGCTTATTTCAGAATGACAAAAGAGCAGTATAATTTTGTATTAGATACCATTCGCCCGGCCATTGCAAAACACAATATCGGATACAGGGAAACCATATCTGCAGGAGAAAGGCTCGCAATCTGTTTGATCTATTTTACATTCTGAAACAATACCGCTCATATCTCTGGGCTCATACGCCTTTGTTTTTCTTAATTATCAAACAATGTTGTCTCAAGCATTTCTGTACAATCAAGCATTGTTTTTGTATTTGAGTTGTATTAATCCTTGTGTATTAACCCTGTACATATTCTACTTGTCACCTGGTAAAGCACAGTTATGTGCGAAAGCTGGTTAAAATAAACTAAGTTAGTTATAAAAGGTCCTACCTTTGAATCGTGCTTTTCTAATCTGTTTGGGGCAATTTTATGCTTGGCTAGCTAGGCGGAGGTTGGCAAAGTGTATGCTTGGCTAGCTAGGCGGAGGTTGACAAAGTGTATGCTTGGCTAGCTAGGCGGAGGTTGACAAAGGCGTACATCGCATTTAATTTAAACACTAGTAACACAATAGAAGCCTTACTTAGATTAATATCGGATCGATATTTTAGCTATGCCCCGCCCATCACTAGCTAAGCTTCACCCACACCTCGCCGTAGAAGCAAACAATTTGTACAACAACGTATAGACCGTCTTCAAATATGTGTTCGTGACGCACTTATCGACAGCATTCATGACGTCATTCATCATGATGCCATTCTACACACCACGCAGTTCATTATGACGGCATCTGATGGGTGGGTACCCTGGAATTCTGGCCAATATACAGAATAACAAGATTAATCATATGAAGATTATCATTATAGGAAAGCTGCAATCACCTATATACTACAGCTAGGCATATACTGTTGATATACGCATGCGGTAGGGTGCGCGTTGCGTAAAAATGGGATAAGTTTCATAAGCACATGTATAATGCAACTCACACAATCTGGTGTAAACATGACTACATCATTTCGAAGTGTTGACGCAAACCCAAACCACAATACAAAACGCATACAAAAACTCGCATCGTGTAAACCTCGCCTTGAGACTAGTTGTGTGTGCGCGTACGCAAATGCGCTAATGGCCACCGCCCTTTAGACTGGCAGATTGTGAACCCTTTTCTTCTGAGTCTAAGATGCAGTCAGTAATAAAAATGCAAGTTGGTGGTGGACGACCCCATCACCAGCGCGACCAACCGAGCGGCGACGAAACAGGCACATTGCGGACGTCAACTAGACAAGACACGGACTGTAAGCAGACGATCCTGAGCGTAATAAACGTGAAACTGAAACTGAAACGGATCTAGTCACTAGATCTACTGTGTCTAGCACGGAAATCTAAGTGTGAGAGCGATAGTTGTAATGACACTACCAACGGTCGCAAAACGCCGAGTAACAAAATAGCTTGAATGAAGACATTCAATAGTAGCGTATTGCATGCGGAAATAAGTCTAACGCTAGTTCGGATAAGTGAGGCATACTAGCTTCCGCATCCTCCCGAACGTGTATATCTACTTACATGATGTAAAGCAACAATAGGGGCAGGATTGCTAATAGCCACAATTCAAGGCCGCGAACTTCATCAACAATGATGACAGAGTTAAATGTGCTGGATCTGGACGATCTTAGTTCCGCGGGGTGATCTGTGGCCGCCCTTGCCCATGACTATATACCAATATATGGATTAGATTAATGTAATTCAAATATTTATATTTCAGAGAATAAACCATGTAATATCACTATGCATCGAAGCACTTTCATAGATTGAATCATGGCATTTTCCGTTCAACGGATAATGTTAAACACAAATGTTCTTTGTACCGTTTGAGGGCATGATGCAAATTTTAAAATTGCATATGCCACTTAAGGCATAGTCTAGTTAAACAGGGATACGCAATGTACTTGCTTTAATTAGTTGAGCTGTACCAGGTTAGGTAAATGGATTACGACGCATATTTAATATGTGTACTTTTATCATCTTTAGATTAATGTGAAAACCGTAATTTTTCAATCGCTTACAGGCAGAGATAATATCCCGGTGTAGCCCTATATAACTAGTGCTTCTGGTGAACATACACCAATAACAATACATTTTACATCGGATTGTATCGCCTGTATGGGGTCTTAAGGCGCCGATCCTGTTTAAAGCCAAATATATCCAGCAATAACTGTCAGTCAATTTATTTTCCTGATACTTAGTACGACGATTAAAAATTGTAAAAGAAATCGTATCTACAGTCTTGCGGAGGAGAATGAATTGTAGGTTAACCCCTCTTGTGTCAACTTAACCCTTTAATGGTCAAACTGACCAAAGCACAACTTTGCAGTGGTCTTCAGACATGGCTATTTGAAAGGGCTAGAGAAGAGTATTTTTAAATATTCACCACTAATCCTCTTCTCTCGGCCTGCAGATAGACACTGACCACGGAAATCTGCAATTGTCTTTAATATTACCCCTTTAATGGTCAAGCCGGCCAAAAAAAATTCAGTGTTGAAGTTACAAAAAAACCCGTGTTTTTTAAAATTAAAATATCTTGAAAAATATTGACCATCAAAATGTTTAATTGGTATATCAAGTAGTATTTTGAGCGATTTGAGGCGCTGTTGACACAATAGTTGGTAATGGCTTTGAAACCCGAAGTCCATATATCTCGTTTTCAAGCTAAGCAAAGCGATATTTACGATGGATATTAAATCTTATGCCACTAACAGCACCAGCTCACATTCAAATTAGGGTCAGAATATTTTACAAAACAGTTGGTACGGTGTGAAATGAACTTTATAAATTACTATTTTGTATTCAATGTGTCACGGGTAGTGAGATGTTGCGATGATATGAGTAAGGCCCCTTTAACTGATAGCCAATGCAGCTATATAGGACGCAATGTGCATCTAATGCCATAAGCGAGCAATAGTCATGTCCCAGGAATAATGTTGTTTACGGGATCGGGAACTGATTGCTTACATTGTTGGTGAACATTCATGTCATGACCATGATACTAATGATAGGTCAGTCCGGCCTAGGTTAGACATTCTGCAGTGGCACTGCGGCTTCTTTACAGCTTATCGGCAACACATTATTTGTTTTCACATATAGCGAGTTTGGGCCAAAACTCGCGTACACGCTCTAGGGTAGATCAGCATGTGATCAATTACCCCTGGGTAAATGGCCACGTGCTTAATTTACAGTGAGTTCAATACATACACGTTACCTGCTCGACTTACCCGTGTTGCTAGGTGGGTAGCCTCGGGTACATACTCAAGTAGGTACTCCAGCCATTTAGGCGATACTCTAGTAATTGGAACAACTAACCTACTCAGGGCGTACACTCGGCCATAGTGATTCGTCAATGGTGTACAAGTGTGTAGAGAGTGATTACGAGATACCGGTGGTGGTGAGGATGAGTTCACTTATTTATCGACCTCATGCGTGTTGAGTATGGCATACAACATCCATCGTTTGGGACGTAACAACAGCGTCCAGAAAAATGTGTTTCAAAATATTTGGCAGCCTACCTGTGTAGTTACCTTGAAAATGAGAATGCATTGGCAAAGGTATTAAGCCTACAATATATTCAATCTTCCGTGCAAAGTGGGTGGAACTTAGAGAGAAATGTGCATGACACGTCTAGAAATATACCTCTTCATTAAACACTACATGCACATGCACGGATATATATATAGTGTCAGCATATAAGAGTGTGTTTCCCCATCAGCCGGGAGGTGTTGAGAATGCCTTGTATTCGCACAGCCGTATATTCATGATCGTATTGGCTGAACAATTTGACAGATTTCTAGCCCGCTTGAACCACAGATGAATTCCGTATGTGGATTCGTGTATATATCAAAACTCAACATGCTTACCATACTTCTTAGAGCTATAGACGTCACAATCTATTGCATAAAGTGCGTGGTGTCTTCATACTATTTCCCCAAATGTTAATTTTACTAGATGATAAATGTTGGAGATGACGTGTGAAATGCCTTATTTATTATTTTTCGTGGATATTGGCGCTTACAGGGATTTTGGAAATGGTTCCAGGCCCATTTACGTTCTTTTAACGACTGAAAGCCAACGGGTAGTATGGGCCTAATTAGAGACAGTGCCCCTTAAGATAAGTTTTTGTCACCGGAAACGCCTTGTCACAAATCTCTCTCACTCTCCCCCGTCAATCTCGCTCTCATGTCTGCATATGAATATTTTCACCAACCCTTAGTACTTACGTTATTAGAATGTTACCGAATAACGGTCAATGTTTAATTTCATTCTACCGTGTTTGCCTTGGAAGATGTTTTGCTAATCGTTATTGTTTTGTCCCATTGTAAAACTTTAACCTACCAAGCACTATTCAAACACGATTCAACAAGCCTTAACATTTAGCAGCAACAGCACAAGTAGTTTCCATTCTGCCAATGTCTGACGTCATAATACAAATACCCCTCTTGTTTGGTGATATCATAATCATATGACATGACGTAGGTCCCCGTCAGGTAAACGGCATTGGTCTTTTTTATTTACGCTTTAATAAATGGGCTATTGAATACTTCAAAACTAATGTGATTGTGAGCTGTTGCTGCCATAAACAGCAACACCACCCGTCGAATTATCTTCGAACTATTAAACAACATTCCTATGTAGCCTAGTTACTTTGAAATTTGGAAATGCATGTTTCAAATCGATTCTAACACGCGTACAAAGTGTGCTGGGCAGGGCTAAATATGGAGGAACCCCATCTTAGCTAAGCCCCGCTCATATCTAGCTAAGCTCCACCTACACTCCCTCGCTATCAATTTCCAGAAAACTATATTGGTACGCTGTTGAATATTTTGAAACTAGTTTGTCTGGGTGCTGTTGCTGCCTAGGCAACAGCGCCCCGTCGAATTAGTTTCAAACTAGTCAACAGCGTGTTTATTAAATAGTAAAGGCAACCAAGTCTTACAGCAACGCTTAGTCCGTCATAAATTACGGGTTCGTGAAGAACTTAGCACCCATTCATGACGTGATTGATTTTTGGCGTCATCCTACACCTCACGTAATTGATTATGACGTCATATGATTGATGGAAAAACTGGAATACTCAATGGACCTTTCTAGTTTTTCCATCCATCGCATGACTTCGTAATCAACTACATGACGTGTACGATAACGTCATAATCAATTACAGCATGGATGACTCGATTTAGTCTGTCTTAATAGGCATAGGCATCAGCAGCACCCAGTCAAATTAGTTGCATACCTGCATAGTTTTCTGGAAATTGATAGTCAGGGAGTTCAGGAATCGATAGATCCCAACACGAACGAGTGTCGTTCTTCGGATATAAGATAATGTTGAGTAAGCTTATAGTAATGTAAATATATTACTTACGTTAAGCAGACAGCAGCTTAGACGATGAAAATTTCCTGCAAATTACTTTCAAAATTAAAGTCCATAAGAACTGCAGTCACCAAGAACTGCTTGATATACCTGAGCTCTTTGTGATAATGATGCATACCATAACAATCCGTATTAACAATAGCGTAGTAAACACGAGAAGTAATACGAACTAAACAGATTTCGCGATGTTTTTCTCTGTAAGAAGGCCTGCCTCAGATTCTATTTAATCGTTCTTATTTTCCTCCGGGCATTATGAAAAGCCACATAAAAAGGCACACGCATATAAATATATATCTCAGTTAATTTTGGTACATATACACATTACTGTAGGTAGTCCTATTAATTAGACTAGGCCCTACGCGCTTTCTTATTACAGTGGAGAGAAAACTATCCTGTTTGTCTCAAATAGATACGCGCCTCCTTAGGACAGACAATCGCCTCTCATAAATTACAGCCATCTAGTTAAGGCAAGACGTCTCTCCAACCGGTGCTCCCGCTAGTTGTCGAAGCGAGGAACGATTTTTTTAGGAACACGGATACAGACGTATTTCGCTATTAAAGCAATGATGTTGCAGGAATTATTTGGCAGACTTTGTTTTGATACGCACATAAAAGACATTAACTTAATAGTCACAAATATCAGTTTGCGCTCATCAAAGACATCTAAAGAAAATGCGTAAAACTGATTAAAGATTCTAACTTAATGTGTTAGTGTCACAAATTAATAAATATTCAATAGAGAAAGATTTTAATAATAGTTACGTTGGCGAAATAAATACTAGGCACTAGAAGCTTTCGGTTTCTTGAGATCGCATGACTAGTCATTCATTGAGACGAATATTAAAACATAAACATTTTTTTTATTAAAAATAAAAATATTTAAATATTTTCGATGACAGATGTCGTTTAGTGACCACGCGGTGCCTTCAAAGTCGGTTAGTTAGAGCAGGCTTTCATTATAGAGTGCGACACAGAATTGTTAGTGATATATGACAATATAATCCTTCGACTCAGACTTCGCCTGTATCACGAATTGGTTAATCCTGCCAGTTTCGACCCCTGTGCTATCCGGCCAAACTAAACACAGAGACCTCACGCGGTCTTCACGCGGCCAATCATTGATTGCATGTGAAGAGCTTGCCTCTGTCGCTGGAAGTTTTGTTCCTAGCGCCACCAGCGCCGCGGTAGTGAGCGGGAGGATGAATCGAAGAGACAGCTGATGATAGTAAAGTTATACCTGTATAAAACGGAAAATGAATAGAGCGTGAAAACGGAGACATTAATGATATAAATGGTTTGCGCGTACACATCTGTTGTCCAGCAGAATGCCGGTGTTAATAGATGGCGCCTCTTTGAGGTCTTAAAGAGAGACGATGTCAGTGGTACTAGCAGCAGCCTGTATGGATAGATAGAGTTGGTCGTTTCGACAGTTCCGTTATTCGTGTGGTAAAAGTAGGACCGACCCCTAAGGAAATTGCCATCAATCTGCGTTTGGTCTCTTTGGAAGCGAACTTTCATACTCTATTTTGTATCCAATATCCGCAAAAACTCGGTTTTGAGGAAATCCTGCAAAACATAAATTAGTGAACACGCAACTGTTGCATTTTTGGCGGTGTGTCATACATCCACAAGGCTCCCGAAAATGAACTTTAATCACTCTATGCTCGGAACATTTATTAAGTATTTCATTTCTGTAAATTATTGTAAATACTCGGCATTGGTGTGAACGCCTTGTAACATGGCGACCTCAGTCCGACTTACATGTCAATTTATTCGGTATCTGCTCGCCCTGAAAACCATGCCTCAGTATGGCTATTGCTACCTTGGCCTGTATCCATAAGTTCCTGAAAATCACGCCTCAATATTGCTATTGCTACCGGGGTGGGGTGGGAGTGGTGGGGGAGGGATTGAATCTCCAATTTCCTGGAAACCCTGCCTCAGTATTGCTATTGCTACCGTGGTCCTGTATCTCTAAGTTCCTGAAAGCCATGCCTCAGTATTGCTATTGGTATCGGATTGGGGTGGGGTGGGTGTTGTGGTGCGGATATATCTCCATGTTACATCTTGCTATTGCTACCGGGATGGGGTGGGAGTGGTGGGGAGGGATTGTATCTCCAAGTTCCTGAAAACCATGCCTCTGTATTTCTATTGCTACCGGATTGGGGCGGGGTGGGTGTTGAGGTGCGGCTGTATCGCCAAAAGCCTGAAAACCTTGCTTCAGTATTGCTATTGCTACCACGGGCATGAATCTCCAAGGTTATGTAAACAATTCCGCAGTATTGCTATTGCTACCGGGGGCCTGTATCTCCATGTTCCTGAAAACCACGCCTCAGCATTTCTATTGCTACCGTGGGCCTGTATCTCCAAGTTCCTGAAAATCTTGCTTCAGTATTGCTATTGCTAACAGGGGGTGGGGGGGGAGGGGTGTGTTGTTGGGTTGCGGCTGTATTTTCACGTTCCTGGAAACCCTTCCTCAGTATTGCTATTGCTACCGAGGGGTGGGGGTGTGTGGTGGGTATTGGGGTGCGGCTGTATCTCCAAGTACCTGGAAACACTACATCAGTATTGCTATTGCTACTGTGGGCCTGTATCTCTAAGTTCCTGAAAACCATACCTCAGCATTGCCATTGCAACAGAGGGGTGGGGGTGGGTGGGTGGGTGTGGGGGTGTGGTTCTATCTCCAAGTTCCTGAAAACCACGCCTCGGTATTTTTATTGTTCCCGTGGGCTTGTATCTCCAAGTTCCTGAAAGCCATGCCTCAGTATTGCTATAGCTGCCAGGACCTGTATCTCCATGTTCCTGAAAACCACGCCTCGGCATTTCTATTGCTACCGTGGGCCTGTATCTCCAAGTTCCTGAAAATCTTGCTTCAGTATTGCTATTGCTAACGGGGGGGGGGGGGGGGGGGCGGTGTGTTGTTGGGGTGCGGCTGTATTTTCACGTTCCTGGAAATCCTTTCTCAGTATTGCTATATCTACCGAGGGGTGGGTGTGTGTGTGGGTGGGTATTGGGGTGCGGCTGTATCTCCAAGTTCCTGGAAACACTGCATCAGTATTGCTATTGCTACTGTGGGCCTGTATCACTAAGTTCCTGAAAACCATGCCTCAGCATTGCCATTGCTACCGAGGGGTCGGGGTGGGTGGGTGGGTGTGGGGGTGGGGTTGTATCTCCAAGTTCCTGAAAACCACGCCTCAGTATTTGTATTGTTACCGTGGGCTTGTATCTCCAAGTTCCTGAAAGTCATGCCTCAGTATTGTTATAGCTGCTAGGGCCTGTATCTCCAGGTTCCTGAAAACGATGCTTCGTTATTTCTATTGCTACCGTGGGCTTGTTTCTCCAAGTACCTGAAAACCCATCGTACTAACTTACGCCCACTGACATCACTCCGCTGTTTGTGGCCGTACGTGCAGACCTTTGATCTCTTGCTATGTGACGTAACTTTACGCTGGTAGGTTGGAGAGTAGCCAATCAGGTCATTCTATATTTTTTATCGAGCAATTTCATTGGCTGTAATCGGCAGTGCATTTATATTTAGGACGTTTCGCTAACTTTGTGCAGATATCATAGCTTGCAAGCACGGTACTCGATACGGGAGCTGAGCGTGCGGGGTAGACCGTGCACTGGGACGATGCTGAAAACCATGCATCAGTATTTCTATTGCTACCGTGGTCCTGTATCTCCAAGTTCGTGAAAGCCATGCCTCAGTATTGCTATTGCTACCGGGTTGGGGTGGGGTGGGTGTTGTGGTGCGGATGTATCTCTGAGTTCCTGAAAACCATGCCTCAGCATTGCTATTGCTACCGGGTTGGGGTGGGACAGGTGGGGAGGAATTGTATCTCCAAGTTCCTGAAAACCATGCCTCTGTATTGCTATTGCTACTGTGGGCCTGTATCTCCAAGTTCCTGAAAACCATGCCTCAGTATTGTTATTGCTACCGGATTGGGGTGGGGTGGGTGTTGGGGTGAGGCTGTATCTCCAAGCACCTGAAAACCTTGCTTCAGTATTGCTTTTGCTACCACGGGCGTGGATCTCCAAGTTCCTGAAGACCACGCCTCAGTATTTATATTGCTACCGTGGGCTTGTATCTCCAAGTTTCGGTAAACAATTCCTCAGTATTGCTATTGCTACCGGGGGCCTGTATCTCCAAGTTCCTGAAAACCTTGCTTCAGTATTGCTACAGAGGGGTGGGGTGGGTGGGTGGGTATTGGGGTGCGGCTGTATCTCCAAGTTCCTGAAAACCATGCCTCAGCATTGCCTTTGCTACCGATGGGTGGGGGTGGGTGGATGGGTGGGTGTTGGGGTGCGGTTGTATCCCAAGTTCCTGAAAACCATGCCTCAGTATTGCTAGTGCTACCGTGGGCCTGTATCTCTAAGTTCCTGAAAACCTTGCGTCAGTATTGCTATTGCTACCATGGGCGTGAATCTCCAAGTTCCTGAAGACCACGCCACAGTATTTTTATTGCTACCATGGGCTTGTATCTCCAAGTTTCTGTAAACAATTCCTCAGTATTGCTATTACTACCGGGGCCTGTATCTCCATGTTCCTGAGAACCACGCCACAGCATTTCTACTGCTACTGTGGGTCTGTATCTTCAAGTTCCTGAAAACCTTGCTTCAGTATTGCTATTGCTACCATGGGCGTGAATCTCCAAGTTCCTGAAGACCACGTCTCAGTATTTATATTGTTACCGTGGGCTTGTATCTCCAAGTTCCTGAAAGACACGCGTCAGTATTGCTTTTGCTGCCAGGGCCTGTATCTCCAAGTTTCTGAAAGCCATGCCTCAGTATTGCTATCGCTACTGTGGCCTGTATCTCCAAGTCCCTGAAAACCATGCCTCAGTATTACTATTACTACTTGGGCCTGTATCTCCAAGTTCCTGAAAACCATGTCTCAGTATTGTTGTACGACCAAGTTTCTGTAAACAATGCCTTAGTATTTCTATTGCTACCGGGAGCCTGTATTACCAAGTTCCTGAAAGCCATGCCTTAGTATTGCTATTGCAACCACGGGCATGCATCTCCATGTGTCAGTACATGTTGCTTCTTAATTTAATAAATGAACACTCTCAAACAACTGAAGCCTCCATCTTATTTGACTTGATTAAGTGTAAGAATCATATTTGAAACTAATAATCAAAAACAAATAACACAATCTCCGTTACCTTTCCGAGATGTAGAATTTGCGTAGGTTTCGTGACCATATCGGTGACTTCAGCTCTAAATGACGGTCACCGGCTATGCGTATGTTTGGACAGTTCGTGTGGAGTCATGTGACACCGTGCCACGTGCCTCCACAATACATGGCTATACTGACGTTACCAGCGACCATCAGTTAGTGCTGAAGAAGTGAACAGGATCGTCACGAATGCTTAAAAATCACACGCGCGTGTGTATTCCGCGCGCGTGCGCGCGCGTTTTCTTGCGCACGTGCGTGCTTGTGCGCTTGCTTGCTTGCGTACGTGTGTGCGTGCGCGCGTGCGTGTGTGCGTGCGTGCGTGAGTGCGTGCGTGCGTGCGTGCGTGCGTGCGTGCGTGCGTGCGTGCGTGCGTGCGTGCGTGCGTGCGTGCGTGCGTGCGTGCGTGCGTGCGTGCGTGCGTGCGTATATGTACAATTTATTAAGATATCAACTAACTGATAGATTTTAGCCACTCCCACCTCATTCCCACGCCTCCTGTACCAAGTCACGCTCCTATTCGGATTGACATGGTGAATCGTGTCTAATTATACATATATAACTATCCCCCATTATAGGCTTGACTCTTCTAAAAAGTTGAACATTATTAAACTATATATCGATATCGCCATAAGCGTTTTTCGCCATGCAAAGCGTTTTTATTATAATGCATTTCGCTTGACCTGCTATAAAAATATATGAGAAAACATGTAGTCATTTAATCCTGTTTCATCATGTACTACATCTTTCACTCTGAATTTCCGACTTGAGGATGAAATGGAATGTTTCACGCGTTGCTCGTGATGGGATCGATCGAATCTTGAACTCTCTGAATATCAATTTACAGAAAATCAGGTAAGCTGTTGAATATTTTGGAACTAATTTGACTGTGTCTCTGGCAGGAACAGCGCCATGCAAATTAATTTCAAAAATATTCAACAAAATGCATATTAAGTAGTAAATACATACAATCCGTACACATGATGTGTAGTAATGGGTGGTGATAGACTCCCCTTTTGCTTGGCTCTTACAAGTCATGCGATTTCAAGGGAGCGGTGGTTAATTGACCACATATGGAGTGCCAAAAGGGGGCGGGTGCTGATGGACGTTCTTGTACAAACACGCCCACAAGAATCTTGCCCTTTTAAACAAAAATTACAATTTGAAAAGTACCTTGAAACGTTATCATTCAGAGAAGCGAGTATTTTTTTTCATTCAGAACCCTGAATCGAAACTGGCAGATAAGAAAATATTGCTAGAGAACAACGATTCTGTGTGATATGTAATGAGATAGAGGACGAAAGTCACTGTCTATACATATGTATTACATACAATGATGTGCGATCCAAATATATTCCACAATATTATATTACAAGCACAAAGCCACAAACCCGAATAAAACTAATGAACCAATATCAATGAGCAATGTGCATGTGCTTCAAAAATTAAGTAAGTTCTTACTATTTGCTAAAAAGCCAAAAACAAAGTCACCATATCGCATACAGTGCTCAACCAGTTCACCCACACGATTAAAACAGAGCACACAATGCACAACACGCCCTCCCATTCGCGTGTCACTGATTCGAATCTCTAGTAGGGATATTACCACCGTATCAATGGCATAGCCACTAAGTTGACAGAATCAAAAATTTTAATAGGCCGACGATAACAATTGGCGATAGTGCACCGATACGTACGCTGAAACAAAACACCGATAGGGAATCAGCGCAGTGGCTGACAAGAACTGATAGGAAATTTCGTTAACTCTGGGGTTGTCCTCCGTTAAGCGCCTGATAGTGCACAGCTTCTATATAAGTCCCAGCATATATGCTTTGCAAAAGTAGTGTAGGTAAACGAAGAGCAATCAGAGAATGCAGACGCTCGTCCTCCCGTTTGTCACAGTGAAAACATTTTAAGATTTTCCGAATTTACGGATTTTTAAAGGATTTTTTCCGAATATCTGGATCACGTCCAACATTGGGGATTCCTACTATATGCTCACACTTATATTTATGTTAATTTATGTACATTAATATTGATTAATACCATCATGTTGATGTCAAACTGTTGTGATGATGATGATGTAACGTATGGAGTCGATCTGTCACTCAAGCTTATGTCGTCATACTCAGTTGTGCCACGTGTAGCCTGGGGTCACAATACATAGCGGAGTACCCAGCTCCGTCTTAATTTACTAATTAATAAACATTCTGTTGGGTAATTCGAGGCTAGGTTTACGGGGAGCTGTTGATAGGCAGCAACAGGCGCCGGTTGGATTGTTTTCTAAACATTCAACATCTTCCCTGTATAGCTGCCTAAAAACCAAGTTCTGAGAATAAAGGGTTTAGGGTCTATACGTCGCAAAACGTGGGTAGAGCTGAGCTAGAGATGGCTGGGTATAGCTTGAAATAGATCCTTCTATTGATGGACAAAATTATGATAAGGATGACGAAAATAATGATGATGATAATAATATCGATGAAAATGATGAAAATTATGAAATGACAACAATTGATGATGGTTAGAACCCTGAATATTTTCTGTAAATTTATTTATTAGTACTGTTTAATGTATTATTTTAATGGCAAACTGTTACCCGCCATAATGTTGTTTGTAGGAGCTGTTCTTTCCCATTCTTTTCCAATCTGCATACATCATCTCTCCCGCCAGCCCACGCATCCCATAGCACCCTTTCTCGCTGTATCACATCTATCTATCTCTCTCTCTCTCTCCCTCCCTCCCTCCCTCCCTCCCTCTCTCTCTCTCTCTCTCTCCATTATCTCTCCCGCCAGCCCACGCATCCCATAGCACCCTTTCCCATTCTATTATCATCTCTCTCTCTCTCCCTCCCACCTCTCTCTCTCTCTCTCTCTCTCTCTCTCTCTCTTTCTCTCTCTCTCTCTCTCTCACTTCATCCCACCATGCCTCCCTCCCACCATCCCTCCATCCCCCACTCCCATTCAGCTCCTAATTTCTTGTTTACTTTGGCATTTCAAAAGTATTGGCTACCTAGAATGATTATCTAGGAAGAAAAGGCAAACTTGTTGTAACAACTTGTGCCCATCCCATTGTGCAAATGTTAGAGAAAATATGTATAAATCAGTCACACATTGCTGTGTTTCAATGTGAGCCAAATCGGAACAGTACTCTCCAAGATATCCACAGATCCACGGCCTGATCTGATACGGATCCGGGATGCCTTATCCAGATCATGACCGAAGTTTGGAAATCACCACGAGTTCATTGGGTGTGGTAATCGGAGCAGACGTTTTTTTAGCCATAGCTCCGAGCACGCACACACGCAAACAGACACGCATACACGTATGCACGCGTGCATGCATGCACGCACGTACCCACGCACTTAGCCACACACGCACAACTATGATCACAATACTCACGGTAGTAATGGAAGTAGCAACAGCAATAGTAGTGGTAGCCCTACTAACAGCAGCAGCAGCGACAGCAGCAGCAGCGGTAGCAACAGCAGCAGCAGCACCCGCAGCAGCGGTGGTAACAACAGCAGTGGCAATAGCAGCAGTGGCAGCGGCAGCGGTGGCGGCGGCGGCACCGGCAGTAGTAGTAGTAGTAGTAAGTAGTAGTAGTAGTAGTAGTAGTAGTAGTAGTAGTAGTAGCAACAGCAGCAGCAGCGGCAGCGGCAGCGGCGGCGGCGGCGGCGGCAGTAAAAGTAGCAGCAGCAGCAGCAGCAGCAGCAGCAGCAGCAGCAGCAGTAGTTGTAGTAGTAGTAGTGGTAGTTGTAGTGGTAGTAGTAGTAGTAGTAGTAGTAGTAGTAGTAGTAGTAGTAGTAGTAGTAGTAGTAGTAGTAGTAGTAGTAGTAGTAGTAGTAGTAGTAGTAGTAGTAGTAGTAGTAGTAGTAGTAGTAGTAGTAGTACTAGTAGTAGTAGTAGTAGTAGTAGTAGTAGTAGTAGTAGTAGTAGTAGTAGTAGTAGTAGTAGTAGTAGTAGTAGTAGTAGTAGTAGTAGTAGTAGTAGTAGTAGTTGTCATGGACTCAGGTACAGGAAAGAACAGATGATGGCGTGACATTAGTAAACTTGCTGTCAAACTGAAAGAGATATATGCTGTGATTTTACTTCCTGTTTTTGTGGAAGAGGAGAGAAAACTCCATTTGAAAACCTAATAGCGTGTAGCCAGGACAGCTTGAAGTGAATTTGATCAGTAATGACAGTTTCTGTAGAAAATGATGCGATGTAGACATTTGTGTGTTATATCTATTCTAGAAAACGTATTAACATATATGAAGCTTGTTGTGATTCCTTTCTTAAAACGACAAGTCCCTCAAAATCACGTAAGATGAAGAGAATGATGGACAGCTCAAACTAAAAAGTTAATTCTGCTGCATTAACGCCTTCTCATCGCCTTAGACAGGTTAAGTATGTCTCTATACTTTGGCGATACGTGGACACTACCTGTGCAACGACACCGAGTCCTTGGGATTTTGGATTGGTAGAAAATAATTCCGGATTCGAGCCCGAGTGGTACAGTGACAGCCTTCTTCCGCCGATTTCTGCTGGTTTTAATACATCTGATGATATCATCGGCTTTGAAAACACCTCAGTTTATGATGAGAACGACCAAAACATGACTATGGAAGATGATTCTGAGGTAGATTAGTATGACATGGAGACGATTATAGTGGAAGACAACGAATGGTCTGCTGATATTACGTTCGACTCCGATGATGATTAGGTTGTCGTGTGAATTGCTTTTCTGTTTTAAAGATATAATTTCCAAGGAATGCATTAGTTTAATCGAACATTTTACCCATTTGAAACTGAAATACCAGTATTTCACTTTTACTGTGATGGCATAGGCTACGTAAGCCGTTGATTATTTTGAAACCAATTTGACTGCAAGCTGGAGTTACCTTGTTTTCCATTTGCTCACGTAGGAGGAAGAACAGCAAAACCAGTTTGAACCATGTCGGTGTTCCCATAAAGAATTGCCACTTTTGAACCCTAAAAGGCCTCATGACCAGAAATGGGGTCAGTCAGAAATCACTGTCCTAGTGGTTTGTGGAAAACCAAATATGTTATGTATGTAAATTGAGCATTATCGTGATTATCACGAATACATGCTATCTGGTGACCACTTTGACGACCCTTCATGTCAACGGGTTCAGGCTGCGCCCTGCCAGCTTTCAACTTTCGAAAATGCGTCATACTAAAGGATGTCATGATCCTTGCAAACCTTTTGCCATATTTCCCATAAATAAAATTAGCTAGCGCCTGGTCTAAACCAATCAGAACTCATTGCATAAGCCAGTGCTCGAAAATTAGAAAAATACTTTGTTGCTTCCACGGGCAAGTATGCCATTTAAATTAGGTTGCCCGACTGCACTTCAAGGTTGCCCCATTTCTGTCAATTCTGTTGAAAATATGTATTGTTGTAAGCTATACAAACTACAGAATCCTTGTGAATACTAACCCACGCATTATAGTAACCCTTTATCACTTATATCAGCCAAAAACGGCTTTTGTAGTGGTCTTGAGAAATGCCCATTTGCAGACCAAGCGAGGGGATTTTTTAAATGTTGCCACTGGAATGACTGGCTCGGTAACCATGAGTACATATACAGGCCCTGAAAATAACAAACTATCTAGGCTGTCCCCCAGGGCAACCTCTGTGTTAAAATGTGGTTGCCCTGCAGTAAAAAGTGGTTAACAGTTGTTGCCCTGGACCGCAGGAACGTGTAATAAGCTCGGCTGTATCTGGCATATTTGTTAACCAGCAATGTACTGAATAATTAGTGGCAAGCCGAGGTGGTCATACGTCGACTAGTTTACGCATTATTTATCTTGGTTAACTCGTATTTCAGGGAACCAATCAGAAAACATCTCTGGTAATGCGCGTGTCAGCACAATCATGGGATAAGTGTTACTGAGAACGTATTCTGATATGGTCCATAGCCTATGTGTAAGTTAGGCTGTATTGCGTGTACGCTAGAGGCGCCATGGCCGCTAGCTTGTCATACAATAACAGGTACGTCAGACCTGCTATGGCTGCATTGGCTTTCCAAACTCTTGATGCTAGAGTGCGGTTTGGGGTAGCCGCAAACATAGTGTAAAATCCATAGCGTCTGTACCAGGGGATTGAAGGACAAGGTAACTGCTATGTAAAGACTTATAATTTGTTAATCGTTCAATTGGTTACACTCCACGAATGACCGGCCACAAAACATTCAGCAGTCGTTATGCAATCCACTTCTACATGACAACTCACTTTCAAACTAACAACCTTTCACAAATTCCTATATAGTCAGACATTTCTCTTTCCTCAACCGTGATTTCAATATCTCGTGCAGCACAATGGATGGCTGCAAACGGTCGAAAAAACAATTACTCTAATTGAGGCCTCACAAATCAATAAAATGCAATTTCACGTACATCAGAAAGATTTCATTAAACTATTTTATTTTCTTCTTAAGTGTATGCGATAAAGATTTCCAGAGACACTGCTTATGAATGTAGGTCTAGAGTGCATCATTAAGTGGCTTAACAATTGAGCCACTTAGTTCATACCGAGGACGTTATGGAATCGACCGCGGCCTATCTAAATGATAATAATAATAATAATAGACATTTGTGCGCGTAGCGTAGAGGATGACGGCTGGACCACGAACATGCCGTAAATGAAGACAGCTGGCTATTTAATTAGTGCAACATATTTCATAAGGCGTGTATCCTCTGCGGCCAAATGACGGTTATTCTTTAAGACTCGATGTCCTGTGACCACCAGTCGTAAAGAACCGCACGCATTTGACAAAAAAGTGGGTGTCCGTTGTAGCCAAGTTGAACTGTATATTTCTAAGGACCGTAAGACGGCACGCTTGATCGATGTCTCTTTATTCAGGGTGATATTTAAAAAGATGGTCGATACACGCACGCAATCTATACTTTACACAAGCGATTCATTACTGTACATACCGTAAATGCTTTATTAAGCGGCCAGCACCTAATAAGCGCATTCTCCCTATTAAGTGCCCCACACCACCCCCACCTTACGGCAGGTTTTTCGCTAAGCGTCCCTCTCAATTAAGCACTCCCTGACTATTAACCGCACCCCACACCCGCCCATCTATCCCACCCCCAATACTACCAAGGCGGTGCAGAAATATGAATTCCAATAATCGCCCCTCCAAGCAACATACAAACAACAATATAAATACGTACGGAAGGCTAAATTCCACAGACGGTATATTGGTCTAAGTAACACGCACGCACGCACGCACGCACACGATTATGTAATCGCTTTCGTTTGTGCGTCCGTCCGTGCGTCCGTCCGTCTGTCACACACAGGATTTCGTTCGAAAGGCTGGCTATGGCCTATGGTAGTATGGAACTGCACGTTATCTTGTGGATGTGTCAGTCTATCCATCTACCCATCCGCCCAGCCATCATTCTGAGTTTGTGCCCGTATGTCCGTGCACACTTTGCGGTTTCGTTCGCTAACGTTAATTTAGTTGGAGTATTGTGATCTTCATGGGAAGATTCATTCTTTTTTGGTAGTTTTTATTCATAATCACTATCCTCTTTCGCCAGTGCGTGCAGCCATTATTGACAAGAGTAACCAAATGATATAAATCAAACGATCCCCCGAAATGGAAACTATGTTATAGTATTAGTAGGATCACATAATCCCATTGGTTTGCATAGACATGGAAGCCAGTGGGATTATGCGAGCCCACTAACATGAATGCTATTTCGGGTGGGGTTGGGGTGTGCGGGGTTGTGGGGTGGGGGGGGGGGGGTATTTGATTTATTTCACCTAGTTACTTTTATAGTAAAAGATTTGAGACAGCGTACTATTCCATTTCAAATTAAATATGTGCCTAACATTTGTTTATGTCGTATATCTCTTCGGTGAGAATCTTCGTAAGTTTCCTATTCTTGGCTCTTGCTCGGCAACGTCCTGACTAGAGTGGTCAGGCCTAGTTCGTGTGTCCTCATTCCACACCTTTCCACAAATTCACAATTCATCTAGACAGTCTGCATCTCAGCATCCAAGAGAACCAGCTACCAAGCTTGAGAGCTTTATCGGAACATGACCAGCAGCCCTAGGATAAGAAAGTGGTCGATAATAAGATGACCGCCATACTGACCATACAATTTTCCTTGTTCCCGAGAATGAGTAGGCCTGTAGACACCAAGTAAAGTTACTGTGTCTTAGAGGCAAAAATAGTGATGGAAATATGGGAAATTCACCTTTCCAGAGAATCTACCTATCATCTGATATGACGCCATAATCAGCTCAGTGCATGCATTATGACGTTACAATCATTACGTCACAAAGTGTTCCATATAGACCGTCATCAAATCTCAAATAGTCCGACACGTTGTATGAATTGCACGTATGTGTAATTCTTTGCTATTTAAAAAAACATGCTGTTGAATTTTTTGAAACTAATTTAACTGGGCGCTGTTGCTGCCTTAGGCAGCAACAGCAACCAGTCAAATTAGGTTCAAAATTTGCAACAGCTTACCTGTGCAGTTCTTTGGGAAATTGATAGTCAGGGTGTTCAGAGATTGATCGATCTCAGCACGAAGGAGGTGTGGGTGGAGCATAGCTAGAGATGGGCGGGACATAGCTAAAACCGGAAATGTCTATTGGTGGCCATTCCGAAGTTAAAGATGACCGCTATAATGATAATACTGGACACAAAACGTGAACCAACTCCGGTTCTATTTTCTGACAAATACGGAATATTGAGAGTTCACACAAATATAGCAAAATCTTTAAACATACACAGGTACATGCACTATATAATTAAACTGGTGAACATAAAGAGAACAATGTGGCTGGAATCGCGTGCTACAGAAAAAAATCTCATTGAAAAGCATTTCAAGGCTGGTGTGAGTATTGTTGTTGGTGCCGTCTGTTTGTCTGTCTCTTTGTTTATGTCTGTTTGTTACGTCGGTTGAGGGTGGGGTGGGGGTGGGGTTCTGGCTTTTTTATCCGACGTACATCCGTAGAATCCTATATGAGGTAGAATCGCAAAATTTGGCACATATAGTCATAGTCATATTATGAGTGGCCCGAAAACAGTTTTAGTTTGAGGCAAAAGAAAGAGGATTTTTGTCCTGTGGATGGAGGGCCAGTGGGTAGATCACTCAGCTCCCAAACGCTATGCGAAAGGTGCCAGAGAATTGCCAGGTTTGAACCCCACTCGGGTCGAAAATTGAAAAAGGTAAAATTACATTCCAGATGATGAATGAGCTACATCCTAGTACCAGTGCATCGTCAAAGACAGGGTTCATAGAACTAATACTTGACAATAATAAAAACTACATACTTGCGAGTGCCAAGTGCTGTAGCGGAAGAGATCTCAGAAACGTAAAAAGTAAAAATATCTCGAATGTACACCATTAATTGCAGTCAATTCGTGTGGTTGTAAGTCGGGTGGTTGAAAGCTGGTCCGGTGAATGTGGATTTCTGTCCTCTGGATGGTGGGCCAGTGGGTAGAGCACTCGGCTCCCAAACGCTAGGTGGAAGGTGCCGAGGAGTTGCTAGGTTCGAACCCCACTCGGGTCGGAAATTGAAAAAGGTAAAATTATATTCCAGATGATAAATAAGCTACATCCTAGTGTCAATGTGTCATCAAAAACAGGGTTCATAGAACTAATGATTGACAATAATAAAAACTACATATTTGCGAGTGCCCAGTGATGTAGCAGGAGAGATCTCAGAAACGTAAAAAGTAAAAATATCTGGCATGTACACCATCAATTGCAGTTAATTCGTGTGGTTGTGAGTTGGGGGATTGAAAGCTGCTCCGGTGAAAGAGGATTTTTGTCCTCTGGATGGTGGGCCAGTGGCTAGAGCACTCGGCCAAGCTAGTTTAGGAAATCTCATTTGGCACGACTCCCGCTCCGGAAGATCTATTGCTCGAAGAGCTTGAACTACTAGCGGCGGAGAAGACTGGTGATAAGCACAGCATTAGCCAGGCCTGACACCACTCGTATGGCTATCATCCTGCTAGCACTGCCGGGATGGGTGGTTGGTGTCAGCACGGATCGCCGTTTGTCATCCAGCACTCTGTGCATCGGAACGACAGTTGGAATGATGGTAGCACTGGCTTGCAGAGATGCTCGTGTCGCGGGGGTTGGGATGACATGCGCAGCTGAGTTGATGTCAGTGTTAACCCCCAAGAGGACACTGGGGGACTCCCCTCGACTATCATGTTGTTATAACATCTGACCACCATGTCCTCGATATTCACAATCGGGATGCTCGGAATAAGCCACAGGTGTGGAGATATGGCAAAGTCCCGCTGGTGGTGGCCTTCTATAAGGCTTGCTGGAACTTGGCAATGAGGCTGTTATGGTCTGCAGTGATGGTCATATCATTGACGAGACTGCTGAGCATAGCCTGCATCTCTTTGCCGCTCACCCCTTCTATAGAGTGGCGCAAATTGGTCTGGACCATCAGAAGACAATAACATAATGCTTCTAAGAACTGGTTGATTCGAACGATCCCCGCCGGTGTAAGCCCTGAAGTTGTGTGTGGAATATACTATTTCCAGGCATCTGGGTGGTCTTGCCTGTTGCCGGTTATGCGCATATTCGGCACCCTCGTTGTGGGCTCTGAGTCTGGATCGAATGAGAACGTCATTGTCCTCCGACGACCAATGTTTCGGGGTGTTTGATAGGGGAAGCCTGAGTAGTCTTGTCTCAGGTCACCATACTTAACGCCTAGACTGCTGTTGTCTCCACCATGGAAACGATAGTCTGGGTGGGTGGTGAACTCTCTGTGGAGTCTACTAGCTGCTGAGAGGCTGTCTCACTTGACTCTATTGGCTGCTGAGAGGCTGTAGCTAGCAGTACCGACAGGCTGCGGATCGAAATCATTCATATCACGCAGGCATGCGCCCAGCTCATGGAGGAATGGTCTTACCATGTAGTACACATGGAATCTGAGACAGCTGGCAATGAGCACAGTTTTAGGGGTACCAGAATAGGAATGCAGCAAACCCGTGCCGACGCCACATCCTGCAGTGGCACACCATATGGCAAAGTTCAGCTGTTGGTTCCAGAATGAGAGATTCCGGCCTGCCATCCAGGTAGGAGCTTTCTTTGCATCATTGATGGTGATTGCAAAGTTGGTCAGTGGTCGTGGATTGATGGAGAACCTGATGCGGGTCCGCCAGTCCACCATAATGGAGATCGGGGTTAGGTCCGGTATGTCATCCAGGAGACCACGTAGTCCAGCTCTCGAGGGGGTCTAGAGTATACCAAGAAGGGGCGGTTGGCTCCGGTCGATTGTTGTGAGCTTCGTCAGTGAGGCCATCAATAGTATTCATCTTAAATCTGCCGTTCCAGACGTGCATGCAACATACTATTTGACACCGATCTTCGATGCGGCCTCTCCACAGCATCTCGTTTTTTAACTCATCCATGTCCACCCGCCTGCTGGAGCCTTTGCGGTATTGCTGGCGCACATTGGGTTTCTCTGTGCAGTACAGGGTTTGGAGCTTAAATATATGGTGGTACTCTTGATCACTGACCTGTCCATTCTCAAGAGCTTTGCTGACAGACTCGTCGATAGCCCGTAGGCTGCTCTGTGCCAGTGTTACATACTTAGCACACTTCTCCAGCTTCATGGTGATCTGATGCTGTACAGCCGCCATGCAGATGACCAGGCCAGTAATGGCAAGGGTACCACCACCCAGCGGAATGGCGACGGTAGCACCCACCCCTGTAGCGAGGGTGGCAATGGCGGCCACACCAGCCGTGGCTCCAATCACTGCCATAGCTGTGGTTGTGCGTGCTAAACTGTTATGGGCTGTTTTATATCGCCAGCATGTTCTGCGGTAATTTTGGACGAAATTCTGTCTGATGGTGTCAATCTGTTGGAGTCGCCAACGTGGACTATACTACCCTCCTCAGCTGCCAGGGTGGGATATAGTTCAGGCTGCTTTCACCACTCTGATTTGGTATACCTAGTTCTTAAACTCGTACCGTCACCTGTGGAATCTGCTGATGAGACATTGTGGGATTCATCTTGGAGAGCATGGCGAACCGAACAAGCGTGTTGGTGTGGAGGCTTATCTCCCTCAAACACCCCTCATCCAGTATAATGTCAGGGGCCAGTTCTGTTCGCAGCCATGGCATCTGGAACTTCACCTTATCATTCTGATAGTATTCCTGCCGTTGGTGGAATTTCTTGGATTTATACTCCTGCACCTATGCTCCTCCCACTGTAAGACTTCTACAGACACATCACACTCGTCATCCAAGTAATCATACAAGTTCGGCCCGATGACGTCCTCCTCCTACTGGATGAGGCTCTCCCATTCTTGGACAGAGTTGCAGTCCCTTCGTCTTCTTGCCTCTCTGGCGTTCTGTTCATGCCAGCTCACGCACTGCAGTCAATCGCCATCTTGTCGACAATGCATTTCCTGTACCACTATATCTACTAGCCCGGAGAAGGTGTGTGGCTGCTCCTTTATCTCCTTTTTCAACATCTCAGCGAATGCCTGATTGGTCTGATATGATATCATGATTATAGGTCAATAAGTCGTAGCAGCGTAAACTCTAATTGGGCATCCGACAGACAATCCATGCCGGCATATGGACTGGTGGAGCAGGTGATTTACGTGGGTGAACCTGTTAGAGCTGATCACTTTCCGCAGTTTGCTAGTGGCTCTTGGCAGATATTCTATGATGTCTAACCCTACTTCAGTCAGCGAGATGTGGTAGGTACTTCCCAGTGGCGGATTTAACACATCGGCGTGTACGTACGTGGTGGAATGCTGAGTTACCTTGAAGAGAACCCATTCTATGCGATACTGAACAGCACGTCTACCAACTAGAGATGGTCTGATGACTTTCTCCACATTTCGGAGTAGCAATCTGACAATTGGCATGGCTATACACTCCGTATATATACAATGCAGCCCATATTTGCTCACTCACACGGTCTAGCTGATCTCGTGGACGTGTACGACGTTGATGCCGTCAAGGTTAAGGAAAGCGATGGCAATTCGTTTGTCCTCCAATATGGAGCAGACTCCAAGACATTCTCCATCCATCCCGTCAGTGGAGATGGTGTAGAGCGGCTCACTGACCTAAAGGATGTCTCGAAGGAACGTCTGGGTCGAGAGAAGGATGGGGATAAAATAGTGTTCCGCTATGACTTCCTGAAGATGAAGTTCATCCTCCACCCCCTTATAGAGCGGGCACTGGACAAGGTTGAGGATGTTAACACTTTGGATGCTGACTTCAGCTTTCATGTGTTAGAGCTGACTGTGAAGCATGCCCCACCGATGTCACATGATGGTGTGGTGTTGACCCTGGCGAAACAGCTGCAGGTAGTCTTCGAAAGGAATGCGGGGTGGTACCGCACTGGACCTGGTAGTAATTGGCTAGCGTGGGTGCCACTATAAAGGCCTGCAGCAGTTATTGACCTGGAGGGCCCCCACTCTCCACTCTTGTGAAGAATGATGGCACGGTCCGTAAGATTTATAACAGGGGGACATCTTTCCTGACCCTAGTTGCAGTGTGTCATAGGATTGGGGCCACTGAAGGAAAACTCTTGCTGCGTCGCCCCTTTGATGGACCAGAGGAAGCCATCAATATTCAGGATGGCATCCTGCAGATAGAGGATGTGTTGCGAAGGGCTCAGTAAAGCTGATCGAGCGTGTCCGGCTCTCAAGTCTGCAAACAACACCCATTGTGCTAGAGCTGTGGCTTCTAGCTGGTGGTAAAGTGAAGCAGATAAGACCTGCCCCAGACGGGATGAAGATCGGCATCGTGGCTGGCACAGGGCTCGATCTGACACAGATATTTCTCGAGGGGTTAACCTTGTTTGGTTTAACCCTCCATGTATATGACGCTGGTTATACTACTGCGCATACCTGTGGTGGCTGCCTCACAGACAGCCATGATATTAGATGCCAAGTGGGCCCACTTCTAAGACGAGCCTCAGTACAATCCCTTCCACGACCATCTGCGGAAAATTATCTACGACAGATTTCATCAACGTGAGGAAATTGAGTCTGCCTGCCACTCCTATTGTGTAGAAATGTCTGGACTTGGTTGCCTGCTCACATGTGAACATGCCAGAGTCTGCCATGGTGCATATTGTAGGCACTTTAGTGTTCTGCCCAATTGATCATTGCCAAGGCAGCTGCAAGTGCCTGTGGGTAATCCCCATATGCCGATGTGACACTGGTCGTGACCACGACTGCCCAGGTCATGTAAAAAATACTTCCATAATTAATGCCATTTCTGTAAGTTGATAGCTTCTTAACTCCTGTATTGTTGATGAATTTCGGGCGAGTAACTCGTCTACTGCTGTTCGGACTATTAGGTCAGGAGAAGCTATCCAAGACTCAACTAATCTATTTGCATAGTCTCCCAGGTCATGTAATGATCTTGCGACATATTTCCGCCGTGCCGCACAGCCTACACCATGCATGTAACTCCATAGTTCTTCTGGGGAACCCATGGTACACAACGTTGATAAGATTCGTCTCTGGAAGATTAAACCCTGTAATGTGTGGTTGATTACAGGTGATCGGTATCGTGTAGAATGTGTGTCTCTAAATGGGCATTCGGACCATGTAATGTGTGGTTGATCACAGGTGATCGGTATACCACTAAGGATGTGTCTCTAAATGGGTGCTCACCTCCCTCCTGTAGCCGCCGATCGGCGATCCTCTGTTCTGACAGTCTTCTGTTCTAGCAGCCTTAATCTATATACTACTGGCCATCATGGATTTTGTCAGATTTAAAAAAAAATCTCTGAAACCTCTTGAGGGATCGATTGACAACTCATCTTGGATTTTGGCAGATTTTGTAGAAAAATCTTAAAATCCACGTTCGAAACTAATGAAACATCATCTACTGCAACAGCGTAACCAAATTTGTTCTAGGGAACTCGGTCGGCCAGTTGCTTCGGCGGCCTTCTTCGATAACCTAGTTTTTGTGAAAATTACCTACCAAATCTCTGACCGGGTCCACCTGAAATAAAGTATGATTAGAAACTAACGGCCATTCAGGTGTGTTCAAGGGGAGTTAGTACATTTGTTGTGTGGGGAGGGGGGGGGGGGGCACAGTGTTAGCGGTGGGTGGCATATATCTCTCAGGATAACTTAGCCCGGCCCACTTTGTATGTGCATTTGAATCAATGTTACAATTTTGAACAAGGTATTCCTGGAATTTTAATTTCAAGGTAACTAGACAAAATTTATGTTGAATATTCTGAGACGAATTTTACTGGGAGCTGTTGCTGTAATACAGAATGCTCATTGATTTGTAAGTTCACCAGAGAGGCGAAGACATACAATTCAGACATATATAATAGGTAAACATCCATGTAAAACTATGAGCACCTTTTTTACTGCCACCTACCCTATCTCACCACAGTGTTTAGCTCTCCTGGGACAAGGAGTCCAAGTGTATGCCATGGTGGCCACCGGTCGTCCATCCATTAATTCGTATCTCATTTAAGCGTTGACTGATTCACCAAAATATGGATTTAATGATCCTATGGTGGTGGGTATCAGAAATTCTATTTTGAAGTTTGATTGGTTAATTTTTTGTTGAAAATTTTAGATTTTATTAAAGATTTTCTGGAAATTGTCAAAACGCATCTCCTTAACAGCTTGATTGAATTCAAGCAAAGTTGGCTGGACGGACTCTATGGTACTACGCTCCAGAACTTCTATTCAGAATTTTGATTGTTAAATTTTTGGGGTGACAATCTTCGATTCTATGAAGGATTTACCAGAAATTGTCAAAATTCATATTCTCATGAGCCACTAGGCGGGTTTCAAATGCATCTGGATCGACGAATACTTTTTCGTGCTAGGCTCCAGAACCTCTATGTAGAATGTTGATTGGTCACATTTTTGTGGTGACACTCTTAGATTTTGAGAAACTTAAAAGCATAATCAGGTGCTCTATGTGGCCTAGAGACTGATTTGAAATACTGAAATTTGGTGAACTAGCATCTTTAAATAGTACAGACATACACTTCGTACCACTTGGCATACTATTAAGCGTGTATGACGGACTTAGATACGCCATTCATTACGTAATTGATTGCGACGCCAACCTACATATGACGTAATTCATTATGACGTCATATATTTGATTGTCAGACTGGCTCCACACAGTAAAGAGAGGATGCGAAAGAAATGTGCTCATTTAATATTGACAATTGTAACAGCTGGTGGCTAAAGCTAAGACCGGATGATGGTTACTCTTCAAGACTGGTGAGGTGGACGTACAGCCATCCATCTAGGAGATCCACCACATTCTTGTCCCAGAGACGGGTGCTCACTATAGAGAGGTTTGACTGAATATAGAAGAAAACTATTGTGTCAGTATAAATTTAAAAAATAAATTATAACAAGGAATATATTAGGATCAAGCAATGATTTAGACAAAATCAACAAATTTTAAAGTAATAAAATAAACAAGAGATTTTCTTATTTTGGAAAACATGAGCCAGTGCGATAACAATATTAAACTGCTGCTGTTGCTGCTGCCGCTGAAGAAGAAGAAGAAGAAGAAGAAGAAGAAGAAGGGATTTGCCGTTTCTGTCATGTAAGGCTAACTGATTAAGAATCCATGGGTATGTTTTGTCAATCAAGAGATGTTCTGTGTATGAAGTTCGACGAGCAGTGTCTCAGCAACAGCTCCATAAGTTCCATGTTCTTCAAGTTACCCAAACCGAAACATTACCAAAACAGTGTCATATTTCAAATTAAGGCTTATGATGTCAGGATTCCGAAACTATATGTACATAGTATGTTTCAATTGCCATATATTAATATTAACATGCAATGTATTTAGTTATTACAAAAAAAATTAACCCTCTATGTGCTAATAAAAACACAATTTTATTCAGCATTCAGCAACATTGCAGCTTATATCTTAGTAAATTGAATTACAGGTTGACATTATTTTCTCTAGGTAACACTGCATAATCTTCAGCTTTCATATAATTTCTTTTTATTGTTTTCAGACTGCATGAGTGTTGTTGACAATGGATGTCACTGCCGAATATAGTGTTTGCAATGCGTCAAAAGAGACAACGTGTAGAAATCATTGATACAAACTATTGTGTCTCCTGTGAAAACAGATTTATTTTTTTAAAAGGCGGCAGTAAATACAGCACAGATTGATAAATTATCATCATCATTTTAGCATGTAGACCGCGCCAAGACAACATAGCCGCAAAATGGCTCCCCTCTTGAGGAAGTCATTCTGGAGAATTAAGTTCTAACACTAGCGTACGCACATGTAGTAGTAGTGGTGGTGGTGCTGGTAGTTGTGGCACTGGTGGTGGTGGTGGTGGTAGTGGTAGTGGTAGTGGTAGTGGTAATATTATTATTATTATTATTAGTAGTAGTAGTAGTAGTAGTAGTAGTAGTAGTAGTAGTAGTAGTAGTAGTAGTAGTAGTAGTAGTAGTAGTAGTAGTAGTAGTAGTAGTAGTAGTAGTAGTAGTAGTAATAAGAATAATTACAGGCCTGCCAAAATAAACTGGCCAAATTTCACTACGCGAAAGGCGCAAACAAAACCTTATCACATTTTACCCAATTTGTAATGGAAACTGTCCAGATTATTTAAAAGATATTATGCCAAATCGATTGGGAGATGTAGCTGCCTATAATCTAAAAAATCCGGAGAATTTCGTCATTTCCAGGCAGAGGCTTGGGATATTTAAAAAATCCTTTATCCCAAGCACGGTCCAACTGTGGAATAACTTAGACACCACAATTAATCCATCTCCAACTCTGGCTATCTTTAAGAGAAATCTTATCAACTCATATCAGACATCTTCACGGAAAATTCCAGTCTACTTTTCGCTTGGTAAAAGAAAAGATGACATTATTCTGTGTAAGCTTAGAAACAAATACAGCCAGTTAAATCCTGATTTACACAGATATCATCTCACAGACCAACCCGATTGCATGCGTTGCATGTACATGAGACCTCTCATCATTTCTTCCTGATGTGTCCAAAATGGGCTGATCAAAGACACATTCTGGTGGACCTCCTACTTCAATTTGGCCCATTTGGTTTACTGGAAGTGATTTTAAATTGAAGCGACAATTTTTCGGCCGAGATGAACGAGGATATAGCGACTAGGATACATCGTTTTATGAGGCAGACTGGCAGATTTTGGCATATGTATGTCTGTCTTATGGAGCGATATACTTTCAGTAAGCATATTTCTAAGACTCCATCCATATCGGAAGAAGAAATGCGAATGCGAATGAACTAGTAATTTTTTTTTAATTTTTTTTATTTTTTTATCATTGTTTGTGTCATGCTCTTGTTATTGTTGAGTATATCAACATCATATTTAGTATTGCTAACATGATTGCTTTAACCAAATTTGTGTTATTGAACAATAATGTTATTGTAAATAGTATAACATAAAACATCTCTCTAAATCACCCCCCCCCCCCTCTACCACTCTAATCTCTCTCTCGCTCTCTCTCACCCCCACCCCCTCTCTCGCTTTCTCTCTCTCCCTCCCTCCCCCTCCCTCCCTTCCTCCATCCATCTCTCTCCCTCCCTCCCTTCCTGCCTCCCTCTCTCGTTTTAGTTTGAGTATCTTGCCGTGTTATTGATTATGTCGGGAGAGGGCCTAGATAAGTTGATAGAGCGTGTGCCCAATCCCGTTGTATTATTATTACAATAAATTATGTCTAAAAAATTAAAAAGTGGTAGTGATGGTAGTGGTAGTGGTAGCGGTAACGGTAGCGGTTGTAGTAGTCGTCAAAGGGAACAGACATGTTTAGCTCTACGCCATCTACTCGATTTACTAGTTTCTAGAAAGCTTATGTATATGTAATTTGTTCAGTTGGTTTTCTAATTGCATATAGTTTCCTTATTTGTTGTCAATGTGTATATTTTTGATTGTAGGAGGTCGCAATCGTGACTTTAGTTTTCAGATTGAAAGCTGAAATCGCCTCTGTGGTTAACCATTTGTGCTGACCACGGACCCTACTCGTTTCTCTTTTTTCTCTTAGCCAGATTCGGCTCGGGTTCATTGTTCATTTTGACTGTTCCTATTAGTAACAATGCTTTGCCGTGGGAAACGTTTACAGTTGGCATTTCGGCGGTCAAATCTTGTGTTAGTCAATCAGTGTGTTAGTTCAGAGCGGTGACGATTTTAAGCTACCCCAGTTAGCTAGAACCCGTCAACAAGAGTAGACTGACGAATATACAGCTGTTAATATCGCCGGATATATGTTAGTGGATCACACGTTCAAAAGGGGACACTCATTTATTGGTGTTTAGCTTTTTGCGTGTTGGTCATTCATTCAATACTGGGTTTAGCATTTTATATAGATAGCCATTTTGGCCGTATAGTATTTATTTATACTGTTCAGGTGATTTATTTTAGTGTTTGTCCTAATACATCGTATTACCTTAATGGGTTTCACGGCGCCATAATATTAAAATGGCACCGAATTACAAACGTACCCTAGGCCTTAAGATAGCAACTAATGGGCGGGGTGTTACTGCTATCGACGTGTATCATGGGTTAAAGGGCATGGTTGGTGCGGGTCCTGCTGTTTTACAGCGGTTCATTAATGTCTGAGACTCATACTTCTGAAGGAATCGCTACGGAAGCTACTGTCGATGTTCATGCCACTGAAAGAGAGAGAGAGAGAGAGAGAGAAAAAGCAGCAACTTTTATTAAAGTAACTGCAGTGGATGAGATAGAAATACTAGAGGAGGGGATAACTTTAACCACAGAAATTAATCAAAATGATGTAGGACCCATTATGGGTGTAAACCATACTACAAAAGACGCAGATACTTACTCTCTTGAAGAGGAATTACAACTAGGACAGGATAAATTTAGGTCACAGAAGTCGGAAAGTTCAGTCGGTTTTCCGCTAAGCCCACCTGATTTAAGTCAGCTTGAAGATATGAGTAATGACGTTATTGTCAACTGCATATCAATTGGAAATAAGAGCCATTAAGAAGACATTAGGCCGTATTCATAAAAGCTAGATTTTGCTTTTTCTATGCATTTTCTTAAGAATGTATGCATAAACAATCAGCTACTGCTTCACAGAAAAAGGACTTTCTTATTAGGAAAAGCAAAAACTTTGCCTTGCATGCATTAGCTTAGAACTGAGAAAATGCTTGAAACTGTATACATAAAATCGTACATTTCCTTATGCCGTCTAGCATATGCTGTCATTTCGGCAAGCTCCTCCAGAGTGGATTGAACGTTGGCTAAAGTCACAATTCCGAACTGTTTGTACCATGTTTATGCATATAAGAGAACATAAGGTGTATAAGAGTAGGATTAAACGTGGTGAGATATCCCCAGTAACATATCGCGCGTTATTTCGTTTCAATAAGGAAAATGTAGAATGGTTGGCACAACAATTTCTACCCGAAAATCTAAAGACGCGCGGTGGGTGTCTGTCACCAGTGGAACGCATAGAAACAACTCTGCACTATTTAGCAGACCCTGGATATCAGACTACAGTAGCAGAAGTGATGGGGATAATGCAGCCAACTGTATCTAGATGTATTTCAAGTACCTTGAATTCGATATCAGCTGAACATTCAACGTGGATAAAATTTCCTATTTCTAATGCAGATGTGACCATGGCAAAGCAACAATGAGCGGAAAAGCGTGGGTTTCCCTTTACACTCGGGGCAATCGACTGTACTCATGTACGCATTGATAAGCCACACGGACCATTTGGAGATGATTTCATTAATCGCAAGAATTTCCCTTCGCTTAATGTTCACGCGACATGCGATGCAAAGTGTACCTTTACCAGTGTTGACGTAGGTTGGCCGGGATCATTGCATGACTCGCGAATATTTCATACTTCAGAACTGTACACTAAGATTTCAAGGAATATCCACGGTTTTCTTCTTGGTGATTCGGGATATGGAATAGCGCCCTATATGATGACACGACACAGTGATCCAAATACACCAGCTGAGAGATTTTTCAACAAAATACATGCTAGAAATCGCGTTGTTATCGAACAGGCATTTGGTCAATTAAAGCGACGTTTTCCTCTCATTCTGTAGGGTGTTCGCCTCAAACTAGAAAACATTCCGAAATGTGTTATGGTCTGTTTTGTACTACATAACATTGCACAATTTCTAAATGATCCATATGCTGATTTCGGTGATGATGAACTAGAGGATGTTGAAGCTGGTGCCGCTGAAGAGCACCACGAGGCTGTTCGCCACATGCGATTAAAGGGACAACAAAGACGACAGGAAATTACCGCTATCCTTTTCGACGGACGTGCTCACTGAATGACCGTCTCCAAACTGGACCTTACATTGTTTACAAGCCATCAACGTGTGTCATTAAATTATAACAAGGAAAATAAATGGATTGACAATTTATTCATTTTTTATTGATTTAGGAAACCCAGAATAAATTTTAATTATTAACGCCATGCAGCGGAATGTTGCCAATTATCCATGTTGGTAAGCGTGGTGTTGGCAAGAGGTTCAACTGTACCCGTTTTTGGTTGGATTTGCTGCTCAAAACGTGCCATTTTAGCTCTGGTATATTTTAGCTGTTCAAGTAATACGAGTCGTTGCAATTCTAGGGTTGATAGTTTTTCAGTTTCCACAGTCTCTGCTGACAAACGTTTTCTCTTTAGATGTTGGGCAGGGATTGGAGTTGAGGAGCGACTTGGTGGTGGTGTCATTTCAGAAGTCGAACCGCCTGGTTCATTCGGATCACTGCAATGCTGCAAAATAAAAAAAGAACTGGATCACTTGGACGATGGCGTCATAATTATATCCCCACGCCCAGGACCCCATTTTTTACGCTAGATCAAAATAATTCTTTGTAATGTGTTTTACTAAACATGCTCGTCAAATCGATATGGGAGATGACAACCTTTGGACATTTTTACACGCACGCACGCACGCAAACGCACGCACGCACTCACGCAAACGCACGCACGCACGCACGCACTCACGCACGCACGCACGCACGCACACACACACGCGCACGTACGCGCACACGCATAGCATACACTAATGTATGTACATACACACATGTACACACCAACACCGCCGCCACCCATCCCTCCCTCAGACATACATTTTCAGACTCGCACTCACACTCACACTCGCACTCACATACTCATGCACTCACCCAATCACCCACTCACACACTCACCCACCCACATACTCAAACTCACGCACATACTTACACACTCACACGCACACGCACGCACAGATGCACTCACGTACAGATTCACGCACGTACGCACGCCACGCACGCACGCCACGCACGCACACGCACCCACCCACGCACGCAAATGCACGCACGCACGCACTCACTCACTCACTCACTCACGCACGCACGCACGCACGCACGCACGCACGCACGCACGCACGCACGCACGCACGCACGCACGCACGCACGCACGCACGCACGCACGCACGCACGCACGCACGCAAACGCACGCGCGCACACACTGTACGTCAGCTATATGAGGCCTGTAACCATTTGCAAAGAAGGTGCATCCTTACAACCCATGGAAAGATAGATGATATATAACAAAAAGAGATGGATACATACTCTGTACGTGGAGCAGCTTGAAACATCCAGCGAAGAGGATCCTGACTGGTATGACTGAAAGCCAGCAGAAAGTGAACAGGCCATCTTGGTTATTGTTGGGTTGGCATCCCCTTGCAGAATGTCATAGAGCTGCTGCTCCCAAGGACACATAATGATCTTACTATTCCCAGTTTGTTTCCCATCAGTTATTTTCTTCACATGGACTTTCATGTTTGAGATTCTTTTCAAAATTTGCTTTTCAGTCATGTTTTTACCAGTATTCGTCGAAATTCTACTCTTAGCCTCATGGAGTGCACGTGCTTTCCTCTCTTTGGTTGTTGGCAATTGACTTTTCTCTACTAGAACTGGATGATCCTTGATTATGCTAACCATAACTAAATTTTTTGATTCAGAGTTCGTAGTAGTTTCCTCCAAATTACTAGATGACTCCATGACGTATGCCTAAACGGTGAAATGAAATTAGTGCAATACAACGCAGTATGTAATACAGCACGCTAGTGAAATGTATATAGGCCTAGTGAACGAAACCGCTCGAGCATTACCTAACGCTTTGCTAAAGCGACTAAGAAAACGATTGTAGGTCAAGCAAAAGCTTGTGTATATCATTTTAAGCTTTTGCTTCTGCTTTTGCTTCTACTTGGTGTGCTTTTGCTTCTTCTAGGAGCTTGAGCTTGTAAGCGTAAGCTAACTTTTATGAATACGGCCCAGCTCTGAATCTGAGATTGAGGAAAATGACATGGACGATGATACAGTCAGTTGCAGAATTAGAAGTGTCAATTCAAACACAGAATTCACAGATGGCAGATGAAATGGTAATGTACCGATCAGAAGGTGGTGAAGTGTTAGTACCATATGTAACGGAGAGATGCGTTACATATCGTTTACTGCCCCATATATTTCCAAATATGAATATTTGTCTGTGGTAGAACGAGGAAACATTGAATTCGCAGGAAAATTAGGTAAATGGTCTAAAAAGAGAGCTAAAAAACAAAGCTAGTTAATGTAATGATGGCGGTTGTAAACATCATTTTTACTAAATATGATTATCTGCATAAATAAATTGCAGAGGATTAAATACCGAATTCAAGCAGCGCCACTTGCTTGAAGAATTAGCAAATGAGAGAGTTGATATTGCTTTTCTACAAGCGACCAAAATTCAAACACCCTGAAGTGTATGAATCTCTCAAAGATATTTCAAAAGGATAGATTTTTTCTTCTTTATCTCAAGACAATAGTGCGGGAGTGGCCATTTTTATCCTGCCCCGCTGTCTCAACTATGTTGATGTTATATCCTCGTCATCAGATACAAATGGACGATGGATCTGTGTATCAATTTATGTACTAAACACAAGTTTAAATTTGATGTACCTTTATGCACCAACCTCTCATCAATTGCGCCATGAATTTCTAAATGATGTGTCCAAAATAATTGAAGACAGAACGCCTGAAAACCTAATTATGGGCGGTGAGTTTAATTGCATATTAGATGAGGCTAAAGATAAAAACTCTAGGTCTAATTTTAATGACACATCTCATAATATTTTGAAACACATCTGTGAATATAAAAGCTTGTTAGACACTAATCGGATTGAAAATCCAGAGGGTAGGGAATTTACTTGGCTAGCAACCGATGCCAAGTTAGCTTCCAGGATAGACAAGATCTATGTAGAGCGTTCATTGAAAGGTTACATGTGTAAAACTAACATAAAGCCCAGTAACTTTCTCTGATCACAATATATTTTCCATCGCATTAGACAATGCTGACTGGGTCAAGCGAGGAGATGGATTTTTGAAACTCAATGTAACATTGCTACGAGATAGTTGCTATCGCAAATGTGTAGAAAGTTGTTGGATGCATTGGGATGAAAAAGGAAGTTCGTATGAATGTATGACAGACTGGTGGAAAGATGCTAAATCAGACCTGAAATATATTTCAAGGCAGTATTCCATCAGGAAGGCACGATAAATGCGAAAGCGTAAAAAGGCGCTTCAGAGGTCGTTGAGTAAAATTAATAAGAAAATTAATGATGGAGAATATAATTAGTACGAACTATTAGTTCAATTAAAAGGTAAACTAAATGAAATAGTGCAATATCAGTTTGATGGCGCCAAAATAAGGTCACGAGCACAAATGCACACCGATGACGAAAAGCCTACACGCTACTTTTGTCATTTGGAAAAAGCAAGAGACATAGAGAAATTAATGCGCTCGCGGAAGACTAATGATGGTGTATCAGTGTCCTCAAATGCAGAGGTGATCCGAATTTTACAAATCATTGTTTGAATCTGAGGGAAGTGATGAAGCTGCAACTAGAGATGTTTTAGCAAATATAAGGCAAAGATTTCCAGCTTCATGACACGAAAGCTGTGACCAAGCACTAACAATTGATGATTTTACAACATCCCTCAAAGGTATGAAGTTAGAGAAGTCTCCCGGCTGCAGCGGAATTCCAGTCGAATTTTATCAAACATTCTGGCACATATTTGGTCCAGTATTAGAAGAAATAGCAACCAACATTTTTCAGCAAGGACATCTCCCTCCATCGATAGCCCAAGCATATGTTCCCCTTATATACAAGAGGGTTGACAAAAATAAAATACAGAATTGTAGACCAATCTGTCTTAGATTATTACTCGGGCACCTACACTAAAACTTGGCGCAGTCCTAGGCAAAGTCATTGATGATGATCAAACCTGCTCTGTACCAGGGAAAAACAATATTAAATAACGCTTTTATTATATGGGACCTTATTCAATTAGTTGAAAAGGATTGCATCCCAGCAGCAATAACAGCACTTGATAACGAGAAGGCGTTTGACAGACGCCACGTCCATTTAGTATCGCAAGCAATCCTCACCAATGAAAAGCATGGCGGAGGCCTGGATTTGGTTAATGTTTTAGCAAACCGTGCCTCTTTAAAACTGAAATTCTTGAATAAGTTACTCACTTCAAACTCATCTTGGTCAGGTGTTTCAAGGACACTTATTTAAACATTGTCTGGATATAACTGGGAGATAATGGATTTGCTAAATGATCCTAATGAAGCTCTACACATATGGCAGGACGCATTCATAGATATTTTAAATAATCACGCTCCTATTATCGAACGTAGAGTCAAACGTTTCTGCCAGCCTGGGTGGATAAACGATGAAATTTTAAAAGCAATTAAAGTTAGAGATTACTATAAAAGGGTTAAGAACATGATTAAACACAAAGAGTTTAAACATAAAGTAATGTCGTTAAGTGAACGTGTTAAGCAAAACTACTTCAGCACAGCATTGGTTGACAATAAAAAGAATCCTTCGAATATATGGAACATTATGAAAAGCAGCAATCCAAAAGCGAACAAAATGCCATTGGTTCTGCACGATATTGACGGAAATGAAATTAGAGACATGGAAAAACACTGCGAAATGTGTAATCAATATTTCACTACTGCCGTTAATCTAGCAAATTCCATAAACACACACTCCTACGCAGTATCAAATGACCTTAAAACGTACGTTAGAAATAAAGTCCCAAGCGAAATTAAATTCAAAATCCCGAGAATAACAGTAAATTACGTCTACGATGAACTTAGCCGCCTAAAAACAAATACGTCTGCGGGTTTTGACGGCTGAATGCACATTTCCTCAAATTAGCGGCACCAGTCATAGCGCCATCAATAACACGTATTAGTAATATAAGCATCGATACGGGCGTGTTTCCGACAGTGTGGAAGTGCGCAAAGGTAAAACCGTTATTCAAATCAGACAACAAAGGAGATATTAGTAATTATAGACCCATATCTATTTTACCGATTCTGTCCAAAATTATTGAACATTCGCATGTTCGCAATCATTTGTACACATTTCTAAGTAATTATGATTCACTGAATGACGCGCAGTCATGATTCAGGCCAAAACATTCATGCGAGACTGCATTACTTAAATTAGTAGAAAATTGTGATTTGCATTAGATAATGGCGAGTTTGTAGGCGCTATTTTAATAGATTTTAAGAAAGCATTCGACTTAGTTAATCATAGTATATTGTTAGAAAGTTAGGCATTTATAAATTTGATTCGTTAACGCTAAAGTGTTTTTTATCTTATTTAGAAAATAGATATCAATATGTGGCCATTTCTGATAAGGTGTCTGATCATTTACCAGGTTCGGTGTTAGGAGCACTCTTGTTTATATTATATACTGAACCAAAAAAGTTTAGGAACACTGAGAATATTACTGTATACATGTTATATAACAAAAACAATAAATTGATTCAAATATATTATTTAATTGATAGGTCATTTTCCAATTTGAACAACAGTCTCTTGTTACTGTAATGCTAGCATCGCGCCTTTAACGCGGCATCATTCAACTGATGGGTCCAATTTAAATAATGACACTGAGCTGTCAATACCGGTTGTGACCTCCGCGCGCTTTAACCACCGCCGCACATCGCTTTCTCATGCTTCGAATTAAGCACCTGATGTCACGAAGAGGAATCGCATCCCATTCCTGGAGCAGTGCAGCTTCCAGATCCCGCACGTTGTGAAGATGTGGACGGTTCTCACGCACCATACGGCCAAGAATGTCCCACACGTGTTCGATAGGAGATAGGTCCGGTGATCGCGCTGGCCAGTCCAACACTGGAACGTTGTTAGCCTCAAGGTAATCACTGGTGACACTAGCTGAATGAGGATGGACGTTGTCTTGCTGGAACATAAAGTCTGCATGATGGTGCATAAAAGGGATGACAACAGGGGCGACAACTTCTTCACAGTAACGTTGAGCCGTTAAATTTCCGCGAATCACAATACGATCTGTTTTGCCATTTTCATGGATTCCAGCCCACACCATGACACTGCCGCCACCGAACCTGTCGTGCTGAATGATGTTGGCTGCATCATACCGTTCTCCTAAACGACGCCAATCCCGTTGTCTACCATCCGCCACATCCACACAAAACCTCGACTTACCACTGAACAAACCGTGGCTCCATTGTTGAGCACGCCATCGCTGATGAGTTCTTGCCCATGCAACCCGATTCTCGATGTGACGCTCTGTAAGCGGAACAGCAACAAGTGGGCGACGGGCATGCAGTCCAGCATCATCGAGTCTGTTTCGCACAGTTTGTGCATGCACTGAAGTGCCGGTAGCGGTGTGCAAATTACGGGACAGCCGCGGCGCAGTCTCAAACCTGTGACGTCGTATTGACGTCACTAAGTAGCGGTCTTCTTGTGGTGTTGTTGCTCTCGGTCTGCCAGATCGTGGTCGGTCATTAACATGTCCAGTTTCCACCTCACGTTTCATTAAAATGTCGAGCAACAGCGCGAACGCTCTGCCCAGCATATTTTCGGGTAGCCCTGGGCTGCGGCCCATGTTCGCTAGGGTAAACTTTTAAGCGTTTTCTGTTAACGTTCGTTATCTGCTTTTACAATATGGTGAATTTTTGCCTTCGCTACCCGCCAATGTGGGCCAGTGCATGAAAAATGCATTTTCATATGCAGTAAGCGTGCGGCCGAGAAATGCAAGAAATAATTTGCATTTCTTCATGATCAGCAAGACATTACATTGACGAAACATGCCTGCAAATTTGGTTATAAATGGGCGCATAGTTTTAATACAACAAACCAAACTTCACTGTTGCTAAACTTTTTTGGCTCAGTATATGTAAACGATCTTCATATGAGTGTAAATAGTAACGGTGACATGTATTGTGATGATACGACTATGCCCTGTAATTTAGACAGCTTGCCGAAGATAAAAGAACAACCAATATCTGATATGGCTTTGATACAGAATTGGTGTCAAAATAATAAAATGGTTGTAAATACGGAGAAAACTAAACTATTAATCATAAGCAGTGCAAACAAACGAAAGCAAATTAACCTTGAAGAAATGAAGATACCGATGTACAATGGTGAGTTAGGAATAGTAAATGAAGCAAAACTTTTAGGCTTATATATTAATGACAACCTTTCATGGCAACAGCACATTAGGAAAATTTGCAACAAGATCGCTTCACTTATTTATATGCTAAGGAAAAATAAGAAATATATAAATGTTGGAGAACGAAAGGCATATATCCTTTCCCATATAGATTACTGCTGTCTTGTGTATTATGGCGGTACTCCTACATTGCTAAATAAGCTTGAAATTATACAAACACGTGCAGCTAGAATAATATTAGAAGTACCCTATAGGACCCCATCACAAGAAATGTACGAAACTTTAAACTGGACAACATTACCTCGGAGAATGTCAATTAAAACCAATGTCATGACATATAAATCATTAAACCGCCTTGCACCTATCTACATGAAAGACATGTTTACGTTGGTAGAAGACACGCATTCTCGACATTTACGGTCGAAGACGAATAGTCTATTAAAGCCTCCAAAAATAAGAACAGATTACGGAAGGTACAGTTTCACATACATGGCAACGCACATGTGGAATTCTGTAGCAATTAATACTAAGCATTCCTTAACACTTAGGTCATTCGCATCAAACATACAAGATAGATGAACATCAAATAATAATAATAATAATAATAATAATAATAATAATAATAATAATAATAATCTGTTCTTCTTCGTTTCATTGCCACATCTGCCTTGGAGACACAGTTTTGGTCCCCTGAGGAGACGAAAACGTCTTGGGATTCACAACGGTCTTAGACACGTGCCAGGCTTTCCTTTGGGACAATTATAATACGATAATTAAGGGCTATGATGAAAATGACTTTTACTATTACAACTACTACTACTACTACTACTACTACTACTACTACTACTACTACTACTACTACTACTACTACTACTACTACTACTACTACTACTACTACTACTACTATTACCACCACCACCACCACCGCCGTCACTCTTTTGGGAAACTAATTTGACCAGACGCTGTAGCTACCTAAGGCAGCAACCGCGTCCAGCCATATTAGCCCCAAATATTAACCAGAATATTTTTTAAATCCTTCACGTTCAAGTTCTATGATTCGGTAGTAGTAGTAGTAGTAGTAGTAGTAGTAGTAGTAGTAGTAGTAGTAGTAGTAGTAGTAGTAGTAGTAGTAGTAGTAGTAGTAGTAGTAGTAGTAGTAGTAGTAGTAGTAGTAGTAGTAATAGTAGCAGTAGCAGTAGTAGTAGTAGTAGTAGTAGTAGTAGTAGTAGTAGTAGTAGTAGTAGTAGTAGTAGTAGTAGTAGTTGTAGTAGTTGCAGTAGCAGGAGGAGGAGGAGTAGTAGTAGTAGCGGTAGCGGCGGCGGCGGCGGCGGGGGTGCTCGTGCATGTGGTTGTGTAAATATGTTACTCATATTTCTGTTTTTAATCACACCAAAGAGTCTACAATCGAGTTTTAATTTAAGGTAACTGTTTCATTTCCGGGGAACGATGCCCCCAAGCGCACGCATAGATACTTGACAGAAAAATTCAGTGTGTCAATTGTGATGACTGTCATTGAACATCAGAAGACGGACATAGAGGAGCATGAAGATCTCTACCAAAAGTGCGTACTGCTGCCGAATAACGCGGTGATGAGGACATGATTACAAAACAACTGGGCGTTCGTAATGGTGAGCTTGTTGTATCTGATGATCTGTATCCTAAGACGTAAAGCATTGTGGCACGTTATGCTAACTCTGTGTATATATTGCTCAAACAAGATATGAATTAAGAGGAAAAACACATACATTTAAACTTAGTGTAGAGAAACTTGTCGAAGTATTCCGTGGTGATTGTATGGTAAGAAAACATGTCTTTCTAGTACACTTACACGGAGGTTTCGAGAACTTGCAACATAGTCTGGAATTATACATCCTATGAAATACTCTTTTCAAACGCTGATGAAAGAGTTGTGTTAAATTTGGCCAGATGTTTCATTTATAACACAACCTAGATTGTCGGAATATGGTGTGTTCGAATGTAATCCATCTAGGTGCTGCTCTGTGTAAAGCTAAGGACCTTGCACTGGGTTTTGAAGCAGGTGTCAGAGATTGCGTGTGATACTGAAGAGTACAAAGAACACCGGGCTGACACTGATGATAATATTGTGTATGCAGCTTTAAGGATGCTTAGAAGAAAGATAGGAAGTGTGAAAAATCTTGATGATGTATACTATTCATCGCATGAGATGTCTTTTGATGCTGCAAGAGAATTCGCCGATACACTTTTGTGCAATGCTATAGAATGGCGTGTCAATGAACGCTGTTACTCTAATGCAGCTGATATTATTGCCCTTGAGACAGATCTGATGGATCTTTTCAGATCCTGAGAGATCGTGACCTTAGCAGCATTAATGGACCTTTCCCGTTCATCCATCCATCACATGACGTCATAATCTACTACGAGATGTGTAGGATGGTGGCATAATCGATTAATTACAGCATGAATGACTCGAGATAGTCCGAAACGTTGTAAGAATTCTACGTCTCTACTATTTAATATAAAGATTCTGTCGAATATGCTGAAACTAATTTAACTGTTGCTCCCATAGCAAGTAATACAATAAACCAGAGATTTCCTTATTTTTAAAAACATGAGCCAGTGTGTTAACAATAATAAACTGCTACTACCGCCGCCGCCGCTGCCGCCGCCGCCGCCGCCGCTGAAGTAGAAGAATGGGTTTGTTGTTTCTAGTGTGTGGGGCTTAAAGGGGTAACAATCCATGTCCTGAAAACGCGATATGTTCCAAAAAGGACAAACCGCGTACTCTTAATTTTCTACGGCCTTTTCCAGATAGAGTCCATGATTTACAGCGAGAATTTACCATCTGAATTTTGGTTGAGTTAGATGAATTCGGTTTATCGATCAACCATATGACGTCGCAATCTATCGTGTCACATGTATGATGACCTCATAATTAATTACGTCAGAAATGACGCGATGCAGTCCGTCATAAACGCGTAATAGTCGGTAAGTTGTACGAAGTGTATGTCTTTACTATTTAATAAACATTCTCTCGTGAATATTTTGAAACTAATTTGACTGGGCGCAGTTGCTGCCATAAGCAGCAACAACACCCGGTCAAATTAGTTTTAAAATATTCAACAGCTTACCTGTATAGTGTTCTGGAAATTGATAGTCGTTGAGTTCCGGGATCGAACGATCGCAACACGTGCAAAGCGTGAGCGGAGCTTAGATAAAGATGGGCGGGACAGAGATACAGCTTGACCCATTCATTGAGTAGCATGTTATCCGATTTAACCACATTATTTACGCCTTGTATGTCTGTGCATTGCACGCAATTAGTTGACTGTACATAAATGGCGTAAAACAAAGTTTGACATTTGAGAAACCTTTCCAAGAATTTGAGAGTTGGAATACAGATAGGCAATTACCTGTATCTTTTATTCTCCGCCAAAACCGGAATGAACAGATGCAAGTTTGGAGTCGCTATTGGTCACTTGAACTTATGTTTCTTTGAGTCGATATAAAGGGAAGAATTCAACATTTTGGCTACACAGAACGCAAATCTAGCGTAGCTTTGTTAATGATGTGCCATTGTATAAGTACTGGTAAAAGATCTCTTTCAGTATATAACGTCGTCTTGAAGAGGTTAAAATAGATCACAGTCAATCACACTCAATCATTTCTATAAAGGCCACACTAAAGACATTTAAAAATGGTCCGGAAACATAACCTGGTCGGTTAATAAATGTAATTTGCTATAATAACTAGCCTTTCAGTGCCACCAGATGGCATTTCTTACGCGTAGTCTTATGAATAACAGTCTTATGAACCGCCATCGTGTGCTTCCTAAGGTATGTGGTGAATAGAGACGGGGCTGACATAGATAGGTTACTAATTATCTTGATTGTTCTGAAGACATGCTATAACGAGGAATGTTACGTAAGCGAGTACAGGCATGTCAGCAGATGCGATCGCTGAACGCGTAATAAGGACAATTATAGTTATAGTACCGCCCATAACTAAGTTGGAATATTTCCAAAACAGAAACATGTTAGTTAATATAATCTGTTGAATATTTTGAGCATAATTGGACTGGAAGACAAAACTGTCTTCGGCAACAATGTCTTCACATTCAATTATGTTCCAAATATTCAACAGTACCTTTTATTAAGTTATTTCTGAGCTGTTCTGTAGTCGTCCAACCAGCTGTCTCAGGACCAGCCATCGCGTGATTCAACATGTAAAGTTCGATACACACGACACAACAAGTTGTATACACCATGTTGTAAGTGTGTGCACGCGATCAAACATCTTGTATACAGCATGTTGTATATCACAAGTTGTATCGTGCTAGGCGAATCGGTGCCATAGAATTGGCTGGGTTTGAACGTCGCTCAGGTCAAAAATTTAAAAATGTAAAAATTACATTCCAATAACGACTGTGCTATATCCCAGTGCCAGTGCGTCGTCAATGACAGGGTTCCTAGAACTAATTCGTGACAATAATACAAATACATACTTGCGAGTGCCTAGAGATATGGCAAATCTGGAATGTACGCTCAGTTCCAGTCAATTCGTGTGGTTGTGAGTCAGATAATTGAAAGCTGGTCCGGTTAAAGATGATGTATGTCCTCTGGATGGTGGGCAAGTAGGTAGACTACTCGGCTTCCAAACGCTAGGCGAATCGGTGCCATAGAAGTGGCTGGGTTCGAACCTCGCTCAAGTCGAAAATTGAAAAATGTAAAAATTACATTCCAATAACGACTGTGCTATTTCCTAGTGTCAGTACGTCGCCAATGACAGGGTTCCTAGAACTAATGCTTGACACTAATAAAAAAAACCCACTTACAACATGTTGTACGCAACAAAAAGTTGGATGAAAAAGATAGAACAGTGTTCTATTTTCATCCAACATGTCCATGCAACACGTTGTATACAACAAGTTGTACCGCGTATATCGGTTTCATCCAACTTTTTCATCCAACATTTTATGCGACCAATCAATGGACCTTTCTGGTTGTAACTATGCCTCGTCCATCTGTTGCTAAGCTCCACTCACACTTCGCCCGTGTACAACCAATTCTAAGCGTTTATACTTAATCGAGTCCTTCATTCTGTAATTAATTATGACGTCATCATACATGTCACGTAGTTTATTATGACGTCATAATTTTGTTGAACTATACGAGGCGTACGAGGGTTTATTTAATGTGAAAATACAGGTCTACTTCAATCGCGATCAACGAAGAGACACATAAATATTTTACTAATTCTGAGATTTGACATGTAATATTTTATGTCGCTTTTGGATTTTGCATAAATGTTGTATGCAACTTGTTGGCTCGTGTGTAGGCCTACTACGGAAACCAACTTGGTGCATATAACTTGTTGTATGCAGCCTGTTGCGTCGTGTGTATCCAGCTGTAATGTTCACTATTGGCAGTCTTGACGTGTGAAACTTGACCTACTAATTACAAAGCTAGCAATGGGTGTGTGTAGGTATTCTAGAAGTTGAATTTCCGTATGTTAAAGGTGAACAATAAGAGAGGAGGTCACACAACTTCAAATGACGCGTATGTATTATTTGCATATTTTCGAATTCCTTAATAGGAGATTTCGCCACGGAAAGTAATTTTCTTCAACTTCTCATGAGAATCACGTAGGCCTAGTGACGTCACTTCAGACTTGGCTATTTGAAAGGCCTAGAGAAGAGTATTTTTCTAATATTTACCACTAGAATGACTGGCTCGGTAACTGCGCTAATCATTCTAATGGTATATTTTCAAAAATACTCTTCTCTATTTTCTCGCCCTGCAGGTAGGCACCTGGCTAAGTAAAAAACTTACATCTCTTTACAATTACCCCTTTAAAGGTCAAAACGACGAAAAGAAATTCAGCGGTAAATTTACAAAAAATAGTCTATTAAAATTAAAATATCTTGAAAAATATTGACCATCAAAATGTGTAGTTGATATATCTAGTAGTATATTGAGCGCTTTGAGGCGCTGTTGACACAAGAGGGGTTAATGCATTCACACATAGCACATGACACCACTTTTAAGTATATGACCCTAATGATTCCAAACACCATAGGTTCCTAATGCAGATATCCAGCTTCACAATGACTGCAAGAGTCATGGCATGAGCCACTGCTGTCAGAATTGCAGTCGACACTTTCGCTACCGCCATCCTTGTCACTGCCCTCCACTGCCTGTGTGTTTGTAGGCAGGGAGATGGATGATGGGAGTGGTCGCTGGGTGTGACTGATAGGCCGACATAGGTCGTCTATGAGATGCCAGCAATAGCCGATCAGTGAGTGTGGCACCTGAGATCTTTGTTTTTAAAATGTGTGAGCTAGCTTGCACACTCCGTGTGAGGGTAGTGACTGCCCGAGTCCGGTGCCATTCGGAATGTGTTTTTCGCTGCCTCACTTCTCCGTGGTCCCGCATTCGATATCACACTAAATGTATCTAATGGCAAATCACTTCAAATCAGCGACAACCTCTTGCAGTGCTTTGAGCTGTCTTCCACACGCTGCTAGCAGGTTGCGTGTATCTTTAAAACTCTTGAGGCGATCTGCAATGAGCTTCTTGTTTGCTTCGTAAAGGCCGGAGTTATGGCCACATCATGTGAGCACATGCAGCGAATGGATGTGGGCACTTACTCATTGCACAATTATCGGGCAGCAATCAGTTAACGTTTCGTGTCCGTTTTACAGGCAGGAGCCCTTATAACTGCAGAGCAACATACGCAGTTTGTACATAGTTGCCAGAGTCCTCTGTGTCGAGATTGACAGCCTCTGTGTAGCCATCTGACCAGAGAACACTCTAAACGGTGAGCATGGTCGTATCAGCGTTTGCATAAGAGCATGCGAACTCTGTTACAAGTATACTTGTAGTGAGATTCTTCACATTGCTGCCTACCACACAGTAGATAATCTCAATGTTTATTGTAGTTGCAGTGCTTTGGAAGGTGATTTATAGAAATGCGAGCAGGTGGATCTTGTTGCCGTAATTACTCAGAACAGAGAGAGAGAGAGAGAGAGAGAGAGAGAGAGAGAGAGAGAGAGAGAGAGAGAGAGAGAGAGAGAGAGAGAGGGAGAGGGAGAGGGAGGGAGGGGGAGAGGGGGAGAGGGGGAGAGGGGGGAGGGAGGGAGGGAGGGAGGGAGGGAGGGCGGGAGGGAGGGAGGGAGGGAGGGAGGGAGGGATGGAGGGAGGGAGGGAGGGAGGGAGAGGGAGAGAGATATAGAGGGATAGGGATGGAGGGAGGGAGGGAGGGAGGGAGAGGGAGAGAGAGATAGAGGGATAGGGGGAGAGGGAGAGAGGGGGAGAGGGAGGGAGGGAGGGAGAGAGAGGGAGGGAGAGGGGGAGGGAGGGAGAGAGAGGGGGAGAGAGGGAGAGAGAGCGGGAAAGAGGGAGAGAGAGAGGGAGAGAGGGAGGGAGGGAGAGAGGGAGAGAGGGAGAGAGAGTGCGAGAGAGAGAGGGAAAGAGGGAGATAGAGGGAGGGAGGAAGGGAGGGAGGGAGGGAGAGAGGGAGGGAGGGAGGGATGGAGGGAAGGGCGGAGGGGCAGGGTGGAGGTAGGGAGAAAGGGAGGGAGAGAGGTAGGGAGAGAGAGAGATGGCTAATTTTGCGCTAAGAATTGGTCGATCTCCATAAATCTCAGAAGAAAGATCTCTGGCTAAAGATTCCGACTGTACAAATATCACATTCGTGAGGTGTGGCTGACCTGTATCGGCCAGTGTGTCGCGTTTGAAGTCATCATTGTCTCCCATAGCGACAGTAGACTTGCTCTCAGCAAGATCGAAGAGGCATTCAATGATTGCTTCCTATCATTGACCACCTAGGAATCTAGCAGCGTATGGACGCCGTTGTAGCTGATGTCCAAAGTATCTTTCTGCATTATGTCGACTATCACTCTACTCGTTGTTAGTCAGTTCTGCATAACAGATAGGTGTCTCAAATGTCATGCGTTTTCCTGTGACATATTTGTGAGGATAGCTCCAATCAAACAACTGTAATTACCTGAAACATTTTAGGAAACAATATTTTTGTAATTTAAGGGTTTTTTTCAAGATTATGGATAGAAATCGCATTGAGATGTAACCATTCCAATGGATTTCTCATGCTAGAATCATTTGGAAAGGCCACATCATTTGGTCTTGTAGCTCATCT